>CM040244.1:13603879-14003879 GCA_022545495.1 Chrysanthemum lavandulifolium | reverse complement strand
CGGTTAGTAATAAGCGGTTCCGGCACTTATAAGTTTGAACTTTGAGAGTGTTAATGACATAGTGTGAAAACACAACTCTAATTCTTACAAAGGCCGTTCAAGCTGAGTCCCACAAGTGAGATAACGCGATGTGCGAAGTACACCTCTGATTCGGATGAGTCATTTGAGGTACACCAAGCATCACCTCACGTTGTAGACCGTTTGAGACACACTAAGCGTAATCCACGGGAGTTACCGTGACTGACCTTGTCGGTCGCATTTGATGTTGACCACGGCGGGAGTTTCCATTCAATCACCGAGGATCACAGTTGTGAACCTCTCATAAATGTTCTCGACAGTTGCTAAGATCCGTGAAGGACTCGATAACGTACCATTGATGTTCTTGTTGTTGAACATCAAGTGATGAAATGTCAAGTGTACCTAAGAGATCTTTTGATGAATCTCGTGGCTCTAGACTCAATAGTGCGTTTGGTTTTCTGAGCGGAGACTAGGGAGAGGTCTCCTTCTTTAATACCGGTGATCTCTAAGAAAGCCAATAGTTTACGTAGGGTTCCTGTGAGAATGAAAAAAGCACATTGAGAGAAACTTGAGTGGCTAAGAAGGTTTAGTGCATGCGCCTTTGGGTCCATGACGACTTTTAATCTTCAATACGGCGTCACTAAGTGACAACCAAGTAGTATATGAATTGAACCGATTGTGCGCCCTAAGTTGAATAATTTGGAGGGCTATTTCTTTTCACCCTTTTCTTTGAATTTCTTTTAATTCTTCAACTCCTTCTTTCTCCGATTCTCATTTTCTCCTTTTTATAATCATACCTAAGGACTTCTAAGTACTAACTATTTGTGATGTCCTTGGGTAGATCCCTCCGACTCTGGCGGATCATAGGATGGTTATTCCTAACCTTAATCTCCTTATAACTCCATTGCCATAAAACCATTTTCATGAAAATCTCTCAAAGTGTTTGTGAATGAAAACATGTTTGAATACTTCAAGAGTTTTAGATTTTCGAAATACTCCCCTCCACATGTGCTTAAAAGTTTTCTGAAATCACGCAGGTGAGGAAAGAAGCGCACTTTATGAATTAATCAACTCAAGATAGACAATCCCCATGAGACACGGTTCGTTGCATAGTTAAAGAGTTACATTGATGATTTTAGGTGACAACTAGCTCTAATAACTACCTTGAAGGTGTAGACAATCCTCGAAAGGTTGTCATACCCGTAAGAGTTCATGTCTACCAAGAGTTTCTCGAATGGTACTTTCTACTTGGTCAAGTCCTTTGCGAGACACGTTTACATTACTAGCGAACTAGCTTGAAATTATTACCCGTCCCGGATAAGTCTTTTCGAGTTACTAACAGTTTAGTACCGTCAATTCGTTGGTTAAGTCTATTACACAAAGATTCATTTGCATTTACACAACATATTTCTTATCACATAATTTTCTCCCCTCAAAATAGCATATAAAATGTTATTTTGAAAAGTTGAGAATAAATATGACCATTTCGAGTGTTGCGGAAGATGACCACTATGAACAATTTGTGAACAAAGTTTTAACTCAAGTACTCCCCTCAACAAGTGATATAAACGGTTGAGGTTTTGAAAATCATACTGGGAAGTACTTGTCCTTTTGAGCAAAAATTTGAAAAATGAAAGGTTTGATAGGTTTTACTCAAAAGTAAGAAGCTTCGCTCCTTTTGTAAGGATTGTGGCATCGAAACGCACCACGGGGTCCTTTCTTGACAATTACGGGTTGTACATCGTAATGTGTGCACAAGCCATTGACATATATAATCACACATCCAAATTTATAATGAAAGAAGCGGTTCAAGGGTACCAGAAGTCGATGATGTTGGGGAGTTCGAGCAGGCGTTGATAGCCGATGATGTTAATCTGGGTCGACCACCAACAAAGCTTTCCAAAGTTACAGGCGATCCCTTCGATACAACCTTTCATCAATCATTCTGATGATCCTCCTCACATCCCTTCGATCCTGAGAATTCCATCGCTTAGGAGACCCAATCTTTAGATGTATATCCTTCAACCGATAAGCCAATCCGTCCCTAACCATCTTCAAAGTGTGATCCCCAAACTTGTGAAGATCGTTGCACGCCATCAAGCAATTGCGTTGAAGTTCACTGCGATAAACGACACCGAACGGTTTGCTGACGAGCGTGTATTGTGGAAGATGGTTGATGTCGGTAAGATCAAGTTGTGGTGGAGTAAAGTTGACACAGGTCTGATAAGATTCAACTGCAAGCTAGAGATCTTCTACACGTTCTTTGATGACTATGCGTCTGATGAAGATGAGCAGTGACTTTATGAATTCACGTTGTACTTCAGTTGAAAATTGCCTCATACGACCTTGTACTTTGGCAAGGTACATGTCTTCAATGTCGTTGATAGACAAATTCTCAAAGTCGACTTCAGAGAATGCATAATCCCGCTCATCTTGCCTTTTGACCACAATCTTCTTAAGAAAAGTTTAGTCCCATTTGGTCGAAAGATCAACGTGTTTGATGGCAACGATATCCTTAGTCTTGAATATCGCATGTTGAGACTTACGAACTGGCACACGTAGTAGATTCTTCGCATTCCGGCCAATGATGAATCCCATACATTGCATCTCGGTCGTATGCTTCCACTTTGTTGGAGAACAAGTGATTAGCTCTTTCCTCGATAGCTATGCGGTTTGAGTATATGGTCATTGGGAATGGAAGTGTCAAAGATGTAGCGATTTCCTTGAGCCATCGCCACCGTGTAGAAGAAATTCCAAGTCTTTGTTGAAGAAATATCTTAATGGAATCCTAGGTTCATCTGGTTGGCCAATTGTTGGTAGAGGTTTAGACCGATCGGTGTAATATGGAGGGTTGTCCGTTTGGTGAAGTCGATGTTTGCTTCGGGTTGAGCCAATCCATGTTGTTAGACATAGCTCGTGCTATGTTATCAAGGTGATATTCAACCTCAATAGCACTTTCCGAGCTGTCTTTTAGGAATTGAAATGCTTCATTCTTGATTCGCTTCAACTCGGTTCGTCATCTTCTTCATTTGGAACTTTTCTTGCGTAATCTTAGCATGCTCCAATGTATTACCGTCTACGGATCTTGACCTTGACGCAGGTAGGGAGTTGAGTTAACAAGTGTAGAGAACCATTCAAATTCCTCTGTTTTATCGTCATCTAGCCATGATACGACGTCAACCATGGGCGCCTTCTTCTTCTTTGTTTAGACCTAGATGAGGATTACGGTTTCGAACTTGTTTGGGAGATGTGGGTTGTTGTAGGGGCTCACGGACTTCCTCATCGTTACCACCCGTATACTCAAAGTGATCACTGGTTTTCTGAGTCTCGGGTGGTAATTCAGAAGAATCCTGAGGTTTATCAGTAGAAGAACGAGGAGGTGACCTTTGTTGTGCTGGAGTTCGTTTGTGTGGAGGTTGCATAGAAGATGATTCACCAGACTTCTTCGGTCGTTTGGGCTCGTTGTCTTTATCCTTATCCTTGTCATCATCGTCTCTTGGATGTTTTGGCCTTTCAACTTCTTCTCTACATGTTGATTTTAGTTGATATTCTAGCAATGCTTCAAGCAATTTACCTTCGTGTGAGGCAAGTGTTACAGATCGTTTGGACAGTTGAGCTACCAGTCGGTCAACTAATTCAGCATCTGAAAAGATTATGGGATCAACAGGATTGATGCTCACATGCATTGGTGTTGATTTCATAGTCTGCTTGGCCAGATGAAGTAGATTCGGATAGAGTTGTTTGGTGAATAACTCCTTTGTAACTTTAGGAACAAAGTCAAGAAGGTAATTGTGAGTGTAACATTTGATCATTTCGTCCATTTTCCTTGGAGATCATCTTTCATGAGCTTACGTACATACTTCCTTTCATCTTGCATCTTGTCGATATCATCATGAATATATCAGATGTCGATCGGTAGAAATTCATCTTCTGTAGAGCATGTCTTTCTTTTCGACTTGTTTGTGACATTCCCAATTCTTTTATGAGCATGAGAAATCCAAGATCGAGTTGGCTTCTTCACCGATTTGGATGTTGATTTCGTTGATCTTTTAGGCGGTGGTGGTGAAGAGTGAGATGATGAATCGATGATGAGGAGACATGAGGAGGCTCGGGGTCCTTTGGAGGTGCGAAGTATCCTCCTTGGAACGAGTTGGACTGTTGAGAAGATAATCATCATAATTCTCTTCGTTATCTTGTCCATTTAGCTTTTTCTTCCGTCGAGCCCGAGCTTCTTCATCGCCTTTTCTTTCTCGGCCTTATCCTTTTCGGTTCCTCAATGTTATAATCGCAGACTCCTCCACAAGCTTTTCTTTGTTGCACAAGAGTGGTGGCACCAGTTCCTTATCGGGTAGATTAACCGCACCAGATGCGGTGAAGAGTGGACACCACCACTCGACCCTCCGGGGCCACGCATTTGATCTTGTTCAAATTCTTTAGCCTCTTGAAGGTGTCTAACAATTTTAAACTTCTTCCTGTAGGATTTATCCAGTTGCTCTTCATCACTTTCAGAGCTTTCTTCATAGGTGTAGCATAGAAGTCGGTTGGCGCGATTTACGGAATGAGAAGAACGACCCGTAAGTCCGCATGAGTGATGGTGACTTGTTTGTGATTGATAGTCACGACCACGCACTTTGACCCTTGATCCTTTGCATTGAATTCCGAATTGTTGAATGTAGATCTCGATCATGTGAAAGCGAGTGTGAGAGCATGTTCGGTAGGGATGATTCTTAAGAATATCCACAAAGCAATGAGACAAGAAGATTACGAGCATGTGAGGGTTTCAAAGTCAACCCTAAGGTTGTTCTTTCCAATCTTTCTCGGATAGCCATTAGGGAAGATGTCAACAATTGTGAGAACTTCTTGTGCATCCACATTCATTTGAGCGACCATGTCGTGATGCGAAATAACATTAGCCAAAAGAACCACATATCGAAGACATAATGTTAGTCAATGAAGGTTTTATTGTCTAATTATTGAATATCTGATGTCAAAGATTGTTACGAGTCCAAAATCACTTGTTTGTTCAATAGTCCAATGTTGTCGTGATAAGTTTCGTGAGTTAGTTAACTTTAAGTTTTAAAGTTTATGTTATCACTTATTTAACACAACATATTAGACGATTAAGTTTATTAGTGACATTATTGGTTTTGTGACGTTATGATTCATTTATTTACAAGTTTGTACGCGTAACAATTCATAACGAAGGTTTGATCAAGGCTTATGCGTAGGAATAGTAGCTTATGCGTAAATGGAGAAGTATCGCGTGAGACGCAAGCTTATGCGTAGGATCCTTACTTACGCGTGAAATGTTACGCGTAGAAAAGGGGACCTTATGCGAGAGCTTACGGCGTGGCGTATAAAAACCTTACGCGTAAGGATTACTCGTAAGAGTAAACCTTATGCGCGAGTCATCACACGCATATCCTTCACGGGATCGCGTAGTCCCACCGTGAGACCCCTACGGCGTACGATTACGCGTAAAATTTCTCTTACGCATAACTTTCTCGGCGCAAGGTGATCCTTATGCGTAGAGTTACAAAGACCTTGATTACGATTTTTAAGCGTAGCAAGCCCGAAATAAAATCATAATATCATCAATCTTAACATATATATTCATTTTAAAGCGGATCATAGCATGAAAGCATATTAAGCGATTCTGCGTGAAAACCTTACGCGTAAGCCTAAAACCCTAATAGTTCAAGAATTACGCATAATAGTTCTAGCCATGGAAATTGCACCAAGCGTTTTCGGTAGGTCTTAGGTTTTGTGAGAGTCTAATAACCAAGTTTTAACATCCAACACTCAGTGAATCAAAAAATACCCAAAACTAAGAACATTAAACCCTAAATTCTATTTTTTAATCAATTAGTGTTTCTTGGTTGTTATAGGGCTGGATATCATCAATTCAACATTATATTAACATCACACAACAATCTATTTGACCAAATACAATCACATTTGAAAAACCCCAAAACCACGCATAAACCCTAATTTTCAAAGTCACTCAATTCGTGTATCTGGGTATGTTTAAGTGATAAAAATGTGTTCATTGATGTAAGAAAAGCATTTTGACACAGTCATTTAAACCACAAACACACAATACGCTTATGCGTAGAACACAAAAACAAGATTATACAACGTTTTGACCGTTGGATTCATGTAAAAATCAAAACCAATGTATAAAAACACGTTAAGATTATGAAACAACTTACAAAATGATGATCCAATACACAGATTTGAAGAACGATTCTTAGGCGTAGGATTTTTTAGGTGTAAGTAATAAATGTGAAGGAAAAGTTAGGTGGAATGTGTTTTTATTAAAAGTAACTTTAACATTTTGACAGTTTTGGTCCCTCCACCTTTTCCGTTTTCATACAAAGCCATTTAACTTCCATTTTGGTTACCAAACAAAGATTTTTAAGAGAGAAACTTGACGACACTCCCCCTCGGCTTATGAAAATAATGAAAGGTTATAAATTTTAGTTCGAGGAGTGTTAATGAACCGAAAATTTACCATCATTGATAAAAGAAACAACCGGTATAGAATAACATGCAAGTACACGAATGTTTTTGAAACAGTTTATATTAATTTTCTCCCTCAACACTTGATTGGAAAAATCTTGAATTTTGAAAGATTATAGTGTTGACGGAAGAAATGTAGATGCCATGTTGAAAGAAAATTAGATTAGAAGAATATTTTTGTTGTTTTATCGGGTTTTATATTTTGTATTTTCTTTTGAAAATTATTTACAAAAGATATTTTGGTGTTTGACGAGGTTTTAAGATCGCTGTTTTAGGAGGTCATCCAATTCCTCTTGAGTCAAACACCTCATACCAATCCGATGGACCAACTCATTAAACCTAGCGGAGGCAAGGCTTTGGTGAGAAGATCGCCAATTGGTATTGCATGCACAAGTATAATTCAACTGTACCTATTCCACGTGGTCCTTGATGAAATGATAGTGAAGATCGATGTTCTTTGATTTAGTCGAATCGGGTTGCGAGATCGCAATGGCACTCGATTGTCGCGAGACATCGGGATTACATCAAACACGTAACCATAGTCTTTGAGTTGTGTTCTCATCCGGATGACTTGAGCACAACACGCCGACATGGCTACATATTCGCCTTGGTTGATGACAACGATGTACAATCCTCGCTTCTTTGATTGCCAAGACACCAATTTATCACCAAGAAATTGTAGTGCTCTGAAGTACTTTTCATGAATCTAAACATCCTGCGTGATCGGCATCCAAAAAGCGATTAGTTCAAAACCGAATCCTTCGGATACGGATCCCAGTTAATGGTTCCTTGATGTATCGGAGATTCTTTTAGCCTCGTAGAGGTGAGTTTCATTGGTCGCGACGGCAACGGAGCATAGATAAGCGGCAAATACAATATCAGTCTACTAGGCTGTTAGATACATGAGAGACCCAATAATACTTGGTATTTGGTAGGGTCAACTAATTTCCCATGTAAATCGGTCTAGCTTCATGGTATGAGTCATAGGTGTGGCATAAGTGTCACGGTTTTCATTCAAATTTGTTTAACAATTCAAGGGCATATTTGGGTGACTCAAGAAAATACCACGGGGTGATTGATGAACTTGCGGTCCTAGAAAGAGCGTAAGTTCACCCATCATTGACATTTCAAAATTTTCTTCATTAGTTTTGCAAAAGCGATTGAGTACTTTTTATGTGTAGACCCAAAAATGATGTCATCCACGTAAATTTGAACAATTAAGATATGTGCCCGTGATATTGTATAAGCAGTAGTAGGTCAACCGAACCTTTGGTGAAATTATTAGCAATGAGGAAAGATGATAGCTTATCGTACCATGCCCGGGAGCTTGTTTGAGACCATAAAGAGCTTTGTTGAGTTTGTAGACATGGTTCGAACTCGGGATCAACGAATCCATCGGTTGGTCGACATAACAGTTTCTTTAAGTTGTCCATTGAGAAATGCGGTTTTGACATCCATCGATGAACCGTCATATTCATATGAGCATGACGCGAGAAATATCCGAACGACCTCAAGGCGAGCACCGGAGCAAAAGATTCTTCAAAGTCTATACCTCTTCCGACGATAACCCTTAGCAACTAGGCGTGACTTGTTTCGGATTACGTTCCCTTGACATCCAATTTGTTTTTCCAAATCCATTTGAGACCAATGAAGTAGACCCTGTTGGTCTTTCAACCGTTCCCATACTTCAAGACGTTTGAATTGGTTGAGTTCTTCTTGCATGGATTCAATCCGGTTGTCTTTTTCATTGCGTCTTTAATGTTTTAGGCTCAGTTGGCAAATAGTGAGTGCATAAATGCAATGTTCACCATCGTGTGAAGACGTTGTCTCGTAACGATTGGTTGATTCGGGTTGCCAATAATATTTGCGGAGGATGGTCTTTTGTCCATCGATGTGTAGAGGGTTGATGTTGGTATACATTGTGCGATTCCGGGATTAAAATGGTTTGTTGATGATTCCGCGACATCAAGTGCAGCGATGTCATTAGCAAACGGGTTAAAGAACGCATTTGGATCAAAATCTACAGGTGGGGTACTTCATTAAGAATATCATCACCGGTTCATCATTGTTGGAAGCGGTTTGTTCAACTGTTGTGGTGGAGTCAAGCGGTGGTGCTTCTTCAACGAGAGTTGTTGTAGCGGGTGTATCGGTATAAGAGTATTATCGGGTTGAGCGGTGGAAGCAATGGATACACCGAGCACGTTCATCAATATCGTCCACCGAGCAGTGAGCAAATAACTTTTCCATTTGTTGTGAGTAAAATTTGGGGCTTTGTTCGGTGATGATGGGCGTTGAGGAAGTTTAAGCGGTTGTGACCGGGTTCCAAGTTGTTATACTCGGAAGCCATCTCCGTAAGTTCATCAAAATGAGCATGAATCGTTTCCATAACCTATTTTGTCTGACGATTCGGATCCGGTAACCTTTAGAATTCTCACAATATCCAATGAAGACCTAATGTCGACTTTGGCTTTGAGCTTTCAAAATCATCACGATCATTATTCGGATAGCAAAGGGATCCAAATACATGAAAGTGTTTGAGATTCGGTTTATGGTTGTGGAGAAGCTCAAAGCGGTGTTTTGTTGTGGCGTTTAGTAATCATAGAACGGTTTTGAGTATAGCATGCGATGATCTGACTTGACCCATAAGTAATCTGGAAGTTTAGCATTGATTAACATTGTTCTTGCGGCTTCCACTAACGTTCGGTTTCGTCTTTCAACAACCCCGTTTTGTTACGGTGTACGTGCAATAGATGTCGATCTTTGAATTCCACTTTCTCATAAAAGTCACGAAGGGTTTGGTTAACAAATTTAGTTCCTTTGTGCATTCTTATTTGTCCGGCGGTGTTTCGTCGAACTTGTATTTTCGTGAGAAAGGTGATGATCATCGTGGAGCTTGGTCTTTGCTTGAAGAAAGTAGACCCAAGTCCATCGTGAGTAGTCATCAACAATTACTAAGATGTAGCGTTTTCCATTGATCGTTTGCACGCCGCATTGGGCCACACAAATCCATGTGAAGAAGATGAAGCACATCTTTGAGAGTCAGTGTTCCACCTTTGAAGGAAAATGAGCACGAGTTCTTTTCCCTTGTTCACAAGGTGAGCAAGGTGATCTTTTGAATACCGGAATCGTGGGAGTCCTTCAACTAGTTTGTGTCGAGCAAGGTTGGTGATGGTTTGAAAGTTTAGATGTGAGAGGCAGCGGTGCCATAGCCGAGATTGTTGATGTTGCCTTTGAAAGTAGCGGATGGGAGATGAAGCAACCATGTCTTGCATAGAGATAGTGTAAAGACTTGAGTTACGCGAGCCGGACATAAGATCATTTCCTTGTAGATCACGAATGAAACAAGTTTTCTCCCGAAAAGCAACCTCCAAATCTCCATTACAAAACCGACCCTCGAAAGCAGTTGTGACCGAGGCCTTCCATAGTAAACCCCGCTAATTTCGATGTTCCCATTGATATAGTCTCCGTAGCCATGATAGGCTGAAGTGATCATTCGAATCGACGGTGCAATGAACTTTGTAATAAAGTTTGATATGATTTAAGATTGCATGTCATGTGTCGGGAACATCCGCTATCAACAATCCGAGAGAATGATCTCATATCACGCATTACACAGACGACATAGATGGAATAGAAGTAGATGTGGAACCCGAAATGTTAGAGGGTTCCAAGCGATTATAGTAGACATACACACATCAATAACTTTAGGCATCCATTTAAATCCTAGTGTGTTATATATCCATTTCGCCATCTATAACTACTATTTGCTTTAGTCTTAGTGAATGAACTAGGTGGTACTACATTCTTTGGAGGTAAAGCTGAGCTCTGGGGACAACAATGCTTGCCTTAGAATCTAAAGAAGGCGGTCTACCAAGCATGAGACTTAGAATGATTAGTGGGCCTAGAGGTATTCCGATTCTTAGGATTCCGTAAGCGAGAGATTATAGCTTTAGCAACACATTTGTCATGACAATCGAATTCATACTTTTCGACAAATAACACAAGGTACATCGGTGAATATCAAAAGTACTTAAGGTTTAGCATTCGTTACATCACTATTTCTATTACATTTGTCGGGACTTAATATCTATAGTGGAAGCAACGTGAGTCTTATTCATAGTCCTAGGGTGTTCTTCTACTTTAGCATTCCTTATTGATCTTTTCTTAGGTCGCAACTTCCTATTCTTCGATTGAGTGCTCCTAGGGTTTGTGAAGTGCGGACGTTTGGAAAAGACGCAACTATTCTGTTTCGGTAGAAGGAAGCACGTTAGCAACATGTGATTTGGCGGTAGGGATTCTAGGTTCACGATTACTAAGTGTTCTTGGTGCTATTCTCTTAATCACGGTGGCGGAAGTAGTTCATACTTTCCTAACATTTCTCTTAACTTAAAGATAGTGTGAATCAAATCTTGATTTTGAGCGAATATTTCGGCAAAATTCATGACTTCTCTAGTGTGTGTAAGATAGTGATCAAGTTCTTTTGATGCTTCATGACGAGTCTTGTTGAGTAAATCAAATATGAAACCATATTCCTGTTTAACTTTTACAAGTTCTTGTTCATATTTTGAGATTTGACTTTTCAAAGACACGTTTTGATCATCCAGTTTCTCAAATTTAGGATCAGAAGATTTTGCATGCAACTGAGCGATTTTGTTTTGAAAAACAAGTTGTTGATTGTGAATATCTTTTTGACACCAATTAAGATGACGTTTTGCATTGGAAAATTCGTTAAGCAATCGTGTGGAGTTTGTTAGAACTCCTTGAGATCGTTTTGAGCCTTAGGGTTAAACAATAACATATGCAATATGCAGCGTAATAATAAGAACATTATATATTATTGACACAAGGTTTTACTTTCACCTAATCTCCTCCAAATATTATTTGATCGAATAATACGTGTTACCTAAGCGTAATGAGGATCTAAGAC
The DNA here is from genome assembly GCA_022545495.1 of Chrysanthemum lavandulifolium. Lineage (NCBI taxonomy): Eukaryota > Viridiplantae > Streptophyta > Magnoliopsida > Asterales > Asteraceae > Chrysanthemum > Chrysanthemum lavandulifolium. The sequence goes on along the minus strand of CM040244.1, from coordinate 13,992,412 downwards.
ACCTTAGATCTTGGAGGTAAACAACTAACCTAGACGTTTACAATAAACTACACGTCTAGGTTACACACACACACACCTTTGAATACATTATGGAAGACTTGTATATCAAACCTACACCCCATGTCCTCTTTATATACTAGAGGATTAGGGTTTACAAAATACTACGAAGGACTAAATAATAAATCTTTTTTTGCAAGCAAGTCCTTCTATCTTTTTGTAGGTTTCATCTATTTCACTTTAAGTCCCTTTGTTTCATTCTTGTATTTATTTTGTCTCATCAAGTCCAAGGAACCTAAAACCCAACAATCTTCCCCTATTTGATGATGACAAAACAAACAAAGTCGTGTACGAACTTCCCTAGACAAAGTAGCAGAAGTTGAGATAATAAATCTCACCATGAATGAAACAATCTTGTCTTCCTTTGTCTTCCCCTTAATCCATGCCATCTCACTCCAATATCTCTTCCCCTTTTGTTATCAACAAATAGGGAATAAGCGATAGAAACTTCCCTTGAGTGGTGCATGAAAATGATTCTTCAAATCGATAAGCTCTATGTAATGATCACTTGTGAAGAAAACCAAGTATAACGAATTTGATGAAGAAGTAAAATAACCCAAACTTGTGTCTTATGTCTTGTACTATCCACGTGACTCAAACTTATACTAACACCATATAAGTAGACCGCAATCTCTTGACAAAATCCTCATCTTCAATGAGACATCGAGCACTACAATGTAACTCCTTTAAGTGATAGTTAACTAGGTCTTCATCCATCCACCCTTGACCTATGAAAACTAGATTTTGCAAGTCTTCGTCAACATCCTTTAAGCACGAACAAGTTATCTCCAAAGTGTAACACCCACTTTGAGATATGATAAGAACACAAACATGTGAAACTCAACTACAACATCAAATTAGTGATATTTAACCTTCATCGTAATCAATTCTTCAAATAATTAAAACGAGCTTTTAAAACCTTTAAGAACAAATACCAATCTTCTTCGTATGCGAACCAAAATCCCATGTGTGTCACCAAAATATCGATTACCAAAAACATGTACGACTTCCCTCGATTCCAAAACCTCATCGTGAAACGAACAAGAAACACCAAAGGGAATTGAGATAACACTAGCGGTGGTTTCGAGAAAACACTAGGAGTGGTTTCGAGAAAACACTAGGAGTGGTTTCGAGAAAACACTAGGAGTGGTTTCGAGAAAACACTAGGAGTGGTTTCGAGAAAACACTATCAGTAGTTTCGAGAATACACTATCAGTGGTTTCGAGAATACACTATCCAGTGGTTTCAGAAAACACTAGAAGTGATTTCAGAAAACACTAGAAGTGGTTTCGTAAAAACACTAGGAAAGCTGCTTCTAACCATGAATCATAAACACCACACAATGTATAAACAACCTCCATCAAGAATTAGAACAAGTAACACAAATTCAAGAAGTTGAATATGCATGAAAACCCAAAATTCGAATTATTAAACCGGTTTACGCGACCAACTTCGACATTGAATAACTTTTGATAGAGAGCTCCGATCGACAATCCCTTTGGTGAAAAGTTAGATGAATATATAGAAACGTCCACGAAAATTTCGTTATGATCCAACGGTTAACGAAAAAGTTATCGCGTTTTAAAAGCGTCTTTGCGAGAAAAATACGAGAATTTTCATATTCGTAGTTTTTCTTCTTTTCGCCATTCTTCGATCAATAAAACCTTGTGAATCCTTAGGTAACGAGCTCCCCAAGCTCGATACCAATTTTGAGTTTGTTAGAACTCCTTGAGATCGTTTGAGCCTTAGGGTTAAACAATAACATATGCAATCTGATGGAATAATAAGAACATTATATATTATTGACACAAGGTTTTACTTTCACCTAATCTCCTCCAAATATTATTTGATCGAATAATACGTGTTACCTAAGCATAATGAGGGATCTAAGACACCTTAGATCTTGGAGGTAAACAACTAACCTAGACGTTTACAATAAACTACACGTCTAGGTTACACACACACACACACCTTTGACTACATTATGGAAGACTTGTATATCAAACCTACACCCCATGTCCTCTTTATATACTAGAGGATTAGGGTTTACAAAATACTACGAAGGACTAAATAATAAATCTTCTTTTTCAAGCAAGTCCTTCCATCTTTTTGTAGGTTTCATCTCTTTCACTTTAAGTCCCTTTGTTTCATTCTTGTATTTATTTTGTCTCATCAAATCCTAGGAACCTAAAACCCAACAAATCGTTCATTTTCAGAATTTAAAGACTCGATCTGAAGCACATTATCATTGTTCTCAACAGTTACAATATTATCAACAATATCAGCAGCGATATAAGCAGATGCATGTGGCAAAGAATTGAATAACACAACATTATGGATATCAACACGGATAACATCTTTCAAGAGTCGATCAACATCTTTTCTCAACATTTTCTTTTTACGTTTAGTATTAGAAATAGATGTTTCGTTTTCTCAAAACGACCTTCATCACTCCAAGTTCCTTATGAAAGTCCCGTTCCCAAGACAATGCACAATTTTTCAAATTCTTAACATTTGGTAAAAGATTTTTCCGAAAATGTCTCTTTATTCTCATGACAGGCGATTGAATATGTTGAACTTTGATTTCGAATGATATTCTATCTCATGTTGTAAAGTTTTGAGGTGCGCCATGAAAATGTCAAAATATCGAAATTTTGCGATTTTCGTGTTTTGAGTTTACTTCATCGATGGAAGGTAAAGGACCATAAATTTGTGCATAATCTGGTTGGGGATTAACATTAGAAGACTCGGTGTTTTTATGATAACCCTTGGTGTGTTAGAAGAATCCGTTGGTGTGACAAAAGTGACCGGTTTTGAATAATTAAAGGTTTGTTGTAAACAATGCTTTTAATTTTGATCGACTCGTCTTACGCATCTAATTCCTCTTGACGATGATATTCAACAACACTCATAATGTAATTATCAATTTTATATTCTACATCGAAACTTGAGATTTGGTTTGATTGCTTTGGTTGAAAGCTTAGGTTTGTAATTTGCAAGATTCAAATCCATATCCATTTGGATTGGGTTTTAAAGTAAACTTTTCAATAGCGATTCTTGACTCACCATGTTTGTAAACAATAGTTTTAAACTCTTTAAGTTTACGTTGCAAGTCGATAATTTCTTCAAGATGATCATCTATTCGTTTCATGGAATGCTTTTTGTATCAGAGAACTGTTTTGGCAAGTTAACGGACTCAACCTTAGCTTTTTGATTTTCCAAGGTGAGAGAGTTAATTTGCTTTTTATGTTCATGTTTCAGCTTGTTCTATTTCGGACAATAAAGCATTCTTGAGCGGCTAGATCACGATCCGTCTCTTTAAATATTTTTCGCTTTGATGAGATTTAGTAAAGGTCGCTTCAAAACCTTTTCACGTTTTCTTGAGTTTTGAAAAAGTTGAGTTGCTTTTGTAAACATTCAAAATCCTTGGTTAACGAGTGCATTTTACTTTTTAAGGTCCGATTTAATGCACAACATTCTTCAATTGGGATTCTTGGTCTTTAAGTAATAGAGCAAGATCCGGATGAGGCAAAGTTTGGCTTGTTCAACGGGAGTCACAACATGATCATTATTTAGATCCTCAAGTATAACCACGAGTCAATTTGATTATCAATGGAAACCATAAGGTCATCTTGATCGTCAAATGTAACTACTGTGGTTTATTTGAAAATCGTCGGAATGAGATGTAAAGGACTCATTTTGAACATTCGAGCCTTGCGGATTCGGATGTTGGGTAGATATTAGATCGATGATAAATATGGTTTGTTCGGTACTTGAGACAAGCCATCGATGTCATACATCGGGCTGTGTCACTCATGTGTAACTCATGCATATTAGCCATCAACATAATTGTTGCATTGGCGCAAGTCCTCCATATCATCATCGAGTCGCATCGCCATAAAACTACATTCTTTGTTTGTGAGAGTTCCTGACTTCATCCTTAAGAGCCAAAAGAAGAGCCTCTTTGAAATAAGCACCGCCTTAGTCCTCGGCTTTGGGCATGCATTAGCCAGTGTCCCTTCTCATTGCGGTTGTAGCATCGAAGACCATTCAACCGATTTCGAGCATTTCCTGTTCCACCACTTGAGCTCTGTTGTTATTCCTACCCATAGCATTAAACCCTTGACCACCGCCCATCGGCGACCATAACCACGATTACGAACTTCAACTCGTCCATTGTTCACAACAACGATTTCGTGTATTAGATGAGGCGAATACGATTGTTGGATTTGTTGGTATAACGGCTAAAAGCATTAGCAATCATAACAAATCCTTGTTTCAATGCTTGAACGGATCAATTCCTCATTAGTTTGACTATGAAGTGCTTGATCATTGTTGTTGTTGTAAGGAACCAATTGATTTTGTTGAGGTTCTTTGTGATTGATCGTTTGGTGTGGTGAGGCGGTTGGTTGAGTTGTTTGTTGAGGAGGATAAGCTGTTTGAGCATACAAGGCAAGTTGTTGATTTTCGGATTAGTCGTTGAAGCAATTTGAGCACGGAGAATCCTTTCCTATCAACTTCCTTTTCATGAGGCTTCAAGTAATCGTACAACAATCCATATGTAGAATGATGCATGTTCTTCGCTTGACGGAGAAAAATGACATACTTCTCCCATTCGGGACCAAGACAACTCAGAACTTAGTATTCACCGCAATTCTTGGCATGATGATGTTGTGTTTATCCAAATCATTGATGATGTCGAAAATCGATGATGATAAGACTCTAGTGTCTCTCGTGTTTAATCATGAAGTGTTCATAAGCCAAGTAAATTTTGGATTCCATATCTTCACGATTGGGTGTAGATCCTTCCATAAGTAGATGAATATGTTCCCACATTTTCTTTGCGTCTTTTGAGCGTCAACACTTGAAGAATTGGGTTTGGTAATCCTAGAAGGATATATTGCATTGCAAGCTCATCGACTTCATAGTGTAGAAGTTCTTACGGATTCAAGTGCAACTGTGATAGCAATGTTTGATTGTTCATCTCTTGGTGGATTAGCATTAGGATCTCCGGGTACAATGACATTAGGCATCTCAAATGGACCTTCCAAGATAACCTTCTTTAAGAACTTTCCATGTGGTTTCTTCGGATCACAAAACCTAAAGAACCTTATCACCCATTGATCGTAGTTTCCTGGAGTGAGCATTGGAGGTCTATCAAGTGATCCAACCTCATGAATTGATTGTTGGCTGCTTAAAGCTTCACACATCTTAGCAAACCAAGTGGGTTCCTTCATAGTGTTCCTTGATGGATGTTGATTAAATTCATTTGTGTAGGGTTGAACTTGAAGACTTGGCGGTGTTTGAACCATTTGTGATGGAGGAATTGCTCCAAGTTGTGGAGTATGTTGTTGATTAAATTGTTGTTGATAAATTGCTTGTTGTTGATTCCATTGTTGATGTTGTGGACTTAGTTGTTGTTGTCGTTGAGAATAAGTGTAAGGGAAATAGTTAGAGTATGGTGGTTGTGACATGTTGAAAACTTGTGTTGGTAAAAATGGATCTGTGTAGTCGAATGAACCTTTGTAGGACTTATGCGTAGAAATCACAAGAAACCAAGTAGGACTTATGCGTAAAAACAACAAAGTTACGCGTAACAAAGAGAGTTACGCGTAGTTTTAGCTTACGTGTAAGTAGGGTAAATGCACTAAGTTTATGCATAGACACAAAGTTAGGCGTAGAAAGTTAGGCGTAGGATTACCTTATGCGTAAGACTAGGCTTAGGCGTAAGATGAATCTTATGCGTAGGATTCTCTGCGTAAGCTTTATGCTTATGCGTAAGTTTAGGGTTTTGCCCAAATGATCTTTACACTATCACGGTGCAAAAGATATCAAAGTCGACGTATTTTCGGGCTTATCCAAGCAAGAAAACACGGAGTAAACCACTAAAACGAAGATCAAACCAAGGAATAACTTACGCGTAGTTTTAGGGTTTTGCTACGCGTAGGATTACTCGTAAAATTGATTATGTCCAAAGATGTTTCTAAACTGTTTTTGTGTGATGAAATAGCTTCAATAACACCAAAATTGTGAAACTTGATGATCCAAAGCTCAAAAAAGCGGTTCTGCGTGAGGTTTACACCCTCGTTCAAAACAAGCTTAAAAGCGTAGATCCACAGCGTAAAGTTTGAAACTTTTGCCAAAAATAGTTATTTTAACACCTTAAAACGTTGAAAGTACAAGAATCTTGGATTAAAAAGTGTAAAAACCGTGTTTTTAAGCAAACCAAAGATCACGTTACCTTTACGCGTAAGACCAAAAAACTTACTTCAAAAGCAATAACGATTCACCCAACTAGTTGGCGATTGATACCACTGTTAGGTCACTAGTTTTACAACACAAGCTTACTAGAAAGAGATAAAGGCGATTGAACAATATCCAAACACACACACACGTTAAGAGTAAGACCAGTTATGCGTAGATGTGAGTGAAAGAGAATAAATTGAACAACCAACCCTCAAGTGAGGGTTATACAAGACTATTTATAGGCAAGGAGCTAGGGAAACACTCCCACTCCTTCCCTTTTTCTTATTGGACATGGGCCTAAGCTTATGGGCCTTCTACATAAGCTAGACCTTAAACAAACATAAAGGCCATAATAAGCTACCTATTACATATGAGAAACTAACACTTGAATTAAGGTTTAGGAGTGATTCTAACAGGGCTTGTACATGTTGCTTTACAAAATAAATTGAGAAGATTAACTGGCATGAGTGTGGATACTAAGTTTGCAAAACAAACAATCTTGGGGAAATCGTCTTTACAACCAATCAGAAGCCAATCAGTAGTTAGACAACCAACTGCTTATAAATCTGAACGATCAAAATCTTCAAAACCACAGTTTGCCTCCCAAGTTGTTGAGAATAATCATTTGACAAAACCAGATACTCCACATTCTTAGCCTAAGAAAAATGCTTTTGCATCTGTTAAATCTGTTTCTATTAAACTTGTTTCTGTTAAACCTCAACATGTTGTTGCACCTAGCCCATCTAGGATTAGTTCGAACACTGTGTCTAAACCGAGCATTAAAATTAAAAATTCATATGATTCACATGACCCATACAAGAACTATGATCTAGAAAAGGCTTGGAAAAGGGCACTACTTCAAAAGGATGGAATCTTAGGTTCACGACCTAGTTTGATGCCTTCTAGTGTATTACATCACAATGCTAGTAGTGGCAAAACAAAACCTAAGTGTACTCAACAAACAGTTAGAAATAAAATCGTTGAAAAATTTCAAAAACCTAATAGGTTGATCAATATAGGACAAAGACTCTTTCCAAAAGAAGTTTCAAGATCCCTTAGATCTAACCTTAAATGGTTACCCACGGGTAGAGTTTTCAAAATTGTCGGTCTTAGGTGGATTCCTACTTGTAAGATATTAAGTAGTTGCACCAAAACATCTATCCCTAAGGCAAGACAGGAAATCATCAAAATAATGTGTTCAGGTGTCAAGAAGATTATTGACACTACAACTTCATGCTTCTAACATGTGTAACCCAGTTACACTTGGGGATCCATGTTTTCTTCTATTTTGCCCCTTTCTTCTTTCTATACAGGTACAACAGTCGTGGTTTCTAAGTACAACTGCTTAGGACCCGTTTCTCACCATCTAATATATAATGATCCATCAACTGCACAATCATGGTACTTAATCATCAAGAATTGGAAAGTTTGTTTGCTCCAATGTTTGAAGATTCTTTAGAAAGCTGTACTTTAGATGTATCAAATGTTTACGCTGCACAACCTGATCATATTCTAATTCTTGATACATCCTGAATCTACTACAACAACCGTTCTTTGTGTTGCACCTCAATCGAATCTCCGATAATGAAGATCAAACTGTTTCCAACAACAATGACACGGTGATGATCAACAAAATGATTAAACAAAGCAGTTTTATCAGCAGTTGATTTTCACGAGATATTTATGGTACTTGACACTTGTTTGATGAATTAAACATACATGGTCTCGCTGTCTCCTTATACATGGTTTCGTTGTCTTCAATTCATCATCAACATACTTGGTGTATGATTCTGATTCATTGAAAACATCAAGGGGGAGAGAGTGTAGGTGGTCATTGCTTCCTTGTTTTTCCACATGCTTCTTTGCGAAAACCCAATGCCTTCTTGAATTTCTTCAATTAGGGGGAAGAAATAAGACGATATGTGGCTCAAAAGTCTCACTTTGGTGTTATCGTCTCGATTTTACGGGTGATCTTGTGTGAAGTTACCCAAATATGATGTTATGATGCCTCACACACGGTCTTGGTATCGAGTTATTGCATATTCACGGTGATTAGTATTCGAAAGACCACAAAATTAGGGAAAGTCGTTTCATTTCGTCTTTCGTGGTTTGTTTGGTGTGATGCGTCTACATATGAGAATATCTTGTTGATTTCGGCATGTTACCCTCGAAGCGGATTTTCCGCAATTAGTCGAGTTACCTTGTGTGGTTTTCGCTCTTCTACAAATTCATTGCATCTTGAAAACTTCAAAGTTAGAAGAAATGTCTACTACATCAAAGTTTGAATCTCGAAAGCGGTTGTCAGTTTGAGGGGGAGCTAATTTAGAAACATCGTCAATTGGGGAGAGGTTAATTTGTTTCATACTTATTACATCGTTTCCCTAAAATGGCTTGTGCACACATAACAGTGTACAACCCGTACTTTTAATGAAAGGACCCTATGGTATGCATCAGTGCCACAATCCTATAAAAGGAGCGAAAGCTTCTTACTTTTAAGTAAAACTTATCAAAACTTTCATTTTTCAAAGTTTTGCTCAAAAGAACAAGTACTCTCCCTTATGTTTTCAAAACCTCAAAAGTTAATATTACTTGTTGAGGGGGAGTATTTGCTAAACAAATCTTTGTTCACAAATTGTTCTTCGTGGAAATCTTCCCACAAAACTCAAAATGGTCATATTTGATAACAAAATTTCATCAAAAATACCATTTATATGCCATTTTTTAGGGGGAGAAAAATTGTGTGATACAAAATGTTGTGAATTGCAAATGAATCATCGTGTGATTAAACTTAACCAACAAATTGACGAGCTCTTAAATGTTAGTAACTCAAAAAGAGTTGTCCGGGACGGGTAATAATTTCAAACTAGTTCACTAGTGATGTAAACGTGTCTCGCAAAGGACTTGTCCTAGTAGAATGTACCATTCGAGAAACTCTTGGTAGACATGAACCTAGACGGGTCAAACCTCCTCACCAAGGAGTGTTTACAACTTCAAGTGACTTAGTCGTTGATGTAATGTGTCTCATGGGAATTGTCTATCCCGAGTCGATCAATTCAAAAGTCGAACTCTACCCTCACCGTGCGATTGCCAAAATTCTTAAGCACGTGTGGAGGGGGAGTATTTCTGAAAATGCAAAACTCTCAAAGTGTTATAAAATGTTTTCACTCATAAACACTTCGAGATATTTTCGATAAAATGGTTTTATGGCAACGTAGGATAGTCATGGAGTTATAAGGTGACTAAGGTTAGGAATAACCATCCTATGATCCACCAGAGCCGGAGGGATCTACCCAAGGACACCACCAATAGTTATAATCTAGAAGTCCTTAGGTATGATTATAAAAAAGAAGTAAATGAGAATCGGAGAAAGAAGAAGTTGAAGAATTAAAAAGAAAAGTAAAGAAAAGGGTGAAAATAAATAGCCCTCTAAATTATTCAACTTAGGACAGACACCGGGTTCAATACATATGCTATTGGTTGTCACTAGATGACACCGGTATTGAAGATTAAAAGACGTCATGGACCCGATGGCGCATGCACTAAACCTTCTTAGCCACTCAAGTTTCTCTCAACGAAGCTTGTTTTATTCTCACGAGGAACCCTACGTAAACTATTGGCATTCTCTTAGAGATTCTTTGGTATTGAAGGAGACCCTCTCCCAGTCTCCGCTCGGGAAAGAAAGCGCACTATTGAGTCTAGAGCCACGAGATTCATAAAAATCTCTTAGGAACACTTGACATTTCATCACTTGTCGTTCAACAACAAGGGCAAGTGATACAATTATAGAGTCCTACACGGATCTTAGGAATCGCCGAGAACATTTTGAGCGGTTCACACATGTGATCCTCAATGATTGAATGGAAACTCTGCCGGGGTCAATATCAAACAACCACGACGGCAGGTCACTCGGTAACTCCTTGTGGTTACGCTTAGTGTGTCTCAAAGCGGTCTCGATCGTGGGGTGATGCTTGGTGTACCTCGACGACTCACGAACCGTAGATGTAATTCGGTACATCGTGTTATCCTTCTTGAGGGCATCCGGTTTCGAGAACGACCTTTGCTAGAATTAGAGATGTGCTTTCACATTATCTTGTTAACACTCTCGAAATTCGAACTTGTAAGTCTTTGGAAATCCCGCTAAGGAGATTCCTTTCAAGAAACGAGTCCCGAATATGGGTCATTACTCGAACTTGTTCGATGTAATGCCAATCCCCTACGGGATTCGGACGGCTGATTCGCCCGACCAAGGTGAATGGAATCAAGACATTCATCAGTAAAACAATCATAGTAATCAATTCTTTAAGAAAGGATTACAATGATCGATTGGTGTACGTGATTGTAGCTGAGATGCTGATGCTGATGGATGCTCGTGGGAGGAAGAGATCGTGCAGATTCTCCACATGCTCATACCAACCACATCATATAAGAAGCTCTCTCACAATCAAAGGCAACACAAAGTCAAAATGATTCTTCATCAAACAAGGAATCTACAAAGTTTAAAGACTTAGAGAACTACATCAACAATGAAATCCAACGTCAAAGAGCGTGTGAGCATGTTGGAGAAGGACGTGGAGACACTGGAGCAACGAAGCGGACCTAATGTAGACAACAACAACACAACATCACCATATCCACACCAGAACAAAGAACAAAGATAAATGAAGACGTCAAAGCTAAATCTTCAAAGAATCAAGACAATTCTTCTCACAAGAAAGAAGAATGTCAGAAGACGTCAAAGCAACTATTACATCAGCACCTACATCGTTTCAACATTACTTATATCATCAATTACCAAACACTTAGGGGGAGATTGTTGGAATCACTCCTAAACTATAATTCAAGTGTTTGTAATTAATATGTAATAGGTTGCTTAATTAGGCTTTTATGTTAGTACTTAAGGCAAGGCTTATGTAGAAAGCCCATAAGCCTTGGACCAAGCCTATAAGAAAGGAAAGGAGTTAGTAGTGTTGCCCTAGCTCCTTCCCCTCTAAATAATGTTGTAAACCTTCCTTAGAAGGTTGGTTGTTCACTTTCATTTAATACCTACGCATAACCTTTGTTACTTTCATTCGGGTATTGTGTGTTCTTGTTCAACCGGTCTATCTCTTCTATATTTCTAACATATTGATGCTTGTGTTACAACATGGGAACCTAACAGTTATTGTATCACACAAACAAACACAAGTATGGTTCGAATTATGCAAGAAACTTAGAGAGAGAAAGTAGAAGTGGGTGGCTTTCTAGAGAGAGAAAATAAGAAAAGTTAGAATGAAAGCTCCAACCCTCTACCTTAGGAGGTAGAGGGTATTTATAGTCTTTACATATTACGCCCTCTGTCGGGCTATGGATCAGGTATATATTGAGTAAAGACCCATCCGTCCTCCACGGTGTTACTTAAACTAACTAATAACTAATAAATAAAGCTAAGTCTACGAGCTAACACATGCTAGACTAAAGTTGGGGTGACCGACTCTTCAATATGGATTTTCCAAATTCTAACAGAATCATATCATCTCGACTCATTCGTTTAATATCTCATGTGTAACTATATCATCTCGACTCATTCGTTTAACAAGTTATGTATATCGATATTATTTAAACTCATCGTTTAACATGCAAAGTGTCGGGTTTTGTTATAAATGATTTAAATTAAGTTTAAATGATTTAACTTAGTTAAAAATGATTTAAATAATTTGAAAAAGTTTTAAATTAATTAAATATGATTTAAAAATATTTAAATTAGATTTAAATGATTTACTAGTGATCGATTTAACTTAATTAAAATGATTTAAATATCGCATTTGGCGAGGACATGTGTTTTCACCAAATTTTTAGTTTTCTCCCTTCACATTTACTTTATCCTGCCAAGCGTTTTCACTTAAAAAAAATGGCGAGGACAAGTCCTCGCCAAATGTCCTAGCCAAAAAACAAAAAAAACAAAAAAAAACAAAAACTCGCACTATCTTCTTCCTTCGACCCCACACCACCACTGCTACCATCTCCACCACTACAACTTCTTGTTAAGCTTGCTCGTTACAATTGATAGAAATGCGAAGCATACATATTATTTACCAAAAGCAAAGCGATACAAATTATTAGAGTGGTCACTTGATTATACAGTTTACACATTTGAATCTGAGATGGTTGTAGAATCATTAAAATACTAACAACATACAAATATTACATACAACAATAATTCAAAGAGACAAAACACAAACATCATCACTACAGTTGCATAACTCAAAAGGTCCCGGCCCTCCCCAACCTCCACCTCCAGCTTCATCCCAAACTCCTCTACTTGCATCAAAAAATGTTTTAAGAGCAATAAAATTAATAAAGTAAGGCCCTTTGCACAATTTAATGAATAAGAAAACATTTGAAAAATCATACCTCTAATAATCGAACGGTTATTTCCCGATAAATACATATATTCTCTTGTTTCGCGCTAAGATCATGTGCTCCCCTGCATCAGCAATCAAATTGAACCACTTGACTTTTCTTGTTGACAACATGAGTTATCCGATCACCAATCCAACTAGGGTCCCACATCCGTATCCCAACATCACTACTTCCCCATGTAAATCCACTCTCATCCTCATGTGATTCAAGCTCTTGTTTGTGTGTATGCTCATTGCACTTTTGGTCGTGAAGCCCACATAGTCCCAGATTACATTTAAATGAGCACTCATCAAATGTGTTGAATTGCTTTCCTTGCGGAATCGTCCCTCGAGATGATTTTGTGAAAGATTTAACACCGCAAGACCCTTGATTTCTGAAAGAATTTGAGGTATCTCTCCGATGAGTTGATTCCATGATAGGTCTAACGATTCAGTATCCAATAATTTTTCCTAGAGCATTTGGGATCTCACCATTGAGGTTGTTGTGGGATAAGTTGAGCACTTTCAACGAGTTGAGACTACCAATAGCGTTTGGAATTTCCCCTTCAAAGTGTTTGTTGGATAAATCCACAATTGTGTATTCACGCAAAATTTTGATGAATGTCATATTCTCATTTTTCAGGATGACATTCATAGAGTAATAGATGCCACCCATCAGGGCCATCCCATGAATCGGCGAAATTTTTAAGGGCTCTGTACGAAATTATAAAATGAGGTTATTCGTTAAGCAATATCATATATAAAGTGTCACCGTTTATAAGATATAATGCAATTAGTTATCTAAACGTTCAATCTAAATACTTTTTTTTGGTGAAAAATATGTCTACACATGCATATAATTATTAAAGGGACACATTTTGAGGCCCTAAAAATTCTGGGGCCTTGAGCGGTCGCTCACCATGCACACCCTCAAAGACGGCCCTGCCACCCATAGTCAAATATTCTGATTCGGTGCTATGTCTTACCATGTTCTGCATGACCTTGAAATTTTGAAAAAAAAATCCAGGTAGTTTGCCAGCAAACCAATTATGGGATAATTCAAGGACTCGTAAAGTCGAAAATGCATGTTCCACTGAAGTGGAGGTTTCAATGGGACCATGGAAATTGTTTGATTTGAGTACAAGAACCTCTAGCTGTGAAAGACCTCCCAACCATTCAGGGGATGTGCCATTTAATTTATTGTTTCCAAGATCAAGTACTTTCAAGGACTGACATTTGGACAAGGAATGTAGCACCTCCCCTTCTAATTGGTTTCCATTCAATATAAGACCCTCTAAATCTCTCATGTAAAGTGCATTAATTGACTCAAATGTCTTTGGAATTAAACCAGAAAGATTATTGTGCGAAAGATTGAGCATCTCCAAACTATTCAAACTACAATTGCTGAAGGGATCTCACCACTGAGTAAATTGTGACTCAGATCAAGATAAGATAGCTGAGGCAACTTACCTATCCGAGCTGGGATTTCATGAGTAAATTTGTTGTTACTCAAATTTAGGTTGAAGAGTTTTGAGCAGTCTCCGATTGAAGATGGAATTCGCCCATTCAACGTATACATGGACAAATCAAGATGCCAGAGTTCAGCTAGTGATCCAAATTCCTTTGGTATCTTACCATTGATTTGATTTCCTCCCATTCATATCATCATTTGTGTTCTTGCACTTACTCCAATTGTCCGAGATCGTCCCGTAAAACTTGTTATCATTTATAGAAATGTAATTGAGGTGCGGATAGACACCAAAGATCTCAGAAATATCTCCTGTGAGCTGATTTCCATCAAATCGTGCTCGCAACAAGCTCGAGCAATTGTATAAACTCTTTGGAAGTCGACCTGTAAGATTACTATTCATAACTATTAGCAGCTTCAGTGTCCATCCGTCACAGATTCCATCAGGCAAAGTACCTGAAAAGCTATTGTCGCTAATCTCTATGAGTACCAACTTCAGTTTTCCTAACTCTTGTGGAATAGGACCCGAAAGTTGATTTACCTTGAGATTCAAATTTTCTAAACTTTTTAAGTTACCAAATGAATCTGGCAGTGAACCATTGAGTTGATTATCGCCCAACTCCATATCAGAAAAGGATACCAAATTTCCTAACTCTTTTGGAATGGGACCAGAAAGCTTGTTTCCAAAGAGCCAGAGTACATTAAGGGATCTGAGTTCACCTAAAGACCGAGGAATCTAACCGCTAAGATTGTTTGATTCTAGCTCTAGTCGTTCTAGTGATGTCAATTGTTGGACAGGTCTCTTGCCAACATGTTTGGATTGAATCAAATGATTGTAGTTAACCATCATAGTTCCGTGTTTTGTGATGTATGCAATGTAACAGTAAAATGTATTGGACAAAAGGTAATGCAACAAAGTAATATTATTAGATAGTGAATTGTTATTTTGTTTATTACAACAAAAGACCTATTTATACCTTTCCAAACGACACAAATATCTAAATGACACTTATTACTAATCATTGTGTCGTTTGGGGAATAACTACAAATAAACTTAACTGCCTAATATAATTGTTTCATGCAATGGGTCGTTTGGGGTACATTTTGACCCATATGCCTACTTAGGACTTAATACAAATAATAATACATACATATTGTCTTAAATTATATACTAAGTAATAAAAACTATACTATATTTGATCTTAACATAATTACAGGGTAACATCTCCCTCTTAATTATTTAAGATCAAATTTTCTTGAGTGAGACTTGCTTCCATTTTCTTCAAACAATGATTTCATAATCACTGCTATTTTGACTGCTTGTGTCTTGTACTCCATCCTGTTCTTCATTGCCATACATTCTAACACCATAGCTGTTCATTTCTTGTCCTTGTGATCCATCCCTAACTGCCTCATTCTTCCAGCCTTGTGGGTCTTTGTCTTCTGCAAGCCTACTGCACTCTCCCACTTCTCTTGTTTTCTCAACACTGGGTATTCTTGCAGTGTCATGGTATACACATATCCGGTCTATGAACTTTCTGTAACAAGCCTTTATGGCTTCACCATCTTCAACTATTAGCCCTTGTATGTTTGCAATGCTTTTCCATTTGTCACTCAAAGTGACTGCCACATTGCCTCTAAAACCATCTACAATCTTATGTACACTAAGCAAATCTATTTCTTTCACTCCAATAACAGGTGGTATTTCCTCTAATGCATCATAGTTAAGATGCACCAAGTAAAACCAACATCACCATCTCTGAAAACTTTCTACTGAAGACCCCCCAATTGTTGTACACAAGACTATCTTTTTTGAATAAGTTCATAAATGACAGAAATCTGTTAAATGAGTTTACCTTCAAAGCATATAATGTCCCGTTCCAACTTATATATTCATCGTCCACATAGTCTTGGGTGTCTTCCCTATTCCAACTTAATTCTTCCAAGCCCCTTACCAACGAACACTCATCCTTTGGGTCTAAAGACTCAAAGTGTTCTTCTAAATATTTGTTGTGCTCTCTGATTGGGTTCCATTCTTCTCCACTGTTGCCTATCTCTTGATCCTTTTCTATCTCCACTTTCTTCTCATCAAACATGTTCTTCAGGATGCACATGTTGTTCTCTATCTTCATCACATAACCCTGTTTTTCTAGGAGATCATAACTAAGTATATTCAAAGACACTTCAGGAGTGTATTGAACATTTTGAATTATGATCTCTCCATCTTTTGTATTGACCACAGCATCACCCACCCCGTAAGAGAATATGAATTATTTCTCTTTTTCTTCTTTACAAATCATCTTAAATTTGTAATCAATTCTTTTAAATTGAATTCTGCTTAGGCATAGATTAAACTTGTAACTACTACTCACAAACCATACTTCATTCCATGTCTTGTCACTTGACCCTTCAATCATATAGTCTGCTACTACATGAACTTTTTCTGGAAATTTTGCCTCTTCTTCAAGTACTTGCTTGTGTGTTGTTGCTTCTTGTTGTGATTCAATCATTGCAATTCTCTTCCTGCTTTCACATGCCCAGTAGGCATGTCCTCTCTCTCTACAGATATAGCATCTTGATTTCTTCTCATTTTTTGTTTTCTTTGCAGTCTGCATGTTTTGTTTTTCTGCCATTTGAGAAATATTGAAGGCTTCGTTTTCAAGAACTTTCTTCACAAGCATCTCCTTCCCTTTTGGAGAGATACTTTTCTTCTTTGTAGTCCACTTTACCAGTCTTGTTGGAGTTTATCTTAATGGGTATCTGCCTATGTAAAAACCTTGATCAATCCTTGATGTTGGCCCCTCCCATGTTTTCGAATTACCATGGCTCTGATGCCAATGTTGGACAGGTCTCTTGCCAACATGTTTGGATTGAATCAAATGATTGTAGTTAACCATTATAGTTCTGTGTTTTGTGATGTATGCAATGTAACAGTAAAATGTATTGGATAAAAGGTAATGCAACAAAGTAATATTATTAGATAGTGAATTGTTATTTTGTTTATTACAACAAAGGACCTATCTATACCTTTCCAAACGACACAAATATCTAAATGACAGTTATTACTAATCATTGTGTCGTTTGGGGAATAAATACCAACAAACTTAACTGCCTAATACAACTGTTTCATGCAATGGGTCATTTGGGGTACATTCTGACCCATATGCCTACTTAGGACTTAATACAAATAATAATACATACATATTGTCTTGAATTATATACTAAGTAATAAAAACTATACTATATTTGATCTTAACATAATTACAGGGTAACATCAATGTACCAATTTCGGTGGGAATTGATCCATTCAACTGATTCGTAGAGAGAACCAAGTCAGTCAACTTCTTTAGGTTGACAAAAGTATTAGGGATAGATCCAGACAGAAAATTGTTGTACAAAGAGATACTCTTCCTATTAGAAAGATTTCCCAGTTCATAAGGAATGGAGCCAGAAATATTATTGTTCTCGAGATAAATATAACTCAGATTGAATAACTGACCGAAACATGTAGGAATTGAACCAGAAAGAGTATTACAGCTCAAATCAAGATCAGAAAGGAACCTCATCTGGCATATGGCTTGGGGAATCAAACTGATTAACTAATTGCTAAACAAGTGAAGTGTGACAAGATTTCTCATCATCCAATTTCCGGTGGAATTTTTTCGGTGAACCGATTAGAAGAGAAATCAAGATAAACTAGTTTTGAAGGAGGCCGATGTCGGATGGGATGATGCGGAGAAGTAGTTTATACTTAGTTCAAAATACATAAGGTCCGGAAGCGAAGAGAAAGAGAAATAATCAAGTGTACCATTCAAATCGCATTTTTGTTGGAAATGAATATATTTATAATACGTAAATGTCCGGATTCGAACTCGTGACCACGGGATTGCACACATTAGCGAATGAGAATTAAAGTTAAATAATTAATGTTAATGTTTACGATTAATTATTGCACATTAAGTCCGTTTAACGATCGTTAAGTATTTAACGGAAAATGACTAACGACCGTTAAATGAAAAGAGAAAGGACTAGTAATGGAAAATCTTGAAATGGAAAAGTTTTGGGTTTTCTTGGGCTTGTATCATGGCCGGCCAAGGGAGGGTTCTCAACCCAAGCCCTAACTTGTTCCCAAAGGTTTCCATACACTATATAAACAAGGCTAGGTTCTAGGGTTTTCATAACTTTGTGCATTGAATTAACCCTAGATCTCTCTCTCTCTCTCTCTTGCAATTCTCGGCGAACACC
Organism: Chrysanthemum lavandulifolium; assembly: GCA_022545495.1. Taxonomy (NCBI): domain Eukaryota; kingdom Viridiplantae; phylum Streptophyta; class Magnoliopsida; order Asterales; family Asteraceae; genus Chrysanthemum; species Chrysanthemum lavandulifolium. Next base: position 13,974,019 of record CM040244.1, on the reverse strand, counting down.
CTTGTTAGGGAGTTTGGTTTTGTTTTTCATAAAACAAGGACTTGTGTTAGATCTAGCAATCGCTTGATTCGTTGGTTAATTCGTGTGTACAAGAGCGTGGTAGTAAGACACTATTCTTACACCAATTGGTTTGAGTTGTAAAGCGGTGAGGACAACTCTTTAAACCACTTCTTTGTTTTGTTCAAGAGATCGACATTCGCAAGAAGTGCGTTACGCATACTTTCGGTTAATTATTTATTTGTTATGATCTTAAGTCTTCCATTGTGTACTCTTGATGTCTACATGTTTTATTGTATGTCATGTATTATAAACTCAACGGTGGCATCACGAGCCTTGTATAACAAGTAATTAATTATTGAAACACATAATTAAAATAAACATGATTGTGTTATTATTTGTATGGATAGATCTAGGGTTTGCAAAACCTAAACCCTAATTTTTTTAGGGGGGGGGGCGTTTTTTGGTGCCCTAATTAGGGTTTTGTAAACTAAAGTTTTAATTGGATTAGAAACCCTAGGATGCATGCAATTTTATGTGTATTGCGTAACTCTGTTTAATTGCATTAATTGTTAAGTGTAATTTATGTCCATGATAATTACATGCATGTTTTATCATGGATCTGCTTTTATTGTATGTTTTACTTGATTAAGTGATATACACTAAATATTATGATAGATCTTAAATTGGGGAAGACCTCAATAATTATTAATTTAATCAATTATGTGCTATGTGGTATGTGTTTAATTTTGACTTACGCAATCGATGAATCGATGCATGTGGCTCACCTTGTACATTATGTCAAGCGGGTGAAAGTCTTAATTAAACATGTACATATTGATGATCTAGAATTGATTATTAATAAGATTTATCAAAAGGTTTGCATGTGGCTATTTGATATGCATGACTTATTTTTGTTATGCATTCATTGTTTATATGTTTATTTTTAAATACTTGCTTGTTTGTTATGTGTAACAAGGGTATTTTACAAGAAAAATAAACCGACCTAAACAATGGTGAAACATGTATTTTTAAGCATAGTAATCATAATCGTTTAATTGATTGGTGACTTTGGTACAAATGGTGCGAACGGCTCACCCACTAGAATGAACTATAAAGGGGTTAATAAAGAAGTGCATGCGATCTTTGAAAGGATGTCTAAGGTTATGCTTTAGCGCTTACAGTCCTCTGCCCTGTAAGTTCGAATGGAGCTACTTAGTAAGCCATTAAATGTGCAAGCTCATCTTAAGGCGAATTAGTTTTAATTCCATGCGCCATTTCGGTGGTAATTACCGAAACACTAAGTGTTTACACTTATGCAAAAGTACGGTATAATGGATGATAATTAACACTAAATTCCTTGATTGGTGAATCCAATACCTCAATTAAAGTTTGATGATGAAAAGCTTATACATTAAAACAAGGATATAAATGTTTTAATAAAACCTATGCTACGAAGATGAATGCATGACATCTTTGTACATATTTGATTTGACATCAAAATTATTACCCTTAATTTAAGTTGTATGCCATCCAACGAAGCGGAAACACCGAGATTACCTTTTATTTGCGTGAGAGCGTGATTTAGATCGTAATCAACGGGTAAAATATCCACGTGGCGTGAGCGGGCATGGATGATTTTGCGGTTTCTTAAGTTGGACAACTTAATTGAGTTTTGTAGTGAGAACCGCAACTCAAGGCATAAGATGGGGATAAAACATGTTTACATGGCAATTGAAATTGGCTAAATGTAAATCCCATAAATCTAGGAGTTGCAATTTGAAAATTGGCAATTGAGGTTCGACTCGTACCATTTTGAATAATTTCATTACTAGCGGATCAAGCGATGTGATGAAACTATGTCAATTGGATCCTAGTTTTCGGTGAAAATTAAATGGTTATATGTTTATGAACCATGGGTATTTAATTTTCTTGAAAAGGTTAATTATCGAAAATACTAAAATTGAATTTTGTAATTCTTTTGAATGTATAAATGCAACATTTAACCGTAAGCGAGGTTTAGTCTTTGATTAGTAAATTGATCCATTACGCTTTCAAACAAATGTTTGATCGAGAATAATTTACCGAAAAGACAAACAAAGTCTCTTTTCCATGGGAGAAGCATGAGACTCAATCCTATTCCTTTTCATGAATGAGAAAGGTATAATAGGAACATTTGAATTGTCTAAATTCTAATGTAACTCATAGCAATGAATTGCACATCTTATTTTCCATAAAGATTTCATTACCCTCATTTGGTGAATGAATCCTTGTGTAACAAACATGAATGTTGGTTAAGTGGAAAACATGTATATGAGTTACTAAATTAGAAGCTAGACTAATTATGAAAATTGGTAAAAGGCAAACTAGCTTTATTTATCTAGTTGTTTTGCTTTAACCTTTAAAGGTGCTACATACCATTATGGGCATGGTAGGCTGTTAAGGAAGAAATTGCATACCCAATTTTTCAAGATAATAACACTGATGGATAACCCATCATTCATAGAGTAGAATACACCTTTTAGTACCTTAGTAATGATTACGTATGGTTCTTCAAAGGTGTAGGAAAGTAAAAAGCAAGCAAGTTGTTTTCCTTTGGTTATGCAACACTTACAATGTTGTCGATTCGGTGGGAGCATTTGTGTTGCATTCTTGAATAAGAAGTTGTTTTATTGATTTCTAATTCGATGGGAGCTACAAGCCTTATTTGTGTGTAGTAACCAGATTATCTTCAAAGATAATTACTTTCCAATTGTAGGCACTTATGTTTTTAAGGATAGTCATGTGCGTTTCCTTACTAAACAATATAGTTCTACATCTACTTGTTATATCTATGACACAAATCATATTAATCAAATAAGCGAGCGTGTATCGTGTTGTTTATCGCTACATGATGTTGTTCCATGCACAAGTGGGAGAAATCTTTATTGTGTGCAAGGTACAACACATATAAATATGATTTAAATGGATTCTCTTGACCGCAAGGTAAGAGAGTAACGTTCTAATAGGAATTATACATTTAAATGTGTATGATTGCCCTATTAAGAACATGTGTCAAGATGATAACAAACTACTACTTTAAATATTTATGTCATTCAATATTTAAGAAACACTTGTAGTTACAATTTATGTTACGTGAGAACGTGAACTAGATTGTAGACCAAGGTAAAATATCCACGTGTCGTGAGCGAGCATGGATGATTTTGCGGTTTCTTCGTTGAACATTTCATGGAATGACATAATTAAATGAAGTAATCTAATACTACTTTGATTTTAAGTATTCGTTGAATGACTTAAATATATGTAGTAAATATTAACTTGAAATTATTAATTGAAACCGAGGTGGTGTTCATAATTACTTTAATTATACATGTTTATGATTTTGTAAAGTCACAAACATGAAGTCTTTTAATCTGAGACTTACAATATAAAGTAAGACGTTAACTTGCTATGTTTTAAGACATATGCATGAAGTCAATGAGTTGATCAATGACTTATAACGTATAGTGGGATTATAACTGTTATGTCTTTTGACTTGGTCAAAAATACTTGAGTTATAATGCATGCAATTGATTTGGTAATTCTATTGTACCATTAAGTTTTACTTTGTTGGTAAATAGGATAAACCAAAGAGTAGATGGTTATCTTAAATATTGTTAGATTAATCTTACAATATTAATTCTAATGAAATACCATAGTCTTATGGTATGTTCAGTTAGAAGAATCAAAATTTATTGGCATTGTTTGATTCAAGATAACTATAGTTTCTTCCAAAAGTTATCAAGGTTAGTAGATTGAGTATAGATTGAATATACTCAATAAGACTCCAACCTAGAAGATTAATAAGACACCATTTTTTATGGAATGTGATGAATCACATTAAGTCGTATAATGAAGTTCTGAATTTGTTAAACTACTTGTAAAGTGGGTTGTAACAAACTAAAGTCGAAGCTGTCAATGTTTTTGTAATATCCCAAAAGAGAACAATGTATTGTTGCTCTACTTGTTAAACTATTTAAAGGTAATCTTTAAATTGTTAAAGGCAAGTGGGGGTTTTGTTTAGATCTTGAAAGATTAAATTACAAAATACATAATCTTCTAAAATACACTAGCAAATATCATGATGAGGTTAAACATGTAAATGATAGACCTCAATATGATGGAATTGTCATTCATAGATCCGTAAGGATATCTCGGATATTTAATATCTTTGAGGATTATGAGTTCTGAGGATCATGGTAAGCCTGTTAATCATGATGATGAATTTACCAAATGTTGAATTGTGGTAAATCAATCATACTATGAATGTTGAGATGTTGTCCATAAAGATAATCAACTTTAGATACTTGGTTTATCTTAATAATGAAAATGAGTTTCTTCAAAGGATGGAAACCCTAGTGGTTTAAATCTTTGTGTAGAAATCATATGGACAATATTGTACACATATTTAATGCATGTCTAGTGATAATAATATTAATCATATTTAAGCAATTAACTATGATTGAATATTCTTTTCTAGATACATTAAATAGAAGTATAAAGATTATAATTGTCATACTTAGTTTCATTGATATGAAATTTTGACAATGAATATCAAAACTCTTTGTTGTGGAATTACTTTTGCGAGGACGATAAGTAATACAAAGTAGTTTTATGAATTCAAATAATCTTTGAATATGTACAAAGCGCAAGAATCCATGAATGGATATATGCATGCATCTATGAGATGATTCTTATGTTTAATATTAAATCCATGTTTGATTTAAAAATTAAAATAAGATAGCTCATAAGTATTCCTGAAAGCTAGTGGGAGTATTATTTTCTTAAATCTTATATGTTGTATGGGCAACTACATTCCACCTAAATTAAGTTTTAATTGGGAATGAAACTTCGTTTGTAAGATTTGGAAATAAGACATACAACCTTGGAATATATGTTTATTACTATAAACATATGCGGTAAATAAATGAGTCTAATAGAACATGATGGATATATAATGAGATCTTAAAGTCTAACTTGAAGATTCATCATGTACATCATGTTGTAAGATTGTTGTGTCATGCTTGATTACAAGATGATTTGACAACATTGAAAGTTGTTAGTGTAATAAATATTTTAAAAGGAAATATGTTTGGATTTAGAATCACATTCCACGATGCGGAGATGCTCCTAGATTCTATGGATGAAAATATGACAATTGTTTCATAATTGTCATTGCCAACAAACTTGAGTTTTGGTAGGCACCAACATTACACTATAAGCTGTTCAAAGTTTACGGATGTTTAAAGAGCATATTGTTGTACACAATGATGCTAGTATAATTGAGATGACACTCAATTCTAGTCATGGTATCCTTGGTGATGACCATGTTGACTAGTTATGCTCAACTAAGACATAGTTGCATTATACATTAAAGAATAAATAATACTTTAAACTTTAAAGTTTTGAAAGATGATTGTCATAAAAGGTGGTTCAGGTTGTCACGCACCTTATGGAATGTTATGACAATATCAAGATATGTGTAAACACATACAAGAAATTCACTTATTGAATTCTTGAAATAAGTATTCTCAAAATTCCTATAGATCAAAGTTAATTGAAATTATGCCTTGTCAACAAGTATGATTCTCATGACTTGTGGCAAAATTCATTAACTAGTATTATCATGCATTGATCTATTTAGTATTTGGATAAAGGATGTTAAACAATTATTATTTATAATGAATTAAAGTACGGTATACGTTTAATTTCATTTATAATATGTGTCCTATATTTGCATGTTTAAATCCTTGAATAACTTAAGTTATTCTAAATAGTCCGTTGTCAATCAATAACATGGGAATGATATTGAATTAAGACAAATCTGAGTATTAGTTAGAATATACTTGAAAGTATATTGATGCGTAGCATGACTAATTTCGATGATATTCAATGAATTGAGTATAGGACTTATCCCACCGCATGATAATACTTTATGGATCTTTGTCATTAAGTATATCATGGATATTTATCCTCGACTTGAGATACCGAGATATGTCATGGATGTAGTGCATTTTGTGAAGCAATCTAACGCTATCGTGGCGGTAGTTATAAGGGTTGTTTTCGAAGTGTTGCGAAATTTATGAATTACGCTTGTAGTCAAAATGGGATTTGTTTCCTTCAAATTTATTTTGAAGTATAATCTTCTTGGGCCCTCGTAGGGTTGTTAAGATGTTTGCATGGCCATGCCCAAGGTCTTCGGAATATGTTCGGAAGAATTGGTAATCTTGATCAATCACATAAAGCGAGAAGCAGAATAGTTAATTAAGAAATGAGTGAGATCCATATTCTTATTAACATGGTATTAGAAACAAAGGATGAATATGATGATGAATCATCAAAACTTGGTTTTCTCGAGAAAACCATACACGAGTTGTACCGGGGCATTGGCGTGTTGCTAGCGCTAACCAATGTCATTTCACGTTTGTAAACATATCCAGTGGGGCTGTTGGAAATGAATATATTTATAAAGCGTGAATGTCCGGATTCGAACTCGTGACCACGGATTGCACACATTAGCGAATGAGAATTAAAGTTAAATAATTAATGTTAATGTTTACGATTAATTATTGCACATTAAGTCCGTTTAACGATCGTTAAGTATTTAACGGAAAAATGACTAACGACCGTTAAATGAAAGAGAAAGGACTAGTAATGGAAAATCTTGAAATGGAAAAGTTATGGGTTTCTCTTGGGCTTGTATCATGGCCGGCAAGGGGGGTTCTCAACCCAAGCCCTAACTTGTTCCCAAAGGTTTCCATACACTATATAAACAAGGCTAGGTTCTAGGGTTTTCATAACTTTGTGCATTGAATTAACCCTAGATCTCTCTCTCTCTCTCTTGCAATTCTCGGCGAACACCCCTTGTTAGGGAGTTTGGTTTTGTTTTTCATAAAACAAGGACTTGTGTTAGATCTAGCAATCGCTTGATTCGTTGGTTAATTCGTGTGTACAAGAGCGTGGTAGTAAGACACTATTCTTACACCAATTGGTTTGAGTTGTAAAGCGGTGAGGACAACTCTTTAAACCACTTCTTTGTTTTGTTCAAGAGATCGACATTCGCAAGAGTGCGTTACGCATACTTTCGGTTAATTATTTATTTGTTATGATCTTAAGTCTTCCATTGTGTACTCTTGATGTCTACATGTTTTATTGTATGTCATGTATTATAAACTCAACATTTTTAAATAATTATTTTATTCATTGAATTTCTTAGCATCTATTTTTGTATAAGACGATATGATCCAAAATTGTTGCAGATATGTATCTAAGTCTAAAAGATTGTGCATCATGGATTTTTTTTTTTTTTATTAAATTTTCCATCAAAACTTGCATGATCACTGCATCGTAATTATGCAAATGCATCAAATATTTTTGGACGTTCTTGGAAATTTGTATATTCTTGCATTGATGCATTATATTAGATGCATAAAAGTTACCAAGCATCAGCTTCTTCGTCTTTAACATACGTGAGCCTATCAAATTGCATCAAATTAATATGCATCTTGTTGATCATCTTCGTCAACTTTAACCTATATCGCAATTTTAGATCGTCTTCGATATTGCATCAAAAACAAATTGATTGCAATTATGGAAACAAGCAAAAAAATAGATCAACTTAAGAATCGATTTTTAATCTCTATCCATGAGTTTAATCAGTTCATGTATCCCTTTTTACTAAAATCTCGAATTATAGCCTGAAAAAAAATCATATGTATCTTCATAACATTTGAAGAATGAACTATTTTCATGCATCAAACTTGCTCATCATTCATTCAATCATAGAAACATTTTGCATCAGAAACTATTTTCAAAACAAAATGTTACATGAAAAATACTACTAATATATTCCATCAAACATGTTTGGATCGACGTGTTTCTTCAAAACTGGTGATGGATCGATCTAATGACGCATCAATTATATCAACATTATAATGATCGAGTTTGCATTGTTGTCATCATCGGTTTTGCATCATCATATATCATCACCATCATTGTCACACCCACTTGAGGTGGAAACATGGGATGCGACGGTTTGAAACATCGCATAAGATAGTAGAACAACACCATACTTGATTTAAGAAATAAATTTACAACGTTACATAAGTGTTTTTATCCAACACCAGATACTGATAACATAAGTCTTAACTTGTCAAATCAAGGTCTTTAGTAAAATATCTTAACCAAGTTAACTCGGTCTTTAAAATAAGAACAATGAATAACTTCAATGAAAGTGTCTTCAAAATATTACCGCTGATCACCTGAAAATGATACTCGAAAACGTCAACATAATATTGGTGAACTTATTGGTTTAGAAGTTAAACCACGATGTTGTGTATAATATAGTGTAGGACATTAGTGAGTAAGATACGCATATGTAAACACTTAGTGTAACACACAATAGCACAACAAGATCTCGTCATATATTAATCACTTAGTAAAAACCACATAGCAGAACAGATCATGTTCACCCAGGGTCAAGTATCACACTGCAAGACCCGAGACCCAAGGGTCCATGGTATATGTGAAAACATATACCCTTTTCTTTATCAAAACGGACCAAATAAACCAGAAACTAACCATTTAATATCTTTGTGTTTTTGTGTTTATGCATGTGCAGGTACGGATATCACAAAACGGACAAAGAAAAGACAAAACAGATGAAAAATGAGCACGAGAAAGAAAAGAGAGTGAAAGGCGAAGTCTTTATAGGTGCAAGTTTAAACCGGTTTTCAAAAACCGGACGACAAAACCGAACGGTTTTCAACAAAACCGGTTTTACAAAACCGAAACCGGTTTTAGTAAACCGAACCGGTTGTACCGGTTTAAGTTTTCAATGGACGGTTTTACGGTTCTAAACTGGTAAAACGGTTTTGAAAAACCGGTTAAACCGATTTTTTTTTTTTTTTTGGCGAAACCGCTAAAACCGGTTTAAACCGGTTAAACCGGTTTAAAACCGGTCAACGTAAAGTCAAACTATCCGTTGCATTTGAATACGGCTAAAAAAAACCGGTTAAACCGGTTTTAAAACCGTCAACGTAAAGTCAAACTATCCGTTGGATTTGAATACGCGAAAACCGCGAAACCGGTCAAAACCGGTTTTAAAACGGTTTTCGCCGGTTTTAAACCGGTCGGTGGAAAATGGTCTTGTAGTAGTGGGCTTATGACATGTTTTTTTACCGTTTTTTCTTGTCTTTTTTGATTTTTGAGTACTTTGAAGCTAGAACTTGTAGTATAAATATGTGTTTTGGGTTGAGGCTTAAAACACATCAAATCTCTTTAATCTCTTTATTATCTCTAATTTCTTTATAATGGAAAACACACAATCACAACAAGCTTCCACTAATCCTCCCTCCGTTGGGTCTTCCGGTCACGAAAACATTACACACAAGATGATGTTCTTCATGTTAAACCAACCGCACGAAATCCGGAGGTTTTAATCATATGGATTGTGTGTTATGAAGGATGGGACGGAAAAGGCGTTGCAAAAATGTTTGAACTTTTATGCTTCCGGGCTAACACTACACTAAAGGGTCATATAACCAAATGTTCGCGGTACCTCAAAATGCCGACGGTACTATTGGTGAGGATGGTCAAATTTGTGTATATGATAATGATGCGCTTCAAAGAGATTTTGCGGGTGGGTCATTCAATATACTTATCCATTCAACCTCTTCGACAACGCCAAGCTTACGGCCATCATCAAAAAGAGGCTACACGGGCGGTATAAACAAGTAAGTCGTACTAAACTTAGAAGTGATGCTTTTAAATTATGGGAAAGCGGCTAAAATGATATTATTAATGGTTTTCATGATTATAAATATGGTGTTTCTATAACTACGGATGTTTGGACCGCACCACATGGTTCGGCAAATTCTTATCTCGCCGTTACGGCTCATTGGTTTAATCCGATTCTTGGTTATTAATGAAACGGACAATTGCTTTTAAACTATTTGGTTATCCACATACGGGATCTAATTTAAGAAAAATTTTACATGACACTTTAATTGAATATAATTTAGATGATAAAGTTTTTACGATTTCACTAGATAATGCATCTAATAATACTAGAGCTATGGACTTGTTAAAATTACGTATAAAACCCATTTTAGATGGTGCTTTTTCATTCCGTTGTGTTGCTCATGTTATAAATTTATCCGTTCAAGCGGCATTAAAAATATGTGAGCGATTACGTTTGGTATTTAGGGGTATGTTAACAAATATATATCGCTCGAGTAATGAACGACAAATTAACTATAAACGTTTTCGTAAACAATGTGGTGAACCATGGCTAGGACCGAAATTAGATACACCTACTAGGTGGAATTCTACTTGCATTATGTTTGAAAATATATTACGACAACGTTCTACTTTAGATGCTTTTAATGAATTACTTGTTGATAAAACCGTTCTACTTGATAGATGAGCAAGATTGGGATCGACTAAATGATTTAACTAATTTTTACAAGTTTTTAAAGAGGCAACAACTATAGTATCGGGTGTTTATTACCCAACTAGCCCATTAGTTTTAAATCAAGTTTATGCTATGACGGAAAAATTAGGCAATTAAAAGACTCACCTACTCAAATGTTTAGAAAAATGGTTAAAGTTATAAAAAGAGATTTATAAAATATTTTGCTAGTTTACCTTTGGTTTATACTTGTTCCGCCGCACTTAATCCATGTTTAAATGTTGGGCGTAGAATTTTAATAAGAAGAATAATGGAAAATTTAGAATTATCTTTTGGGTTGGACGGTGAAGATCCCAACTATATAGAATCTCAAGTTTTTAAATTTAATGATTATTTTAAAAATTGTTTGAAATTTATGCAACAAAATATGGTCAACAACCAAACCCAATTCTCGACCCAATGCGGGCGGTTCGTCCCGAATGACAAGGGACATTAACATAAACCTTTATAATACTTTACGTGAAGACGCTACAAAGCGTCAACGATCATCGGCCCGACAAGCGAGTTGGGACAATATATGGCTACAAACTTTTAACAACTTTAAGTCCCGATGAGTTTGCAAACTTTGACATTTTGGCTTGGTGGAAAGAAAGGAAATCAATTTCCAATTTTAGCCGCTATGGCTCGTGACTTATTAGCGGTCCAAGCTTGACGGTAGCTTCGAATCGGCCTTTTCTCATAGTGGTCGAATTATATCGGATAGAAGGACAAAACTTAGCCCGAATCCGTGGAAGTATGTGTATGTTTGAAAGATTATATGGACGGAGTAGATAGGGTACAACATCAAACATCGTTGGAAGGTTCGATTGAAGAAGTTGAAGAAACTATAGCACAAGAAGAAGATGACATGGGGATATCACCTCCGGCCACCGAATTAGATGAAGGTGAATTTGAACCATTTGATGTTGAAGAGTTAGATGTAGAAGAATTTTGGATGATTTAATTTCTTGAGTATACACGGGTGATGGCAATGCGAAGCTCGATATACTTGAGTATACTAATATGTTTTGGGTGATGGCCATGCGAAGCTCGAAATGTATTAGTATTTATTTATTTTAGTTCTATAATTGTATTGTTTAAATAAAAGTTATGATTGTATTCGAAATGTATTAGTATTTTATAGTTTTAGTTGTATGATTGTATTGTTTAAATAAAAGTTATGATTGTATTCGAAATGTATTAAATGTTTTAAATTCGAAAAAACCGAACCGTAAAATACCGATAAAAACGGATCCGAACATTTAAAACCGAAAAAAACCGAACCGTAAAACCGATAAAAACCGATTCGAACATTTGAAACCGAAAAAACCGATTCGAACATTTAAAACCGAAAAAACCGATTCGGAAAACCGAAAACCGAATCGATTTTGGCAAAACGGTTTTAAAACCGGTTTTCAAAACCAAAACCGGTAAAACCGGTTTTGTGCACTATACTTACCCTTACCCGTATCCCATTTCACCCAAAGACCCGGTAAATCAACCCAAGTTAACTCACTTATAAAACCGGTCAAGAATTTTTAAACAATGATATTTAATCCCAAAAGTAACCCCACTCTTTTCCCCGTCCACTGTTCATCATCACCTACAATCCATCTTAAATACCATCCGTACCCTTCACAAAGCTTGGTACTAAGAATATTCCAAGCTGACATGGAATCTGAGAAGCGCAATCCCAACAATCCTGATTGGTTGAAAGGACGTGGAGAGTTGATCAAACAGATTAGATCAAGTTGGATGATGTATCAAAGAATCAAAGGCTGTGATCAAGCTTCTAGGAGCTTCTCAGAAACCCTAGTTTCTCCCGTGGCTTGGCTATAAATACCCCTGAGATTCACAAGTTTTGAGATTAGTTTTCTTAGGTCCTTACTATGTCAATTTTAATTTCAATTGTAGTTTAGTTTAAAATTTCTTTTTAATTTCAGTTTAGTACTCTTTGTAATCTGCTTTTGATTAATAAAATTTAAGTTTGTTTCAATTGCATTGTTTAAATTTCAGTTCTGTTTTATTAATGATTTTAAAATGATAAAGTAAAGTAGAAATAAGTTGTTCACAAGCTTTTACAGCTTATTTACAAGCTTATCCAAGCTTTCTAGCTTATTGTAAGCATTGTTCTTTTTTAATTTCAAAAAGTCAAAAAAATTCAAACAAATGGTTAAATAAGGTGTTGTGGATGATAAGCCAATAACAGAAGCGCTTATAGCTTTTTACCAGCTTGTTTTAAACAAGCTGGAGCTTGCAGATTTAAATTTACTCCCTGTTTAGAGCAAGGGAGCTTGTAAGTTCCTTTAATTTCATTTTAGCTTAAAAAAACTGCTTATAGCTTAATACTATTGCTTATTTGCTTATGTGTTGCTTTTAACTGTTTTGTATTGCATCTTAGCGTATTTTAGTGCTTATTTGTAGTTTAAACATTATTAGTCTTAGTTTATATTAAAATCTCTTAAAAATACAAAAATATTAGATTAACTTGTTAGCTTATTATGAAGTGCTTATTGGTGTTTGATGTTTGTTGTTTAGATCTTTATTAAGTTAGAACAACATCTGTTTTTGCAAATCTTAGCTTAAACAAGCTTTAATCAGTCTATAAATCTAAGTCTCAATTTAAAGGAGTGTTTGGTATAAGGGGAATTTTTGGTCTGAAATTGGTTTTGGTCAATTGTGTCATTTTGATCAATTTAGATTTAACTTTATAAGTAGTTTAAGGGTCATTTAAAGTAGGTTTGTTTAGTTTTGAATCAATTGAGTCTAGCTTAAAGTTGTCATCATAAAAGTGCGAGTTTGAGTCGACTTAGTATGCTATTTGTGATAAGTTGTTTTGAGTCAAGTTAAAGTATCATTTTAGTGTCTAAAATAGTTTATAAGTCACATTGAGTCATTTGTTTTAAACTTTTAGAGTAAAAATTGCATTTACTAGTTTTTCAAAAAAAGTAAAAAATGTAAAAGCGATCATTGTATCTCCTTATATCAGATCTAATTTTTACTTATTAATAAGTCATTAAAGTTTAGCAAGTGGTTTAATCCGATATTTGGAAGTCACCCTTAATCTGCTTTCATTTCATTTGGATTTTGATCGACAATTGAGTGTTTAAATTAAGCTCTCAAATCAATAAATCTACACCGATTAACACTGTGCGGTGATAAACCTTTTTTTCACAACTTATATTTAGTGCTTATTTGAACCGCAAAGTTGTTACAGAGTGCCTTTTGAGAAATTTTGTTGCTTAGTTGAATCATTTTCAATTTGCATAATCTTATTTAGTCATTAACTAGTTTATTTAAGTGCTTAAACTGTCTTAGTCAAAGGATTTTAAATAGGATCATAGCCGCTGTTGAAATCCACCTAGTTTCATAAGCTCTTAATAAGCCCTTAAAAACTCATAATAATCTAAAACTTGGTGCATTTGTTCCTTGAATGCTTGTTATTGTATTCCAGCTTATTGGAATCAACAGCTTGTACCCTAGCTTATTGTGCAAAAGTTTAAAAATAGCTTGTTAGGCTTTTTGGATTTGCTTTCTTTCAGTTTTGCTTATTTAAGTTTTCAGCTTATTAGACTTATTAGGTTAGCTAATTTTGTTTAATTAGCTTATTTAGGTTAGGTTTAGAATAGTCTTAGCTTATTCTCTCTTTGGTTAAGCTTATAGCTTATAATAAATAGCTTTTCGTTTTTCAAATTGCTACTTAAGTTTTTTTTAGAAACTGTATCAAAATAAGCTTTTTCTTAGCTTATTTTTGCTTTTCTTAAATCTCGTCTTCATAAAACTTACGTATGTTTAGCTTATAAATAAGTTCCAAAAAGAAATTTTCAAAAAAATAAAATAAAAAGGGAGTTCCAGGATGAGCTAGGCTCGAACCCTGGACCTCTCCTTTATCAAGCACACATCAAACACACACAACACCATCTGCGCCCTAGGGTCTTACGGGTATTATGTTACAACATTTAATATAAAAGGGCGTTTAGTGTTTTAAGCTTACGGCTTTTAAATAGCTTATTACAGCTCATCTGTATAAGCTGGAAACTTGTACTTATTTTTTATAAATCCAGCTTTTCAAATAGTAGTTTCCCTGATTTTTGGTTATCTTTCATTATCATTTAGTATTTTTAATAATTAGTTTTCATTATTTTAGTTTTTAAATCATAATAAATTAAATAAAAGTCAAAAAAATAAAATTCTTTTTTCTAAAATTTTCTGTTATTATTTAGGACGTAGGAAAAATAGTTTTGTGTTTCTAGGGTTAATTTTCTATCATTTCACTTTTAAAGCTTGTGATTAACCCGGATTTTGCGCGTCTTAGGTTTTCTTTACGTTTAAGCTTACGTGTGCTTTACATAATCGTTTTAATTGCTTATTAAGTTGTTCTTAATTTATGATTGTTAAATTTAGTTTTAAAATCCAAATATCCACTTTTTCACTATTCATAACATACAATCACGTCTCGAATCACATGTTTCATTCAACCTTTCTTGGGAAACGATCCGGGAATACATATTTCCTTTGTATTTCCTTGGAAAATATAAATATACTAAAATTGACCAGATCCATTTTGGCGCCGCTGCCGGGGAAGTGTTGAAGCGAATTTTTGATTCCCGTTCTACGATTTGGTGTTTTTGAAGAACCTTCCCCGTGAAGTTAATCGTTTGTTTTTGTCAATATTTTCTTATAAAAACCCCAAAAAAAATTAAAAAATCACAACATTATTCCTAGAGTGTTTAGAATACCAAAAAAAATTAATTAAAAAACCAACAAAAGAAATCGTGAAATTAATTGTTAGGTCGGCTCACCTTTAGATTACAAACTATAAGAGGGTTATAAGGAGGGGCGTTCCAACGACCTACGCCTCGAAGGGAGAAGGTTAATACAAGATCCGTGCTTTCTGGCTCCCCCGCTTCTTTTGTGTGTAATTCTAGAGAGCTACCGAGCACCGGTTGGCGAATCGATTACAAAAATATTTTTTTTCAAAAGTTTTCTAAATATCAAAAACTAAAAATATTTTCTTTTTTCAAAATTTATTTTTCTATTTCTTTTTCATTTTTATTTTATTTTTAGTGCATGCGCACTCGCTCTCAATCGAGACCAAATTTTAATCAAAACGTACCCGGGTTACGTAATATGGCACAAAATCAGGGACCACCCCCTGCAGGTCCCATTCCAAATAACCTGCCTCCCGTTCATCAAAATACGGCTCCCGATCTCCGAACGATGGAGGAGCTATGCCAACCGACTATGTACGGGAGGGGCGGACTGATTGCTCCCATTAACATCCAAGCCACAGATTTCGGACTAAAGCACCATATGATACAACAAGTTCAGAATAGTTGTCAATTTCAGAGATTACCGGATGACGATGCAAATAAGCATCTTGATAAATTTTTAACCATCACCCAGAGTATGAAACAAAATGGGGTCTCCGATGACGCCCTTCGTTTATACCTCTTCCCATATTCGTTGACACATCATGCTACTGCTTGGTTTGATCGTCTCCCAAATAATTCTATTCATACTTTCGAGAAAATGGTTTCAAAATTTTTGGCAAAATATTTTCCACCGTCGACGGTGACGAAATTAAGAAATGATATTAGCAATTTTTGACAACTTCCCGATGAATCCTTATTTGAAGCATGGGAACGTTATAAGCTTTCGATTGATAAGTGTCTGAATCATAATATGTTACTCGTCACTCAAATCGATACCTTTTATAATGGTTTGACATTGAGACACCGTGATATGATCAATGTTGTTGCCAGTGGTACTTTCATGAAAAGACGACACCCCAAAGAATGTTATGACCTTATAGAGAACATGACCGCCCACCATAATTATTGGGACTCTTCCGCTGAGAGGAGCGAGTCAACTAGATCAAACACTTCTTCTTCTTCCAAAATAGCGGCTCTTACTAAGAAGATTGATGATATATCCACAGCTATGTTACGAATGTACCAAATGAATCAAACGAATCAGACTCATCAAGTAAAAGTTGTTAACCCAAGTTGTGAGACTTGTGGAGGTCCACATTCTTATTTCGAGTGCCCAGCCGCCGGTGTCTGCACTCAAGAGAACGTTTATGCTGCTACGGGAACCTACAATACGGGGGGTAATACGTACCAACCACAAGGAGATCGAAATCTCCTCAGCTATCGTTCAAACAATTACCTTGGACCTCCCGGTTTCAACCAACCCAATAATCAAAACCAAAATCTTTTCAATGCTAACCAAAATGTGAATCAAAACCGAGGAGCCAATTTCAATAAACAAAATTACCAAGCTCCTCCACCTCAAGTTTATCAATAACCTCCTCCTCCACCCTCATAACAAGTTTATCAACAACCGCCTCCTCAAGTTGCACCAAATCAATATTTCACGAGTTACATAAAGAACAATGATGTCAACATACGAGCAATGCAAAATTAGATAAACAACATGTGGGTTGAACTTAAGAAGGAGATTAATACTACTTTGAACAAACAAACGAATGAATTAAAGAATATGATGAGTAGTTTTATGTAGATGAATATACCCTTGAGTTCGGGATCTCTCCCAAGCAACACAATTGCTAACCCGAGAGGTGATATGAAAGCGATCACCACCCGTAGTGGTGTAGCATATGATGGAACCACAGTTCCTACTACTCAAGTGGTAGACCGTGAGACTCGGGTGACAAAGGACCCGGTACTTCCTATTAATAAAGGGAGTACCAAGAATGTCCAACCCACGGTTGTCCTAACTTCTGAGCCTAAATGGGTTGGTTGAAACCATGACCACGCATGTTAGCCGGATGCAATACTCTGTGAGCTTTTAGGTGACATGAAAAATCTTCATATGTAGTAGTGTTGTTGTTGAAGTTGTTGTTGTTGTTGTTGTTGGAATACTACGTATGTTTTACTGGTGTAATAACACGACATAGATCATACAAAACATCGCCGATTCATTTGTTTCGATTCACGTTTCCAACACGACTGAGAACGAGGAGTCTCAATTTCCCACCAAAACATCCCGCCAAAACTTTCCCACCAAAACTTTCCCACCAAAACTTTCCCGCCAAAAATTTCCCACCAAAAACTCTATTATTTTACCTTATATAACAGATAACATATTTGCTCTTATCCTTACAAACACATTATATACTCTCTTATCCACGATTCGGTAAAACACACCTAACCCAATCGTTAATTTCCTCAAAAGACACATAACAATGACTTGTTACACGCCAGAAAAGGAGTGGTCAAAGGTTTTAGCCAACATAACACTCTTTTATAAAGTTCTTAATAAATATGGTGATGAAATTATCGAGGAATATGGTTCTTATAAGAACGTTTATCCATGGATCAGAGATAACATTCTGAACTGGTTGAGGAAAAAACCATACTACATATTGATGTTGAAAGGTGATAAGGGAAACAAGTTAGTCGATATAACGGGAACGAAGATAACAAGTTTTGATGCTTTGTTTGAACATTTCCTCAAGCAATGGGAGGGGAATGGTGGTGCAGGTTCTAGCAAAGGAGAAAGTAGCAGCAAAAAAAATAAATGAGCGATGTTTGTTGTGGTCTTTGTCGTGTGTTAAGTTGTGACGTTCGAGTTGTTTCATTTGAGTTGTTTCGTTTGATTGTTGAGTTGTTTCATTTGAGTCTATATGAAATGTATGTGTTTGAGAACTCTTGCCTGTTTTAAATAAAAGGTTTGCCTTCGTTTTTTTAATTGTGATCATGTTTGCCGCGAAGAAGATTTCTCCTACATGAAATGTGTTGAGAATTATGTAAAGGTAAAATATCCTGACAAGTTTGATAAATTCAAGCCCAAATAGTTGGAATGAATTGGCGTGGTAGGGATGTTAAAATTGGATTATTAGTTATCTATGATATGTCTGTAGGTTGGTATGTTATTTGTTTACCCTTTAGATAATATGTGCGTTAATGATGTTGTTTGTTAATTGTGATCATGTTTGCCGCGAAGAAGATTTCTCCTACATGAAATGTGTTGAGAATTATGTAAAGGTAAAATATCCTGAAAAGTTTGATAAATTCAATCCCAAATAGTTGGAATGAATTGGCGTGGTAGGGATGTTAAAATTCGATTATTAGTTATCTATGATCTGTATGTAGGCAGACATGTTCTTTGTTTACCTTTTAGATAATATGTGCTTCAATGATGTTGTTTGTTAATTGTGATCGTGTTTGCCGCGAAGAAGATTTCTCCTACATGAAATGTGTTGAGAATTATGTAAAGGTAAAATATCCACAAGTTTGATGAATTCAAGCCTAAATAGTTGGAATGAATTGGCGTGGTAGGGATCTTAAAATTAGATTATTAGTTATCTATGATCTGTATGTAGGCGTGTTCTTTGTTTTACCTTTTAGATACAATGTGCGTTGTTGATGTTGTTCGTTCTCAGTCTCGATGGAAAACAAATGATGAGAGTGGGACCCCTCGTTAAAATTGTGATCGTGTTTGCTGCGAAGAAGATTTCTCCTACATGAAATATGTTGATAATTATGTAATAGTAAAATATCCTGACAAGCTTGATGAATTCAAGCCCAAATAGTTGGAATGAATTGTTGATGTTGCTCATCTCTTGATTTTTTCAACATGACAAAAACCTGTTTATAAATATCGTGTTGAATGTTCTTGATCAACCTTGTATATGAGAATTTCCACTTCTTTCAACATGACATTTTTTGGTAAGCATTAAAATTTTAGTGTGTAGTTGAAAATGAGAATTTCCACTTCTTTCACTTATGACCAAATTTTTACACATATAACATAGTAACAATCTTGACCAATAATCTTGACTTGTCTGTTTTTTGCTTGTTTCCTCACATTGTGGTTGGTTCTTCATTATACACTAACATATAATTTTAAAGCAAATAATTTTTTTAAAATTAATTCATATATAAGTATTCTTAAATATTTTTTTTAAAGTTTTTAAATTGTTTTGATAAATGCATATTGTTTTAAATGCCAAAAAAACATATTCAATAACATAAATTAATTTTGTAAATTCCTTTAAAATTAATTTTTACACTAACCTATAATTTTAAAGCAAATAATTTTTTAAAAATAAGTCATGAATATATTTTTAAAAGTTTTTAAATTGTTTTGATTAATACATATTGATTTGTAAAGTTTTTAAAGGCCCGAAAAACATATTCATGCGGTTTGGGATGACAATGTCGTTCCTAAGTGTTTGTGAGGACTAAAAATTTGGTGGGATGTTTTATTTTCGTGAAAATATAATAAGTTTATTAAAAAGTTTAAAAGTATATATATATATATATATATATATATATATATATATATATATATATATAGAGAGAGAGAGAGTTTGGATCATTTAAAAGTTGATCTCGAGAAAAGTGATAAAAGTAATCTCAACCATTGGATCACTCCCTCTTCCCCTCCTTGTTTTCACACCAAACTACAGGGACCTAATTGTATTTTCCTTCATTCTTTAAGGAAGTTTTGTAAATTCGCACCCTACCCCCCCCCAGCCCGCCCCCCCTCTTCGAATTTTTTTATACACAAAGGTTGACGGTTTTAATTCAAAACTTTTTATACACAAAGGTTGATGGTTTTAATTCAAAACTTTTTCTGGAATAAGTTAATAACATATGCGATCGATACACCTTTTATTTTGGTGAATCACGGTTAAAAAGTAGTTATAACTATGATGCACCATTTTTTATAAGCGAGATGCAAAAAAAAAAATGTGCATCACGCTTATAAATTTTTTGGAAAAAAATAATAAATTTTTGCCCAAAAAAAATATTTTTAGCGGAAAAATTTTTTTGGGGGGGTCGTTTTCAAAACTTACCCTGAAGTTTGAGATGTTTCAAATTAGACCCTATAACTTTTTTCTCACTTTTCTCTCTAATTATACTTTTCTCTAAAACCGCTCTATATATATATATATATATATATATATATATATATATATATATATATATATATATATATATATATATATATATATATATATATATATATTTCATTATGGATCGACATTGTCGTAACAATTTTAGTGGGTCTAACCCTTTTGTTTTCACCTTGCAATTTTGATTGAAAAAGTGTGGTTCATGGCATCAATTTGGGACGACATTTTGACCCAAAAAAATGAGCGTCCCAAAATTCTCAAATTGGTGTAGTGGAACCAAGCAACTTGTTATAGACTATAGTGTTTTTATGAATCAGTTATTCTCAAGAGTCAAGAAATACTTTTGTAGCATAATAGATACGACATGTTGAAGACTTGTAAATCTATACGTTGAAGACATGTAAAACCTTTGCAATAAGCTAAGTATTAGGCTGCCCCTAGTAATATACAACGATCGACTTAGAGGATCGATTCCCAATTGATCTCCCTTGTGCGGGGAATCGATCGCATGTGCTTTTTACCCCAACTTAGTCGTATACAACTATACACGATCGAATGAAACAAGCCAATTAATTCTTTAAACCGTTGCGTAACAGTTCGAAAATTTTTTTTTGAACGTTTATAAATACACAACATATACACACTTCAATCCACAAATCTCATTTCACACAATTCAATCTCAAACTACTTCTCAACACAAAATTATTATGGTTTGTCGTCTCCCCCATTCCGTTGAAGATATGCAAATGTACGTTAAAAAACAATGCGAAGAAGAAGATGTGGCTCGAAAAAACGCTATTATAGACGTTATCAATTTGTTTGAGCAGGCAAGGGTAGAGAAGCAACGTATGAGAGAAGACTACACGATTTGCAACGACATTACGCATGAACGAAAAGTCGTGATCGACAAATATTTGATGGATGAAGCCCGCAAGAAGGCGACATTGCCGACACGTTGTGGGGTGTGTCCAACAAATACGAACAACATCGACACCAAAATCGATTGGAGCTATCGGAGAACAAAACCGATGGTGTAGGTGCATCAAGTTAAATACGCTAGATATGTTGTGCAACCTCTCGCTAGACGAGGCGTTTGGCTCGCATCGAAGAATTTCCGGTTATCGGTCTCTTTCGTATGATTACGCATGCGGGAGCATTGATTAAGATTTATGATTTATGTATTTCGTATCGTTTTATTTTTAATATATTAATGTTTTTATTTAATATTGTAATGTTTTTATTTTTAATGAATTTTAAATTAATTGTTTAAAATATTTGAATTAAAAAAAAAAAAAAAAAAAAAAAAATTGAAGATGGTCACCTTTCTTGGCAACTAATCGCTTGAAAGTCATTGGAAAAAGAAAGATGATGTGGCGGAAAATGAGAATGATTGAGCCTCCTTGCAAGGCGACCTTATGCTTCTTGCCAAATACTACAAATTTAACGAGGATCCTGTTAGAGGGGTTTTAAAGGATAAAGAAATCCTATTTCATCCTCTTAGTTAATCCAAAATTTACATATATACCTTACAAAATAATGGCAAGTAATGGTCAAAATGCGTTACTTGCGCCTTCCAAACTTTTGGGCCACATAGCGGCGATCGAAGACCCTTTTACAGAGAGAGAGAAAGAGAGACGACCATTACCATTATAAATTGAAGAAGTAAGCAAATTAATGAACTCAAAAACTAAAGAAATAAAATCACAAACTCGTGGCTCGTATTAGTTTAGTTGCTCTACTTTGTTTCATCATGTTAATGTCCAGCAATTTAGCAAATGCCACTGATATGTTTACAAACACAAAATCTCAAGGTATGTATGCGTGTATCTTTTCATATTCTCGTATCTATTTTTTCATTCTCAACTCGATAATAATCGTTAAGTTGTAATTGGTGTGAAGTTCATGTGGCTTCATGGTGCGGAAGATCCTCACGAACATCCGTGGCCGGTGGACTGGGCTTAATCGGGGATGAACACAGCCATGGGGTTCGGTCCACGGGATCGAGGTGATTGATAATATTGATAACGTCATTATGATTGTCTTCTATTGATTCATGTTTTATATTTAATGTAATAGATCCAAGGTCCGTCCGATGAAGCAGGCTTGTTACGTAAAATTGATTCTTTGAAATAAGGCGTTAAATTATGTGGATAACGGTTTCTTTAATGTTAATATCTTGGAAAATAAAACATCACCACTATCCGTCATGCTTACAAACTGTATACACTTCAAAACACATGCAATGATGATTTCTGAAGCGGTAAATTAATAATATGTTTTCTAAATTATAAAATACCCAAATATACCATTCAGAGACAACAGTCCACGTTAGTTGTGATAACTTGATGACATCAAAACAACGCTACTCCATCTTCTTACACAAGTTTTATGACCATCTTGCATGCACCGCTCTTTTGCACACACCTCGCTTGGGTTTGGAAACTTTATGTTTCAAGACATGCCTAACAATTTCCATTAAATGCTTTATAAAATACAATAGTTGTCGATTTTGGGGTATCCTTTACTTGAAAATGCCGCTATGAAAACTCGCATAATCACAACATAGCACGTACAATCTATAATTAGTTCGACATTATATATGATAAAATTGCTAATAAATGTAACATAGAATTTGAAAATAAAAAGAATAAAAATTGTATACACTTTATTGCTCATCGATGTAATATATTTTCGGTGTATACACTAAAGAAGATTTTGTTAACCTAATTCTAATACATAAGAGAATTTTTATATAAAGAATCTGGCTAATTCAACCTATTCACTGTTCTTAACCCACCGAAATCCAGTTAACCTATTTCAACAATAAACTAAGTGACTCTTTCAAAAACAGAAAGGTGTTCAATTTGGTTAATGCAAATAGTTGTTGTGTATGACAACACGATCCCCGCTCTACCTAGCTAATCCCAAACCATTAGATTAATAATTGAAAATGTTTCGAAGGAGATAATTTATCGGGCATGCTAAATTACAGGGTAGATAAATCCCCCTCTGTACGTGATGAATGATTTCCAATTTATTGCTATGTACATCTTACAATAAAATCACAAACATATAAACCTGCCAAGCATAAATATGGGCTGGTTAGCTTACGTTCATAACAATTCATGACGATCAAGTAGACATTTCCATGGAAATGCCATTAACTAATATCTTTTATGTACTACCTTTCTCTTGATTTATTCACCAACTGCATGATCAATTATAAGATTTATTATTAACGACGATATAAAATATTGCGAGGACTTTCACATTTCGATATCCTCATTGAAACATTTTTGCCTACTTTTGCTTTATCTCATTTTTCTAATGTTGTTTAGTTACAATTTTTTATGTTCATGATAAGGGAAAATGTTCGAAAAAACAAAGCACTAACCATCAATTTCAACCCCGTTAATTAGTTGCAATGGTTATATCTTTTGTAGTCATGATTGTCTAAGGACCCTTGATTTTACCATATTTCACATGATTGTGTATAGCTTCGCTCGATGTCCAAATCTAATTAGCTCTTCCTGAAATCAACAAATTGAACAACACGCATTTAATCATTAGGTGATGAATCAGAAAGCAGCTATCTTTAAATATCATAGAAAATACATTCAGTTCAGAAATTTGATCACTGAGATTATTGACATGATCTTCTATTATTTCAATTACATTGTGATGTTAGTTTACAAGTTTTACCCAATGCGTGCTAATTGTTGTGGAATAAATTTGCATAGCCTCAAACATGGTTGAGTTGGTGATTTAACTCGGGCGCACAATCAATTACTCGCTCCATCTCAAAATATATATCGATTTTTTTTAAAGGTGTGCGCCAAGGAGATCCACTTTCCCCTTTCCTATTTCTTATCGTAGCTGAAGCTCTTAGTGTTGCCATCGAGGAAGCTATTGAGGGAGGTATTTTTAACGGTGTCCATATCGGTAATGAGTCTCTAGCAGTATCGCATTTACAGTTTGCCGATGATGCTATTTTTCTTGGTGAATGGTCATACATGAACTTGAAGAATTTACTTCGGATTCTCAGGTGCTTTTATCTAGCATCTGGTCTCAAAGTCAATCTTTCTAAATCGGCTTTATATGGTGTGGGCGTGTCTAGAAATGAAGTTGATTGGATGGCTAGTACTCTAAGGTGTACTCCAGGGTCTCTTCCTTTTAATTACCTCGGTCTTCCAGTTGGGGCCAATATGTCTATTGGCTGTCATTGGTCCCCTATCATTGACAAAGTTCAGAAAAGATTATCTTCATGGAAAGCTCGGTGTCTCTCTATAGGTGGTAGGCTCACTCTTGTTAAAAGTGTTTTGGGTAGCCTTCCACTTTATTACTTTTCTATCTTTCGTGCTCCTCTTAAAGTTTTGAGCCTTTTGGAAAGCATTAGGTGCAGGTTTTTTTGGGGTGGTTCGGCTGAGGAGCGGAAAATTTCATAGGTAGCTTGGAAGCAAATCCTGGCGGATCATTCCATGGGTGGCCTTGGCATTGGTAGTCTCTCGGCAAGCAATCTTGGTCTTCTCGGAAAGTGGGGGTGGAGGTTTCACACTGAACCGAATGCTCTCTGGCGTCAAGTTATATCTTCTATTCATGGCTCGTCTGGTGGGTTTAATTCCAATAGGGAATCTATCAAAGGTTCGGGTCTTTGGATTAACATCCTTAAGGCTGGTTGGAAGATCAACGATAGTGGTGTTCCATTCATTAGCTCTTTTAAGCGTAAGGTTATATCAGGTTCCTCAACTAGGATTTGGAAAGACATATGGTTGGGATCTCAAAGTCTTGATCGGGCTTTTCCAAGGTTGTTCGCTTTAGCTTTAGATAAAGATTGTTCTGTGCAGCAATGGGTGTCGGCTAGTTTGGAGAATCGCGATCTTTGGAGGAGAGATTTGTTCTTGGGCAGAGAAATGCAGGAGCTCAAAAACTTTGATAGTGTGATCATGGGCTTATCTTTGCAAGATGGAGTTGATGGATGGACGTGGTCTTTGGACGCTAGTGGTTCATTCTCAGTTTCCATTTTAAGATCACGTATTGACTTGTTGGAATTGTCACAATCTGATCCTGCCACTTTATGGAACAAGTTGATTCCAAAAGGTGAATATTTTCTTACGGAGATTGATTCGTAATCGCTTGCCAACCAAAACAAACACGGTTGACAAAGGTATCGACCTTCACACGATATTATGTTCCTTTGTGATGATTATTGTGAATCTTGGACCACATTTTGTTGAGTGCAAGATGGTGAAACCAATTTGGGACTCTATAAGTAGATGGTGTAATGTCCACATTTCTTTGGCCAGATCCCATGAATTATTGGAGTTATCGGGTTTGGTTGGTCTAGCCTCGGTGCTCACAAAAACTTTTGACGCTATTATTCGTATTACGTCATGGGTGATATGGAAACATCGCAACGAAAAGATTTTTAAAAACAAAGTCTTGAGCACTAACGTTGTGGTGACGGAGATCAAAGCTATATCTCACCTTTGGATTCATAGCGATGTCGGGAATATCGCTAACTGGAATGATTGGGTGTTAAATCCTTGGTGTAGTCCCCCTCTTTCTTGACTGTTTGGTTTTCATATCTGGGGTGTTGGTTTTTTTTCTATGGTGGTGTGTTTTTGGTTGCTTCTTTCTTGTTTGTTTGTCTAGCTTCTTGCTAGCTGTTTTGCGTTTTTAATAAAATTCTGCTGTTCGAAAAAAAAATATATCGATTTTTCCAATTTGGGTAATTCCAAATTATATGTCCTCTTTCAAAAATACACAACTAGCTTTCCAGTTTTACCCTTCAAAAGTGATAATAATATCTGATGTGAAAGAAAAGAGAATTAGCAATACATATTTCAATGCATGCATGGTGATATTTTTGTCAAAATAAAAGTCATTCCAATCGACGTACACTTCAATTCATGACATGTACAAGAAAAATATAAAGACTTGTTCTGCTTCTACAAGGCATATTTTAATAGTCTTTACAATTATAGTAGGTCTATCACATGCAACTCGTTAAAATAAATAAATAAATTAATTAATTAATTAAAAAAAAAAAAAAAACTATTTCCGCTTAGTCATTTGTGACTTTTCTACACACCCAAATATGAATACACATCATTTATCAAACTTTCTTCACATTTCAATTTGCAGTGGCAATTTCCCTTCTCGTTCCAACTTGACTTCGATAAGTGGTGTATGAAAATTGTTGCCACCGCGAACTTCGCGATATCTTTCATACAAGTTTGTAAAGTTAAAACACGTTATTAAGCTCATGTGTGACATTTTTGGAAATCGTTTGAATGTCACAAACCAATTTATCAATTGTTCTCAAAGACTCTTGTTCTTGAAGTGATTGAAATTCCCGAAAACAACCAAGATCTAATGCATTTAAATCATAGGAAACGGAGTCTAATATCGAACTCGAAAGTTTGAGTGAGACCAAAACTCAATTTAACCCATATGAGAGTGGTGTTGTATGGTCTGCTCACTTTGTTCTTTATTTTCTTTCGAACCGTTGCATACGTTACAATTTACAGGGTGGAAGAATATATGTTTAAAAGTTAGAAGGACGATCTTTGCAATGATTTACTACGACACGGTTTTCGAATAAATGATCCATAACTTGTTCGATGGCCAATAAAGAGAATCAAAGTAGGAGAAAAGTCCACCATTAATTACTCCTTTCATTTTTAATATAAACAAGTGTGGAAACCAGCGCGATGCAGCGGGATTGGCTTCAAATGACTTACTTTGTAACGATACTTAAACCTTAGAGACTAATTTTGCCAAGTTGCTATAGATAGCAATTAATTCTACAGGACTTACTTTGCAACGTCACTTAAACCTTAGGGACTATTTTTGCCAAATTGCAATAGATAGCAACTAATGCTACAGGACTTACTTTACAACGACACTTAAACCTCGGGGACTATTTTTGCCAAGTTGTGAAACTTAGCAATTAATGCTTGCTTTGCAAACACTCTTCAACGGCTTTTAGTATATATAGTAATTAGAAATTTGCAAAAGTCGTTGTTACGATTTGACAAATTACAAGCACAACTTTTATCTTTTTGAAAAATACAAGCGCAATTTCTCAAAAATTTCTTCCTTTGCAAGTACTCTATGATATTTGAAATGACTAAATGCCCGTCTTCTTCCTTTGCAAGTATTCTATGGTATTTTTATTTTCCTTTTTAACAAATTAACGAAGACAAAAATCATAACCCCAAGTAAAAAACCCTAAACCATTCAATCCCTTAAATTCATCATAAATTTTGAAATCCCCATATTAATTAGAAACAAATTTTATCATCATCTTGAGCACCTAAATTACTTATATTCAACAACAATTGCAAACCTTAAATTCAAACAAATCATTGTGATTATAATTTGACATGACAACATTGATTCAATCATAAATTACTGTGATTATAATATGTTGGGAATTTAGAGTTAATCTTCTAAGTAATTTGAGAGGGGTTTTAAAGGATAAGGAATCCTGTTTCATCCTATTAGTTAATCCAAAATTTTTACATATTTATCTTACAAAATAATGGCAAGTAATGGTCATCAAAGGTGTACTCGAAATGCCTTCCAAACTTTTGGGTCACATAGTGATCGAAGACAGTTTGAGACAGAGAGAGAGAGGACCCATACCATTATATATTAAAGAAGTCAGCAAATTAATGAACTCAAAAACTAAAAGAAATGGATCACAAACTCGTGGCTCGTATTTGTTTAGTTGCTCTACTTTGTTTCATCATGTTGATGTCCAGCAATTTAGCAAATGCCACTGATAAGTTTAAAACCACAAAATCTCAAGGTATGTATGCGTATATCTTTTCATATTCTCGTATCTATTTTTTCATTCTCTACTCGATAATAATCGTTAAGCTGTAATTGGTGTGAAGTTAATGTGGCTTCATGGTGCCGGAAGATACTCCCTGACAACGGCTGATCGGTAGACATGGGGATGATCATAATTGGGATCGTCATGGTCATTGATAATATAGATAATATCATTATGATTGTCTTCTATTGATTCATGTTTTTATATTTAATGTACTAGATCCAAGGTGCATTCGATGAGCGGGCTAGTTACGTAAAATTGATTCTTTGAAATAAGGCGTTGTTTATGTACCAATGGAGCATTGGTCCAATGGTTGGAGCACTTGTGCTTGAGTTAATTGACCCAGTTCAAGTCCCATCCTTGGCATTTGCTTCATATAGGTACCCACCTCGCAAAACCTATGAGCACACTGGAGACTTTGTAGAATAAGAGCTCGGGGTCCGAGTCTTGGCTCGTGCTCACTCCAGTTGGTGCCCCACTAGGCCGGGAGAGTTGCGAGCTATTCCTTGTGGGGTGGACAATGGTGGTGCCAAAAGGCACCGGGGTCGAGGTGTTCCGCCAATCTACACCTTTTGTGGAAGGCGTTGTTTATGTAGATAGCGGCAGTTTCTTTAATGTTAATATACATATACAATACTAAAGGGAAAATAAAAACATCACCACTAAATGTCATGCTTACAAACCTGTATACACTTCAAAAACACGTCCAATGATGATTTACAGAATGTGGTAAATTAATTATATGTCTTATAAATTATAAAATACCCAAATATATCATTCAAGAGACAAACACTCACGTTAGTTGACAGTAACTTGATGATATCATAACAACATTACTCCATTTTCTTACACAAGTTTTATGACCATCTTGATGCACCTCCCCTTTTGCACACACCGGTCTGCTTCAGGTTTGGCAACTTTATGTTTCAAGACATGCATAACCACATCGAATGTTTATCGAACATTAATTGAAAATTCCCATTAAATGTTCTGTAAAAATACAATAATTGTCGATCTTGGGGTATCGGTTACTAGCTAGTTGAACATGCCGTTATGAATTTGCCATTTTTTCTCCGTCAAAACCTGCATAATCACAACATAGCACGTACCATCTATAATTAGCTCGACATTATATGAGAAAATTGCTAACAAATGCAACATAGAATTCGAAAGAAAAAAGAATAAACAATTCTATACACTTTATTGCTCATCGATGTCATATACACTAAAGAGGATTTTGTTAACCTATTTCTAATACATAAGAGAATTTCAATAAAAATAATAACCCACAGAAATCCAGTTAACCTATGGGTTATATGTCAACAACAAACTAAGTGACTCTTTCAAAAACAAACTAACCACCATACTCTTACAAAAACAGAAAGGTGTTCAATTTGGTTAATGCAAATAGTTTTTGTGTGTAACAACGCGATCCCCACTCTACGTAGCTAATACCGAACCATTAGATTAATAATTGAAAACGCTTCAAAGTCAATAATGTATCGGGCATGCGAAATTATAGGGTGCATATGTTGGAATTATATAACATAACTAATCATAAATATAAACAGTGGCGGACCTAGGATAAAACCTAAGGTGGTTCCTTTACTTAATCGAAACGACAAACTAAATGGGTCAACTAGTCAACCGGCTAATGGATCGGGTCAGTTTATGTCTTGACGGATATAATATAACACACACAAAAAGTCTATGTATATAGTCGTGTCGCGTACGTACAATATCTACTGAATGTTTAAATTGAAACTCCTACAAGAGTTAAATAGTTGTATCATGTACTTTTTTTAAAGTATTATTGTACGATAAGTTTGTAAAAATGTAAATCAAAATCCTCTTTACTGGTATTATTTTAAAATTATTAATCACATAATGGAAATTATCAAGTTGTAAAAACTAACAATGCTGTTGAAAGTTAGTATCTAATGTAACATAATGTTATTAATTAACTACAATATATAAATATAGAACAAATTGCAAAAACTCAATAAATGAAAAATAGAATTGCTGTTTCCAAAGAGTAAAACCCAACTTAGAATAGCTGTTTCCAAAATGAAAATAACAACAATATCATAAATTGCTATGTTCAGAATGCTAAAATTGCTATTTCCAAAGATAGAGTTTTACCCTCATATCTTCATCTTCTTCGTTTATATCCGGCATAAGTCCAATTTCTGGCCAGGTTTTTCCGTCCAAAGTGGTTCCCGGGCACCACCTAAAACATGCATAGGTCCGCCTCTGAATATAAACAATAACCATCAAGTACACAAGCGGAAGCGTATGGGAACATATAATGAATAATTAGTTAACTAAAACATAAATAGTATGCGTACCTTTTGATTCTAGCTAAACAAGAATCAACTTCAAGCAGCTCTTCAATTAAGATGAACACTAATTAGGGTTTATAAGTATTATTGGAATTGCCCCTTACCAATTTTGCAATTCAATCCAAGATACAATCAATAGTGTGATTGTACCACGTTCTTGTACACACGTACTATTAACAAATTAAAGTAAATGCTAGTTTAATTAACACAAAACAATATGTTTATAGAAAACAAAGTAATCGACCCAAAACACTTGTTTGGTCGATTTGTTATGACTAAAGAACAAGAAAAACACTTTAGGTTTTAGGTTATGTGTACAAGATTACCCAACAATTAACCTAAAGCCTTGTATTTATAAGATGGAAAACTTGGAGGACAAGTTGGAGTGGGAATGGGTTACCCCATAGCCCATCCAATCGGCCAACAAACCCACAAGGGGTTTCCGGATCCTTCTTGACATCTAATTTCCAATCTAGTCCTTTTCCTTTAACATATAACGATCCTTAGGCCATTACATTTAATTACTTAACGTTCGTTAGTTGTTTTGTGTAATTAATAACTAAATATAACATTTTATATTTAATTATTAAACTTTAATTCTCATACGTAAAGTGTGCAATCCCGTGGTCTCGAGTTTGATCCTAATACACTTCTGTTAATTTGTGTCCATTAAACCAACAACTCCCACTTCGACATATCTTAATAGTGTGATCACATCGGTTAGCGTCTAGCGACACTTCGGTGCCTCTAGCACAACTCGAGTAAGGTCTCCTGGAAAAACCTTTTAATGATTTCTCATTATTATTATCCTTTTGTTTCTAATACCATGTTAAACAAAGATATGAATTTAAGTCATTCTTTATTTAACCGTTATGTTTCTCGTTGTTAGTGATTGAGCAAGATTACCAAATCTTCTTAACATATTCAGGGGAGATCATGGGCGTGGCCACGTAAACATCTTGTCAACCCTACGAGGGGCCCAGTAGTATTAAACTCCAAAATAAATTTGAAAGAACAAATTCTAACTTAACTACAAGAATAACTCACAAACTTTGTAACACTTCTAGAAACAACCCTTATAACTACCCATTTACGTATAGCGTTAAGTTATTCCACAGAAGTGCACTACATTCATGACACTTATCTGGTATCTCAAGTTTGAGGATAACTATTCATGATTAACTTAATAACAATATCCATAAAGTAAAATCGTGTAGTTAGGATAAGTCCTATATTTAATTCATTAAATATCATCTGAAATTGGTATGCTTTCTCATCAATATTCTTTTAAGTATATTCTATCAAATCACTCAGATTTGTCTTAGTTTAATGATACTCCCATATCATTAATTGACAACGGACGATTTAGAATAAATAAATCATTCACGGATTAAACATGCAAATATAGGATACAATATATTATAAAATCAAACATACAAAGTATTTTGATTATTATAATAATTGTTTAACATCCTTTATCCAAATACTAAATAGATCAATGCATGAAAATTCCAGTTAATGAATTATGCCTCAAGTAATGACAATCATACTTGTTGACAAAGCATAAATCAACCAACTTGATCTATTGTAATTTTGAGAATACTTGTTTCAAGAATTCAATTAGTGAAGTTTTTGTATGTGTGCATTCAACAATCCATATAATAATTCATAAAATGTGTAACATCCTCTATCACCAATTTATGACAATTAAACTTTCAAACATTTTAAAGTTTAAAGTATTCTTATTCTTTAATGTATAATGCAACGGCGCTGTTAGATAAACACAACTAGCTCACATGGCTATTAACAAGGATGAAATCCTACCATGACTAGTATTGAGTCTCATCTCAATTAAACCGGCATCATTGTATACAAACAATAATATGCTCTTTAAAAAATCCGTAAACTTCAATATTTTATTGTGTAATGTTTGATGCCTTCCAAACTTTCAAGTTTGTAGCCGATGACAATTTGCACAACAATTGACATATTGTTCATCTATAGAATCTAGGAGCAATTCCAGGCTGAGGATGTAATTCTATTAGAATATTCATTACACAAGTTATCTAACAACTTTCAGTTAGATGTCAATGTTGTCAAATCATCTCTCATTCAAGAATGATACAACAATTTTAATACACAACATGATGTATATGATGAATCTACAGGTCAAACTTAGATTTATTCATGTTCTATCTTCCAAAAGATATGTATCTATTTTCCAAATGATATATCATGTTTTATTAGAATCATATATTTTACCGCACATGTTTATTAACAATAAACATATATTCCAAGGTTGTATGTTTTAATTCTTAAATCTTACAAGTGAAGTTTCATTCCAAACTAAGACTTAACATTTAACTTACATGGAATGTTACTTCCCATATGTTATACAACATATAAGATTTAAGAAACTTAACATAATACTCCCACTAGTTTTCAGGAATACTTAAATTTATCTTATTTCAATTATAAATCAAAACTAGGATTTAATAATTAAACATAAGAATAATTTCATAGATGCATGCATTTATCCATTCATAGATTATTGCACTTTGTACACCTCCAAAGATTATGTGAATTCAAAAATCCTTTCAATTACTTACCGTCCTCGCTCAAGTAATTTTTCAAGAAAGAGTTTTGATATTCCATTGTCATTTTTCATATTAATGAAAATAAGAATGACAATTATCATCTTTATATATTTAATGTTTCTAAGAAAGAATATTCAATCACAATTAATTGTTTAAGTATGATTAATAATCTTGTTATAAGACATGCATTAAATATGTGTATAATATTTTTCATATGATTCCTACACTGAGATTTAAACCACTAGGGTTTTCCAACCTCTTCGAAGAAACTCATCTTCATTCTCTAGTCTAACTATTAAGATAAACCAAGTTTCCAAAAATTGATTATCTTTATGGGCAGCATCTTTAACATTCATAGTATGAGTAATTTACCCAATTCAATATTTGGTAATCTATCATAATGATTATCAGGTTTAATATAATCATGTAACTCATGTTCTTTTGCATATCAATCAAATATCTGAGATATCTATGAATGAAAATTCCATCATCTTGAGGTCTATCATTTGTCTAACCTCATCATGATATTCACTAGTGTGTTTTAGAAGATTATGTATCTTGTAATTTTATCTTTCAAGATAAAAACTCCCACTAGCCTTTTGTAATATATAGACTATCTATATATACTTAGCAAGTAGAACAACAATACAATGTTCTTTTTTGAGACATTACAAATACATATTGACAATTTCTGATTTTAGTTTGTTAATAATCACTCTTCATAAGAAGTTTAACATTCAGAACTTCAATTCTGAGACTTAATGTGATTCATCACATTCCATAAAATGGTTTTCTATTAATCTTCTAGGTTGGAGTCATATTTGAGTATATTCAATCCATACTTAATTTCTAACCTTGATTGTTTTTAAGAAAGAAGTTATGGTTATCTTGAATCAAACAAATCAAATAGAGTTTGATTCTCCTAACTAAACATACCATCAACTTGTGGTATTTCATTAGAATTAATATTATAAGACAATCTAATAATATGTAAGATAAACATATTCCTTTTGGCTTACCTATTTACCAACTAAGTCAACTTAATGGTATAATAGACTTTCCAAGCCAATTGCATGCTTTATAACACAAGTACTCTTTAACCAAGTCAGTTCATATCCATGTCTCATCAAGAAAACATAAATTGTTATAATCCCATTATTCGTTATAAATCATTGATCTACTCAATGACTTCTTGTATATGTCTTATTTAAAAAACATAGCAAGTTAACTTCTTACTTTATTATAAGTCATAAAAGACTTCATGTTTATGTCTTTACAATGAATCATAAACATATTTAACTAAAGTAATTATGAACACCACCTCATGATTTCAATAGTAATTTCAAGTTAATTTATTACTTCACAATAATATAGGACTACATTATTTCTTCATTTATTTATGTCATTCCAAAATTCATAAATATACAAATTGAAGTAGTATTAGATTACTTACTTTTATTTATGTCATTCTAACAATACATAAATATTTAGTTTAAACTAGTCTTATATAACATCTTGACACATGTTCTAAATACTCTTCTAATTTAGAAACTGTAAATTTATTCCAGATACAATCCCACGTAACATAGAGACTTACCTTTTTGTTGCAATCTAGCTAAGCTCTCACATAACGTAAATTGCAACAGTGTTTCTTGGATTAGATATGTACAAGTCATATTAGAACGTAAGTCTCTTACCTTGCAGTGAAGAGAATCCGTTAACTCATATTTCTATGTGTTGTACCTTGCACACAATAAAGATTTCTCCCACTTGTGCATGGAACAACATCATGTAGCAGATAAACAACACAACATATGTTTATTTATGTGACAAATATGATTGTGTCATTGATATTAGCATAACTAGTAGATGTAGAACCACTTCATTGTCTAGTAAGGAAACATACATGACTATCCTTAAAAACTTAAGTGTCTACAAGTGGAAAGTAATGTAGATTACTACCAAGATGACAAAGCTTGTAGCTCCCACTAAATTAGAGATCGTTACAATAATTCCTTATTTAATAATAAGAACAAAATGCTACCACTGGATTTGACAACATGGTAAGTGTTTCATTAACCAGTGAAAGAAAATAGTGTGATTTTAACTTTCCTAAACCTTTGAATGTCCATACGTAACAATTACTTATGCACTAAAAAGTGTATTCTACTATGTAGTTGATGGACTATCCATCAATGTTATTAACTTAAAAATTTGGGCATGCAATTTCTTCCTTAATAAGTCTACCATTCCAACAAATGTATGTAGTAGCTTTAAATGGTCAAAACAGAATAACTATATATAAAATATACTAGTTTGTCTTTTACCAATTGTGTAGTAAATTAGTCTAGCTTCTAATTTAATAACTCATAAAATATGCAATTTTCTTAACTATTAAAATTAGTTTACGAGTTATGTATTTAGAATTTAGACAATTCTAATTTTCCTATCATATATTTCTCATTCATGAAAAGGAATAGGATTGAATATCACTCTTTCTTATGAAAAGAGGACTAGTTTTATTCTTTTAGTAAAGTTGACTCTACCAAAAACCCTTACAGGTGTAGATCAATTTACTAATACAATAATAACCCACATTTACGGTTTAATGTTGCATTAATACATTTAAAGAATTAGCAAAATTCAATAATAGTATTTTCGATAATTAAACTTTTCAAGAAAATAAAATACCCAAGGAAATATTCATATAACCATAGAATTTTCTTGAAAACTTGATGCGCGTACGAAGCGCGTTCGGGGTCAAAGGAAACTTCCTTTTCTTCGAGCAAGTTTTTCAACCTCCTAGGCAGTGAACCTAATCATTGTAGTGTTGTATTGGGTAAGCCTCGTGGATTGATATCGTTCTCTAGGGGAATATGAATGCTAGTAAGAAATATATGACGAGAAGGTGGGGGTTGAGGATGATTCTTTTTTTTTTATCTTTTTTTATAGTTTTTTAGAATGCTAAGGTAAATATCTCGGGGCAATCGGTTGGGGGGTGGTACTTCTATCGATTACTCTACTTTATCTAATTAACTAATTATCTAATACTACGGGTAGCTTATGTCTAATACATGTGTGCTCGTATGATGATTAAAAATGTTTTTACCTAGATACTATTACTCCCTAGTTATCTTTTATTGGACGGTTGAGTTGTCACGCCTTATCTTAATGCGTTATATTCCTAAGGTCGTAGGGTATGCGTGCCCCCTAGTTCTTTGAGGTTATCTCACGTATGAGACCTACGAAGTCGGCAAGCCTAAGCTATTTCATCCATAGACCACATCATTATAAACCATAATCAAGCATTAAATACAACGAATGATGCCTAGTTGCACTCCTAAGCCAATTTACAATTAAGATAAGAAACAACCTAACAATAATCAATAACTAGGTTTCATAGATCTAAGCAAACACACAAGAAATTTAGCTAGACATGGTAATCAAGCAAGCATACACACAATCAATCGAATACGGGATAGACATAATGTTACTTTGGATTAAAATACTTATCTCGATGTGTAAAATAGGGTATGGGACCCTAAGATACTGTCCAATTCGGACTACAAACGATTTAGGATTTTTTCTCCAAAAGTCTACCTCTTAAATGCAGAAAATTCAAATTATATATATAGATTTACACTTGCGACGGTGTCACCTTTTGCATGGGAGGCCGTCAGCTCGCTGTCATTGGGGTTTATTTTGGGCCAAGTTATCGATGGGACAGCGTCACCTTAGAGTTGTGACGCCGTCAGCCTTCAGTTGGGACGTCGCCTTGATTCTAGATCTGGGCCGTCTGAGTTGAAAACTGTGAGTGACGCCCTCTTTTTTTATAGCGTCACGCCGTCAGGTTATAAGTCCAGAATTTTCACTGAGCCGTCTGGTGCATGTTTTGATCAAGTCATCATAGAGGGACGGCGTCGCTGATAAGGTTTTAAAATGTACCTTTTTGAGGGTCGTTTAAGCCCTTATTTGATCACTTTTGTATCCGTTATTGCTTAATATCGTTCCTTTTCACTTTTAGGTCTCTTGAAGGCAAAACTGCTGTAATGACACTTATTTGGACGAAAAGGCACGGATATATGAAGAAAATGGCCAAAGTCAAGAATCGAGACACTCAAGCTGCTAAATTACAAGGGGACGGCGTCGCTGCTTAATCTGCGACGCCGTCGGAGGAATTTGTGGCGACCACGAAGAGAAATTGCTAGTTTTTAGAGGACGGCGTCGGGCTTTAAAAGAGTAGGCCGTCGCAACTCGCACGGCCTAGATTCAATCAGACGGCGTCGAAGCTAAAGGGCGTCGTCACAAGCATAAGGTGACGCCGTCATAAGATTAACTTGCCAAGACGAAACCCTAATGACGGCGACACGACGGCGTCACAAATCATAAGGTGCGCCGTCGCATGTAATCTTATATATAGAATCCGATTTTTCGGTTTTAGAAGGAGGTCTTTTGAGTAAACTTTGGAGTAAAACCTAAACCGAACCAAGGTCGTATTTTAGGGTTTTAAACCCTATCTTACACCAAGATAAGTTGTTTACTTCATTAATTTAATTATGTCTTCAATTATTTGTGTGTATGCTTGCATGTTCTCCATGTCCGGCTAATTTACTTGTGTGTTTGCTTAGGAATATGAAACTTAATTATTGAATATTGATTGGTTGTTTCTTATCTTAGTTGATTAATGATCTAGTAATGCGATAGGTCATTCGTTGTGTACTTAATGCTTGATTAATCTTTGTGAACCTTAGGTTATAGCACTTTGAGTTGTTGTAAGCTAAAATATCCAAAGAGGCCTTAGAGTTAGAGTTTATCATCCTAGTGGGTTTTGTAGGCGAGACCCTTTGGTAACTTCAAAGAGTAGGAGAAACGCATACCCTACAACTTTAGACACACAACGCAACTAGGAATAAGGGCGTGGCAATTCAACCACCAATAGGAGATAATTAAGGAGTAGTAAAACCTAAGTAAACACATCTTTAAACTATCATACGAGGACACAATAATTAGACATAGACTACCACCACCTTAGTTTAGATAATTAGATAATAGTAGAGTAATCGGTAGAAATACCAACCCCTAATCCAAACCCGAGATTAGTACTTTTCCTTTTCTAAAACATAAAAAGATAAAAAAAAATAATCTTTCTCAACCCCAACCTTAGCGTAGTAACTTCTCACTAGCATTCCTATTCCCCAGAGAACGATATCAATTCCGGTGGCACCCTAATACTACACTACAACGATTAGGTTCACTTGCTTGGGTGTTGAAAAACTTGCTCGACGAAAGGAAGTTCCTTTGACCCCGAACGCGTGTAAGCGTATCGATCGCCCATTGGTTAGGGCGCCGTCGAATCTTGTTGATCAACTTTGGTGGCTTGATCTTTGACTTTGCCATTTTTTCATGTATTTGCTCCTTTTCGTCCAAATGTGCTTAATTCCAGCATTTTGCTTACAAAAGACCTAAAAGTGAAAAGTAACAAAATTAAGCAGTAACGAATATAAAATTGGTCGATTTAGGGCTTAAGTGACCACTTAAAAACGTACGTTTTGAATCCTTATCAATTATCCCTACACTTGGTATTTGCTTGTCCTCAAGCAAATGTGCTTTGGCCAATCAATTTATAAGTTAGGGGGCATAAAGCATGGGTTTAAAATAATTCAATAACATAAATTAATTTTTTCAATTCCTTTAAAATTAATTTTTAAACTATCATATAATTTTAAAGAAAATAATTTTTTAAAAATTAATTCATGAATATTTTTTTAAAAGTTTTTAAATTGTTTTGATAAATGCATATTGATTTGTAAAGTTTTTAAATCCCCAAAAAAACATATTCATGGAGTTTGGTACGACATTGTCGTCCTTAAGTGTTTGGCGAGACTAAAAATTTGGTGGCATGTTTTTATTTCCGTGAAAATATAATAAATTTATTAAAAGTTTATATATATATATATATATATATATATATATATATATATATATATATATATATATATATATATATATAATAAATTTATTAAAAGTTTTTTATATATATATATATATATATATATATATATATATATATATATATATATATATATATATATATATATATATATCTATACTCCTTTAAATACACCAATATCCCCAACCTAAACCCAATCCTTACACTTTAAGATTGACCACCCACACCAAACTCCAAACTTAAATTTACATACAACCAAACCAAAATCGAACCTAAAAATCCCGAACCGGTGAACACATATAAACCTCACCCTAAAATAAATACCCACACACTACTATCATAAACATTTACCTTCCTCATCCGCCTCATTCTCTCTCGCCTCTCTCTCTCTAAAAAAGACATGACCATTTTATGAATCCCACCAAATCATCTAAACAAACACCACCGGTGATAGCATCGCCATTCGCCACCACCACCTTCATGATTCCGCGCCACCACGGTTCTTGCTAAATCCGGTGTTGTTTGAGTTTCGGTGGTTTCGTTGATTTTTATGTGGTCTCGGAGGTGTTTTGGGTGTTGTTTTATTGTGGTGGTTTGCCCGCTATAACCGGATCTGGTCATTAAGGTGTTACGGTTTGTTAATTGGTCTTGAAGCTGTTTCCTGATTTGTTAAGTGTGTTTATGGGTTTTTGTTAGATCTAAAGGCTTTTCACCTATTTTTTTGTTAGATCTAAACTGTTCTAATTTTTTTTAAACCGATTTGTTTATACAATGGTGTTTAGCGACTACAACAATTAGTTGGCTATGAAAGTGGTCTTTGGAGCGAGATGTGTTACGTTCTTGGTTCGTTGTTTGGATGGTGGTTATGTGATAGTAGTTGATGGTTGTTGTTATCGTTAGTGGCTTTAACGGGTTTACTAATTTTATGTTTGGTAACTAATATCACTCGATTAGTTGTGTTTCTAGACTAATTTTATGTTTTTGTTTAAAATATTTTAGATCTACAAAAACCAATTGTGTTTTGATCTATTTTATGGATGGCATGCCGTGTTTGCTCTAAAATATTATTTGTGGATTGGCTTGGTAAGGCAGAAGGATGGTCAAGTGTGAATTATCTCCACTTTGCAACCTCCGTTATTGCAGCCATTTCATAAAACTTGTAGTCGTTTTGTGGCTTCTGAGATCTGGTGTTACGTGTGTTCTAATAGTGGTGTTATTTAATGGTTTTGGTATTTGGTGGTTATTTTGTGTTTTGTAGCATTGAGAATGGATAAGGCTTTAGACCTTTTTGCTCTATAGTTTTACCTTGTGTGTTTGGCCAGAATCTGTTGTGACACGAGTTTGGCCAAAATCTGTTGTGACACGAGTTTGGCCAGAATCCGTTGTGTGATGCGAGTTTGGCCATAATCTGTTGTGTGATGCGAGTTTGGCCCGAGTTTGTTGTGTGATGCGTTTAAAGAAATATTGAGTTGGGACTGTACACGTTGTTGTGTCTCGACATGATAATTATGGCTATGATGATCTCATAATTTTGTAACTTGGCGAGGCAATAAACGGAAGGATGGTCAGGTGTGAGATATCTCCACTTTGCAACCTCCGTTATTGCAGCCATTACATAAAACTTGTAGTCATTTGTGGCTTCGAGATCCGGTGTTCTTGGGTTTGTTCTAATAGTGGTGTTATTTAATGGTTTTGGTATTTGGTGGTTATGTTGTGTTTTGTAGCTTTGAGAATGGATAAGGTTTTAGACCTTTTGCTCCATAGTTTGACCATATGTGGTTGGCCAGAATCTGTTGTGACACGACTTTGGCCATAATCTGTTTTGTGATGCGAGTTTGGCCCAAGTTTGTTGTGTGATGTGTTTAAAGAAATATTTAGTTGGGACTGTACATGTTGTGTCTTGACATGATGATTATGGCTATGATGATCTCATAATTTGTAACTTGGCGAGGCAATAAACGGAAGGATGGTCAAGTGTGAGAGATCTCCACTTTACAACCTCCGTTATTGCAGCCATTGCATAAAACTTGTAGTCGTTTTGAGATCTGAGATCTGGTGTTACTGGTTTTCTAATAGTGGTGTTATTTAACGGTTTTGGTATTTGGTGGTTATGTTGTGTTTTGTAGCTTTGAGAATGGATAAGGTTTTAGACCTTTTGCTCCATAGTTTGACCTTGTGTGTTTGGCGAACTGCATTCGACATGAGTTTGGCGAATCATTGTGTGATGCAAGTTTGGTGCGATTTTGTTGTGTGATACGTTTAAAGAAATATTGAGTTGGGATTGTACCTTTGTTGTGTCTCGACATGATGATTATGGCTATGATGATCTCATAATTTGTAACTTGGCGAGGCAATAAGCGGATCAATGTTTAAAAGGATCATGTTTTTGCACCAACATAAAATCTGAGCCTAAATTTTAAAATATGAAAGTAAACTTTTTTTTTCCCAGAAATTTGCACATTTGAAAAATT
Source organism: Chrysanthemum lavandulifolium (assembly GCA_022545495.1). Lineage (NCBI taxonomy): Eukaryota > Viridiplantae > Streptophyta > Magnoliopsida > Asterales > Asteraceae > Chrysanthemum > Chrysanthemum lavandulifolium. The sequence continues at coordinate 13,932,441 of CM040244.1, read as the reverse complement.
GCAATTTTAAAAAATTTAAAAGTTTGAATAAATTTTAGTTTTGAATTTCGAAAGTTTTGAAAATTCAAATTTTGAAGTTACCTAACTTTTTTTTTTTAGAAGTTACCTAACTTTGGTATCTTAATTCGAGTAGTTTGAAATCTCGAAATCTTAAAAAGTTACAAATTTTTACAAGTTGGAAAAAGTTTGAAATCTTAAAATCTTAAAAAGTTGAAATATTTACAAGTTGGAAATCTGACAACAACTTTTCCAAAAAGATTTCTTATGGCTAGGCGCAATAACAAGATTGACCGTTGGTCGACTAAGATCACTATTGATCGACCTTGTTGTGGGATAACGATCGTGAAGTGGACCAATAGCAAATCCACAATGTGAATATTTGTGATTTGAAATGTCATTAGTAAGTTAAACTACGATTAAAGTAAAGCAAGAATAATTGACTTGCATATACATGATTAACAATCTAGCTGAAAACTACACCTTTGGAAAGTGGATAGTTCAGATATCGGACTTGAATCATAGAAGACCAAGAAAACAAGTCATGTTAATCTAAGCGCTTTTTGGTAGGTAATTACTGTTGCATATACTTGCTTATTAGGCATTGCGTCAAAATTACCATGCAAGATTATGGCTATAATATTGTCACGTCATAAGATCTTGCACCAAAAATGTTTGAAAACAATAATATTGTCGATGAAACTAACAAACATTAACAAAAAAGAACTACAAAGAATGTGGTGATATAAAGATAATAATATGTATGAAAGTTCAATTGGATTCGGTTTCAACTTTTGAAGGCACAACGTTCTAATATTCCCAAACTAGCAAAACCAAATTTTGAAGGCTAAACGTTGTCCACCATCTAGAAACCGATGCCGCTAGGCGGTTTACGCCTAGTATATATATATATATATATATATATATATATATATATATATATATATATATATATATATATATATATATATATATATATATATATATATATATATATAATCTAGATCAAATAAGATCAAGCTTAAAGTTGTTAAAATGAGATCCAACTAAAATTTGACAAGCGACACTCTCCTTATAACAAAAATAGATTTTTATTAACTACAACTAAAATTGTTATAGTTTCGATAGATTTTTTTAAATTTATGAAACCTAAGTGATACACTATGAATAGAAGTGTAATGTGTATCAAGTTTTAGTATGTGTATCACATTTTGGAATATTTATTAGTGTAATGTGTATCGGTGTATCACTATCACTAGTACAAAAGCGGATTTGGTCACGCATGGTCGAAATGGAGCGACCACACATTCGCATATTTGTGTGGTGAAGGTCGAAAATTGACAACATGTACTAATTAGTCACACATGAAAATTTTAATTGTGTGACCATTAGAACTATATCGCCACACAATTAAGCGTTGTGTGGCTAAAGGTATCTGGTGATTTTGTTTGGATCATTTAGCCACATATGAATTTGGAGCAGCGTGACAAATACAAGTAACCTTGATCGTTAGTCACATGAAGTAATTTTTGTGTGTCTAAATCATAGAGTCAAGTTTTGTCACACATTATTTAAGGGTGGTGATATGTTTTGCCAACTCTTTAGCCACATCACGAAATTGGAACAAGTGACAAATGAAAAGTAAGGTTGAAGCATTAGTCACGATATACATATAAGCGATGACAAATATATGTCACACACTTGAACACTTTGTGACCAAAAGCCATATATGGTCACACTAAATGTTTTGTCACACATTCGTTAAGTGTAGCCAAAATCCGGTACATATGTTCACGTAAGTTAATATGTGTGTTTAAAGTTTAGTTTGTGTTAGCTTGCGAAAGCTAATCTATAAAGTCACATTGCTACTAACACCGTGACCAAATGCCATATATGGTCACACTAAGCGTTTTGTCACACATATTATTCAAGTGTAGCCAAAATCCGGTACATATGGTCACGTAACTTAATATGTGGCCATTGGATGATGAATAGTCACTCAAAATACGTTTCCTCACTTGAAACACCATATGGTCACACTTATTAACACGTTTAGCCACTTTATGGTTAATTGTATGTGACTAAATACCCAAAACAAACATGCTTTGTGTGACTAAATGTTAGAAAAGGCCACACAAACATAAAATTCATGTGGCCATTGGATGATCAATAGTCACACAAAAGACACCTTTCTTCACTTGAAACACCATATGGTCACACTTATTAACACTTTTAGCCACTTTATGATTAATTGTATGTGACTAAATACCCAAAACAAACATGCTTTGTGTGACTAAATGTTACAAAAGGCCACACAAACATAAAATCCAAGTGGCCATTGGATGATCAATAGTCACACAAAAGACATATTTCTTCACCTTAAACACCATATGGTCACACTTATTAACACTTTTAGCCACTTTATGCTTAATTGTATGTGACTAAATAACCAAAAGAAACATGCTTTGTGTGACTAAATGTTAGAAATGGCCACACAAAAGAAATTTGATGTGGCCATTGGATTATCAATAGTCACACAAAAACTATTATGTTTTCATAAGCAGAACTAACTACGAATACTAAGCAGACTTATCTTATTTACGCGGACTTAACCTTGTCTTGGCAGCCTTAACGATAAAACTAACCTACCGGACTTAACTTTGTCTTGGCGACTTTAACCACTAAAGTTTTACGTTTATAAGTAGACCACAACACAAAATATATATATTTTTTGGGTGCAAAGATGAACTTGTAATAATCAAGGAAACTTTGTAAAATGAAAAATCAACACACACTTGATATGGACAAGTTCCATATCAAGTTGCATACTAGGCAACTCTATTCAATATCGATATATCTGTTCTTATAAGTCGATAATAAAAACAAGCGCCCATATCATACAACCATGGACGGATGACAACCAACACAAAACCATCACAAAGAACACCTTTTAATGCACCGGTATGAACCATACACTTCGGATAGGGGCTATACCAAGTAGTTTACATTCCATCTCATGAATGGCTTCAACTACTTGGGAACACACACCTAAATGAAGCCAACCAAATCCTACACAATCCTAAAATCATTTATAAGCGTGTCTACCAATAACAAGCGATAACGCGCTGGAATTACGTTTTAGCACATGCTAAATCTGGAATTATAAGCGGATTACGGAAGACACGAAGCTTGGTCGTCGATGACAAAGTCAACAAGATTGAATCGACCATTTTGTTTCGTCCCACCGACACTCCTCAACAATCTCTCTCCATATGGCGTTTATGGTAGCGTGGTTCTTGCTTCTAGGCCTATCATTTGTGGTGTTGCGATTCACGTTCACATAAAACTCCATGTCTTCCGGTATCTCGACAATGCGTTATGGTACTTCCACATGTGATTTCGCCGTAAACTTATGTGGTATGTTACGCATTAAAAGAACAATGTAGTATGCTAATCAAAAGTATGTCCATGTGTTGAAGTATATATTAGTTTTTGCGGCGATTATAATGGTGAAATGGTCCGATTTGTATCATTACTTACCAAACGACTCTGTCCGTGACATATGCAAGGATGGGGGCGTAAAACAATCCCTTTCACTTTCATGCTCGAACATTCGTTCCATGCACATATGTGTTTCATCGCTCATACGCAATTGGAATTTAATAAAAGCGGTAATTAATAATTTAAAAGCTATTATATGGAAAGGTTTATTTTAAAATAAAGTCATAGATTATGTCTACACTTTGATTAACATACCTTCATCTACGGGGTTTCTCATGAGCGGTCTTGTAAGATTGACTCCATCGTTGCACAAGTTCGAGCATCATCGGTCCATTTTGACCAAATGGCATCGGGAAGCAGTATTGTTTAGGAGATTTGTGAAAACAACTCTTGTGCCGACAAGCGAGGTTTTCATCGTGAACCAATACATTCCATCCGTGCCCACCAAACTCATGCGCGTGTCTGTTTTCCTCGAGTATTTCAATTTGACGGTGAGTGATAGCTGCTACGGCACGCCCGACAACAAAACGTCAAATTGGTTATTGTCGATATGGTCCGGAAATTGCAAGGAATGACCTACGTAATAGTTTAGTTTAAAGAAAACATTAGCGGGTCAAACAATTAAAATAATCCCCATTTTCAACAAACTTATACAATGTATTGATTAACATTTTTTCTTACGGAGGTTGTGCGGGATATTCATCCAACGTAACGAGCACCTCGTTGTCGTAACCTAGAAGAGCGAGATCGTATCCGGGGCATTCGTGGCTGCATCGTTGTACTACTGTTACATAATAACGATCTTCTTCGGCGAATGAAATGGAATGTGGCCACATTGATGTATTGGCTTTGATCAATAAAAGCTTGCCACTCGGACCCTTGCAAAGTAATGCGACCACGAACCAATTTCGATAAACCTTATGTTTGGTTCCCTATTGTGGATTAGGTATATCCGGCGCTTCTTGGGGTACAGTGTTTGATAAACAAAGCGGGAAGCATCTTAAATTTAAAAAGTAAGCACGTATATCAATTTGATGGTTACATCGATAAATTTATAACCTTAAGTAAGCATTTTAAGTACAACTTACGCAATGTCCTAATGTTTGTGCGGTTTGCCTCCACCAACAATTGGATGCTCATTCTATTTTAAAACCACAATCGTCTAATGGTCAATAAGGTTATATCATATGCATAACATTCAACTAATACAAGTCTTAGATGATCAATACATCTTTATCATTAAGGTGTCAAACAAAATATGATTGAAGATGTACTACTACATATTTAACTATGTTTCAAAACCAATAATCATATAGTCCTTTTAGAGTAAAAATATATTTTTCGTTTATTCATCTTACCCAATCGTTTGTTAAAATCTAGTAAGAAATCCATAATCTACCTAACATACCATACGCCATTGCTTCATCCAATGTTTAAACCTAAGCTCGGATAATTAATTACATAAGGTGTAGTGCTTTACCAAATCATATAAAAGCTATACTAACCTAGATTAAACATATGTTTACAAGTTGTCTAATTAGCTATTTAACAAATAGGCGCTACGTTTTCCACAATCACATATATCCTTGATTTTTTATTCAAATCATCCTATATTTACATGTCACACAATATTCTAAAGAATCAAATCGCATATAGTTCTAATAAAGCGGTACATTACTTTATGATCAAAGGATACTATATTCTTTAGGATATGTTAAACATTCTTGAAAAATTACCAAACATGCATTTGTATCCATCAACATATCGAAACATGCATATCAATCACTTTACATTTGCGGTTCATGGTTAAAAACAAAAAAAAAAAAAAAAAAAACAATGTGTAACATTACGATGATGCGGTTGTTGTGTTGAAGAAGATAGACTTGAATATTTTGCTAAGACTATGTGATTAAGTGTAGCCGTAATATGTCACGGTTCTCAAAGCGCAATGATTACAATTAATTAAGGGAAGGATTTTTGTTTTATTTTTTAGCTTGTATTATGGGAGCATTGCATATATACCACTAAAACTCAAAAGTTTCATATTTCTCCATAATACAATTTTTAATGCATGATGTACAATGCAACTTAAGCATGTTTTGGGTATATATGCAAATATGTAAATTTTACACAACAATTACGTACCAAAGCGGTACATTTGAAAAAATCGTAACTATTTTATGACCTAAACCCTTGATTAAATACATACAAAATATTTGGTAGAATCACCTTAAAAATTAAGTACCTTAACATACAAATAAATAATATTACATTAACATACACGATATCGTAACTTCGCAAATAAATACATATATCGAATACAATATTGGTTAATCGAATATACAATGTAGCTATTGAATCTTGCGGTGCATCAACATTTGCAATGTTTTTTGTACGATGTTTCCGTCCTTGAATGTCACGTTCAACGTGATGATAAAAACACTGTGGAATCAAGTAACAAAAAAGTTATACGTTGTAATAAAGTATATAATTGTAGGTACTTTTAAATAAGAAACATACTATTCAATAACTTAGCACTACCGGTATTAACTTAGCAGCGGTATTAACTTAGCCTTGCCGGTATTAACTTCTTCCACCCATTCTTATTCGATGTCAAATTCCAGCCCATTCTACTACGACTATATACACGGATGCTTAACATCTTGAGCCAATCATGATTCATTGGGACGGGTGTATGATAGGGACCAATGATTATATATAGCTTCTAACGAAACTATATATACGTGACACGCCAACGGACGCCGACCACAATGAAACATGATTGACACGAAGAAATTTACCAACTTCATTAAAGTACAAGGTTGTGATAATATTATGCATATAAAATAAAGCGGTCACAAACATGCGACATAATCGTCTATACATTGCTATAAACCCGGTCAAGATATGGGCAATCTCAAGTTTAAAACTACCCGTCATAATTGATCAAAGCGTTGATGGTCATGCTAAGCAACACGACCTCTATCAAAGTAAGACACCTATGTTATAAGCAAGCAAGTGGAGCGACTTAGTACTTTGGCGTCCACTCGAAATCCCATTGCCATGTCTATGAAATGGTGCAAAGATTTGCACCAAACCTATTGCTATGGCGGTGACATAGGAATGGGTTTTCGAGGAAGCTCAAAGTACGAAAGGTGTCTTAGAATAAATAATTATCGATTCTACAAAAGTTAATTTTAGAGATGAAAAGACAAAAAGCCTATCCGGTGATGAAAAGACTTTTAAGTGCAATGGTTAAAATTTTAATGTTGAAACTAGGAATAAGATCTTGTATCTGAGCAACCCATCTACCATACGGTCAAAAAAAATTGACTCATTTTTGCACATAATAGTGAGGCTCAGATCTGTATAAATCAATAGTTTCAAAACATCGATCACATCATTTGCATGATTTAATAAGATACTTGTCATCACGACCTCATACACACCGACACCTCATAATTATAGTTTTGCTAGATTGTTAAAAAAGTTAAGGAACAATATGATATAGTTGCGGATTCAAGCGGAAGTTGAACATACCAATGTGGCGCGTTACTTTGTAGATGTGTATGGAATTTCAACTTAGTGAACCCTTACGAATCCCCTACGGTACCTTTTGTCGTTTCAACTCCCTTTGTGCAAAGGCACGCACAGGCGATTTGCTAGATTGTTGAAAAACAAAAGGCTTTTTGGGAATTTAGAATGGGTAACTATCTTGAAATTCCCTACTCATCTACAAAGTAACGTAACCACCTGTACGTTCAACTTTCGCTGAATCGCAACTATCATATTGATCTTAACTTTTTAACAATCTAGCAAAAGTCTATAACAAGTATATCGAGACTCATATAAACTTCCAAGCGGGTGTGCGGTGTGATATGCATTAGCAAGGCTCGGATCGTGAAAAGGTTGGATAAACACGGAACATCGAGGATATAACCGCCATGGGCGCAAAATAATGTAATAAAATTGCCATGCCAACATACGGTAAATCACATCATTTGCATATCAAATAAGATAATCGTCATCACGACCTTTTGCATATCACAAATAAACACATGTGGCCCAAAATAAACCAACTCCCTTTGAGCAAAGGCACGCACGAGCGATTTGCTAGATTGTTGAAAAACAAAAGGCGTATGGGCGAGAAGGGTTAATTATGTTTTTGAAATCATAATTATAGTTTTGCTAGATTGTTAAAAAATTAAGGAACAATATGATATAGTTGCGGATTCAAAGGAAGTTGAACATACCTCTATCACATCATCGATTGATTTATTAAGATATATGATCACGACCTCTATCAAAGTAAGACACTTATGAACAAAATAGAGTTTATACATGCAAAGGAAATGGTCAAAAAGTTAAATGTCAATATGTTATAAGCAAGCAAGTGGAGCGACTTAGTACTTTGAGCGTCCACTTGAAATCCCATTGCCATGTCTCTGAAATGGGCGCAAAGATTTGCACCAAACTGTTGCTATAGCGGTGACATAGGAATGGGTTTTCGAGAAGCTCAAAGTACCAAGTGTAAATAATTATCGATTCTACGAAAGTGTATGTGTTGAATGGGATAATGAAGGAGTGTGGCTGCCATGAACAATACACACTATATCATTATCGCAATCAACACACCTCATAAAAAAAACACAATCAAACCCTTTACGAGATCCCTCTTGGTCCTTTTGTCGTTTCAACTCCTTTGTGCAATTGCACGCACGGGCAAATCGCTAGATTGTTGAAAAACAAAGGAACGATATGGGAACTTCGAAAGGGTTTGATGTGTATTAAGATCATAAAAAGTGTTTTCCTAAAAAGAAGCATAGTTAACCCTTACGATTCCCCATACATTAACATTTAACTATGCTTTTTATATTTACTAAGCGCATACCTTATTGACTATTATGCGATCACAACAACAACAACAACAAACAAAAGGCAATAGCGTAGTGCGAAAGGATAGAGAAAGAATACGGCGAAACCAAAAGGCAATAGCGTAGTAAAAGAAAGCAAGCAAACAAGCAAGCAGGGCATACGGAAAAAGAAACACGCGCTGGCGGGCAGTAAATCGCCAATAGCAAAGCGCAGCGGACATAAAACCAAAAGCCGGGCACACCAAAAGCGAGGCCAACCTAAGGGAGCAACAACGAGCAACGCAAACCACGCGCGGGGCCTAAGACTACGGCAAAACAAAACACGCAAGGAGGCAAAGGGACACCTACCGCAAATCTCATTCTTCGCGTCTACTAATCTCATTCTTCGTGTCTCATTCTTCACGTACCCATACGCATGTATAACACGTAATCGTTATTACCTCAACTAATGATCCATAAATCATCAAACAACTACTTTTCCTATGCAAATGACTAATACCGACTAACATCCTAAACTAACATAACACAATATCATCTATAAATCAATAAACATCCTAAACTAACAAACTAGCATTAAATTATAACATTTATACGAGATATTAGGCTCAATAGGAAGAGAATCAAGCCCTTTATAATAGCCCTCAAGAGTATTTCATTGACTAACATTTATTTTCATTGATTTTGCGTTTGATTGAAAACCCTAAATCGCTATTAATTATAATCTAAGCGTGTGTTTTGACCGAGTGTAAGAGATAAATGTGTGAAATCTTGAAAGTCAAACACACACTACTTGACCATTTTCTAATAAAAGTAAATAAATAAATAAAACTAACTTATTTCTTCAAGTTAATAAAGCATTAAAAACTAAAATTAACCATTGATCATTGATCATTGATCATTTACATATAATTACTTATATAAACAAAGTAGCGATTAATAGCAAGCATCCATACAACCATCAACTATACATCATCAAAACACAAAAAAACTTCCAAAGCTTCCTATGCTCCATCTTGGACTCATCGACTTCATCCAAATCTTCCAAGAACTCCTCCTTCTCCAAGCAGACTCGGCGACATAGCACCAAAAGGCGAGCCGACAAATCAATCTTCCTTGATCCTTCAAGCTGTATCTCACGAAGGGCATACTCACCGATTCTTTGCATGACATTGAAACGAGTAAACAAACTACCGACCTCATCGATTATACATTCTTTTTGTATGATTTCCCTCGAATCTTGCTCTCTTCTCCCATCCGCTCGATCAACTTTTTCTCCTCTGCTATGTCTTGCAATATCAACAACCTGAAAGCATCGCTGAGCTTGCCGGATTCAGTGGCGGCTTTCATTTCATCGATATTAGGTGTGGAAGACATTTTGTGTGTTTAGGGTAAAATGATTGATAGTTGTGTGTTTAGGGTAAAATTATTGATAGTGTGTTGATTTTATGGTTAGGTAAGTATACATAATTACAATGTACCTCACAATTTGCACAAATAATCACAAAAAAACACTTAAGAGGCATCGGAAAATTTATTTTGGGTGTTACTGTAGCCCCTTCATATTCTTCCATGCATAAATGTGATATGCAATAGTTCAAGAAAAAGAAAAGAAAAAGTGATATGCGGGAGGAGTATTTAGGAAGATATCTAATATTGCAATTTAAACCCTTCATTTTTCATTGGATCTAAACCAGCCCCTATATAGTAGGGGTGTTCACGGGTGTTCGGCTCGATTCGTTTAGAATTTTAACTATCGATCACGCAGGCGGGTAGTTCATTCTACTATCAAAACCGAACCGTACTAGGCGGGTAACGGACATGCGGGTATCTCGAAATGGCGGTTACCCGCGGTTGGGTCCTGGTTAACCATTCAAAAAATTAATCGAATCGAATCGGGCGAACAATAACATAAATTATAACGTAATATGTCATTTTAGTAAAATTAAATAACACTAAAGATATTAGAATAATAGTAATGTTGTTGTGTCATAATAGCAACATTCAAATTACCATATCTAACAAAATAAGTAATACTACTTATTTGGCGTTTATAGATTACGATCACATTAATGATATGTAATCCATGGGCGTTAGTAAATGATCAAATTAGATAAGTAAAATGCATTATGAACCGTGATAAGCGGGTTTTTCGGTTCGGGTTTCTCGATTTGAGTTTCTTGATTATCGGTTTTAGCGGTTATCGGATTTGCTCAAATTCTTAAAATTTATGTCAAGCGCAATACATCGACCAAAATCAAAGTTAGTCATCTTTACAATGTAGCACATTGACAAAAATCAAAGTTAGTCATCACTACAACTTTGGCAAACAATGAATTCGGTTGTTATTAATTTGCGAACCATGCAAATTTGCATAACAAAACCACGTAAACATTACCGACAAGGTTACAACAACATTACGCAACAAAATTGTGACACAATAGGATCTTGACACATGATAACATCAATTGCAATACCTTACATGTAACTACTTGCATACAATATTACGTAAATTGCTTACACAATAGGATGCTCACACATATGTTTAGCCATACTATATGAGTTAGGGGTTGTTTACCTTTTGAAAACTTTTTCGCCCGTGTATACGTTTATACACACATTCATACGTTTATACACGTTTTTATGCATTTTAATACGTTTTAAATCGTCTTTGTCCCCTTTAATCTGTTTTTATCGTTTCGGTTTTGTTTACTGAGTTTTTCGTCCGTGTTTACCGTTTCGCTAGTTTTTCATGTTTCCGTCCGTTTGAATAAGTTTTAGTATGTTTTACATACTAACGTACATTTTCAAACGTTTCATACATTTTCATATGTTTTACATATGTTTTCGTCCGTTTTTCGTCCGATTTACCCGTTCTCATCCGTTTTACCCATTTTCGTATGTTTATAAGAATTTTCAACCGTTTTCAAAGGTTTTCTTACACTTTTACAGTTAAATGCGTTTATACAAGTTTTAAATGTTTTAATACGTTTTGGTCCGTTTTCTTACGTCTTTGTCCCTTTTAATCGGTTTTATCGTTCCGTTTGTGTTTCTGAGGTTTTCGTCCGTGTTTGCGTTTAGCTAGTTTTTCATCTTTTAGGCCGTTTGTATAACTTTTTACACATTCGGCCGATTGCATCTGTTTTGCGTTTCGTCCCATTTACCCGTTTTCATTCGTTTTACCCATTTCGTATGTTTTAAGAATTTTCAACCGTTTTCAAAGGTTTTCTTACACTTTACAGTTCGTAAGTTCTAAACACGTTTTCTTGTTTTAATACGTTATGGTCCGTTTTCTTACGTTTATACACGTTTTGTGCATTTTAATACGTTTTCGTGCGTCTTTGTCCCCTTTAATATGTTTTATCGTTTCGGTTTTGTTTACGATTTTTCGTCCGTGTTTACGTTTTGCTAGTTTTTCATGTTTCCGTCCGTTTGAATAAGTTTTAGTCATTTTACATACTAACGTACATTTCAAACGTTTCATACATTTTCATATGTTTTACATATGTTTTCGTCCGTTTTTCGTCCGATTTACCCGTTCTCATCCGTTTTACCCATTTTCGTATGTTTATAAGAATTTTCAACCGTTTTCAAAGGTTTTCTTACACTTTTACAGTTAAATACGTTTATACAAGTTTTAAATCATTTTAATACGTTTTGGTCCGTTTTCTTACGTCTTTGTCCCTTTTAATCGGTTTTATCGTTCCGTTTGTGTTTCTGAGTTTTCGTCCGTGTTTGCGTTTAGCTAGTTTTTTCATCTTTTAGGCCGTTTGTATAACTTTTTACACATTCGGCCGATTGCATCTATTTTGCGTTTTCGTCCCATTTACCCGTTTTCATTCGTTTTACCCATTTTCGTATGTTTTAAGAATTTTCAACCGTTTTCAAAGGTTTTCTTACACTTTTACAGTTCGTAAGTTCTAAACACGTTTTCTTGTTTTAATACGTTATGGTCCGTTTTCTTACGTTTATACACGTTTTATACATTTTAATCGTTTCGTCGTCTTTGTCCCCTTTCTGTTTTTATCCATTTCGGTTTAAAACCATATGTGTCAACCCAATAATCAAGCTTAATTTGGTCAACCCAAGCGAACTTAATTCATAATCGGTTTCGGTTCGCTTTGGTTTAATTATAGTTCGGTTCGTTTCGGTTTCGTATTGACAAAAATAAAAATATAACAGATTTAATGAAACAAAACCCGATAACCGAACGGATCAACACCCTAATTTATAGTCATAGTTTAAAGAAGGAGGACTTAGTTTGCCGTTTTAAACATTAGGTCCTTAGAGATTGGTGGATCTTAGGGATGACGGGGAGGCTGCGAGGTCTAAAGCTGCGGGGTTGAATGATCTCATTACTCAATCTTAGGAGGAAATCGATACCAAGGAAGAACAAATTCGAGCGATGAATGGTTGAAGGGTTTCGCTATGGAATGGGATGTTTTCTTTGCTCTAGTGTCATCTGTTTATGTCTAATGTCTAATGTCTAATGTCTTGGTTTAAAGGGATGGTATGTAGATATATTAACAATGGAATATGTATGGATCTTTTGATGGTTTATCCATACGAATGCTAATATTATGTTTGTTAAAATATGTAATGTGTTTGCTAGTTTGTTTCATCTTTTTTTCATGTTGTTTTGAATTTAGGAATTGGTTGTGGTGTTAAAGTTCATATTCGCACTAGTATAATGTATTATTGTAGGATTAGGATGTTCAATTTTAGATTGTTGTCAATTTTTTATGGTGATTATGAAGTTTAGAAGCTGGGCGTTTGTTCATGACAATTATTTTGATTGAACCACTATATTGGGTGTTTTGTTGTTGTTTACGCTTTAAGTTAATTGCATTTACATGTTTTCTTGATTTTTTAACTACTTGAGGATGTTAGAGCTTATCTAATTGCTTATAAATAGCTTATTTATAGCCTTAAAGTAAGGTCTTAGGGAAATTTGATGTATCAGCAGTTCTTGGTTTGATTTGCCTATTTTGTGCTTAATTGTTTATCTGGGCGCTTATTAGTTATAGTTGTAATTAGTTGCTTTAAGTCCATTTTAGCTTTTGATTGTTCATTTGTATCGCCATGTGGTGATTTTAGTGTATCTATGATTATATGTGTTTTGACACAATTTGGTTTGAAGTAATATGAGTGTTTGGGATGTGGGTAAGCACCATTTCTGTCGGGGTGTTTTGGTTTAAAAATTGTTTGATTTGGAGCCACATTTTAAAATTATCAAATTTGGAGCCAAATTTTAGCCAAAATTTTAAAATTACTTTGGAAATTATGGTTTCCTTAATTGAAAAGCGCCCCATCATTAGCCTATTTTTACTCCAATAAATCGACCTTCAAGCAAAACAACGAACTTCAATTTTACACCATTATTTACCAATTAAGTTTACTAATTTTCTTTAACACATTACTTGACGAATCATGTCAACGCAAATCACTTATCCGGATGATTTGGTTTATTACGATCGTGAAATTGAAAACACTTTAGAATATGAATCGAGGCGTATTCGGATGAGGGTGAGGATCTTGAAACAACCATTCAAATGCGAATGTTGTTAAGAGGGCATAACTAGGTTAGCTAAGTTTCGCAGGAATATGGAAAAACAGACGGAATAAAGGTCGGTGTAACCTTGATGCCTTTGGATAGGTTATCGGAAAAAGCAGAGCATTGTTTTCAAGTTTTTGGGTGATTTGGTTCGTGAGCATATAGGTGTCGAGATTCTAACACGGAGGAAGGTTGATTCGAAGCAAGAGATAAAATGTGGGATGAAATCACGGTACACATATACTTTTTTAACTAGTAGTGGCTTGGCATCGTAGATACAAGGTGTTAAAAGTTTATCTCTGCATTTCTTGTATGTGCAACTAATTAACAACAATTTCTTAATCTTTGCGGCGATATTTTGATGTTGACTTGACGGTCGAAAGGCGATAATGAATCGTCTTGGTCAACTTCTAAGGAATTTCGAATGAAATTGATACAAAACTACATATTGCCCAACCAAAATACCCTTTCAAAACTAAATGAAGTCCGGCAAAGTATAGTGCAATTATAAAAGCCGAAGATTGGGTTAATTTTGTAAACTACACGACCAATGAGGAATACAAGGTGTTAATTATTCATTTTATTCAAGTTCAAATATCTTTCACCTTTTCATATGTTTCCATATGTATTAGTTGTATACTATCGGCATTACTACATCTAAACGCCGTATGATTTTGTGTTGCAAGGTGAGATCGACAAAAGCTAAAGTGTCGCGTTCCAAGTCATTTATGATCATACAATGGGACGAGGTGGATACGCCCGTGTGATAGAAAAAATGGTAACGATAAACATTTGCACATTTACATTTGCATTTAATAGCATCATAGTTTCGTTTATATTCGTTTATCTTACATTTGTATGTATTTGATGTGTATAAGATCGAGAGTAAAGAAATTGAACGGATGAAGAACCACCGCGTGGTGCAGCTGTGGTTGAAAGGAAGGGTGAAAAAGGCGGAGAATATCACGATGAAGATATCGGATCGGTGGGAGAAAAATTTGTAAGTTTGTTGCAAATTTTATTATTATGTTTGTTTAGTTATAAGTTAATCACGCTCTTGTATTACTTAAAGCGTTAGTTATAAGTTAATCGGTAGTGTTTTAGTTAATACTTTTAGTTAATCTGCTCTTGTATTACTTAAAGCTATTATTTATAAGTTAATACGGTAGTGTTTTAGTTAATACTTTTAGTTACAAGTTAATCTTGGTAGAATTAAATAACCTATTTCCCATATTGTGTGTGCGAGAAAAGCGGACGACAAGATCAAACAAGGAATCTTGAAGCTTGATCATGGCGATGCCATGACAGTTGTATTAGGTAAGGAAAAGGGAGGATATGCGAGAGGTGGGAGGTGGAGTAACCTACAAGAGGTATTTTGATCGCCTCGAATCGAGACAAGCATCGATGAAAGAGTGGTGTTACTTCAAAGTGAACTTGCGATGAGGCGCCAACGTCAAGAAAAGAGGCGTGTCTGAGTTTGATGAAACAATTGGGTGCACAAAGGCGATTTGCGATCAACTTCAACTCCATTTGAAACGGAAGTAAGACATAAGAAAGTAACATTCCATCTTTTTTACCCTTTTAAATCTGCTTGATCTTCTTAAACAATTTATATTTCGGTGTCTCCGGTGAACATTAATCTTTTAAATAGCGGTCTTGATGAGGATCTTGGAACACGTGTTCTTTGGGCGTGAGAAAGTTGCGAGCATTAAGAAGTCTAATGGACTTGCAACTTTGGAAAGGAAATTCAAATAAGTGTAAGTAATAAATCACCCCACAGGATTTTGAATTCTACATACATTATTTATTTACCGTGTATTATACATATAGGAAGCTGTTAAATCATCGCACCTAAGAAATCGACTAGATCAAAGGAAAGGATTCTTCACGTCAACTTTACGGATCACAAGAACGAGTCTCCATTAACGATACTACCACAAGTATGTATTTAAACATTTTCATATGTTCTTTAGTTTAATTAAAATTAATTCTCGATACATATATACATGCAACAAATTATCTTTTAGGTAATTAAGTGCGGTGTGGCATAAAGAAATCAACTATTATTGCGGAGGTACCGTGTACAAAGCGATGGAAAACAAATGCTTCATAATGAGACCACTCCCAAAGGATTGCTCTGAGTATCTATTGAAAAATCTTTAGTGGATGCGGCGTGCATACGGATGTAGGAAATAACGGTCTCAAAGCAGTTAAGGATGCGATGAGGTGGTTTTATGCATGGCCAAAGGATCAAGTGGTTTTCGATGAAAAGGTACATAGATGCATGTGTTTTATAAACCTACATATATCATTCTTCATATTTAATTCGGTGTTTGATACCCGGCTTTTGTTTCCTACAGTAACACCACCAAGTACCATAAAGCGATTGGTGAGAACGAGCGCACCTAAATTAAATATGAGCGCTACGTCTCTAGTCATACCATGCAAAGGAAGCTAAGAAGATCAAGAGTCGAAGTCGTTAAATTATTGAGAATATTATTATATACGACATTACAATTTTATATACATTCCAATTTTATTGTATTTGAATATATTTTGAATATATTTTTATATATTAAATTTGTTTTGATATATATTGATTTCTTATATGTGACTAAAAGATTCATATAGTCACAATTATTAACACTTTTGGTCACAGTTTGCTTAATTCGATCGTGACTAAATGTTAGAAAGCGCCACACAAACATAAAATTAATGTGGCCATTGGATGAGCAATAGTCACACAAAACACACATTTCTTCACTTAAACCACCATATGGTCACACTTATTAACACTTTTGGCCACTTTATGCTTAATTTGTATGTGACTAAATACCCAAAACAAACATGATTTGTGTGACTAAATGTTAGAAAAGGCCACACACATAAAATTCATGTGGCCATTGGATTATCAATAGTCACACAAAAGACACCTTTCTTCACTTGAAACACCATATGGTCACACTTATTAACACTTTTAGCCACTTTATGATTAATTGTATGTGACTAAATACCCAAAACAAACATGCTTTGTGTGACTAAATGTTAGAAAAGGCCACACAAACATAAAATTCATGTGGCCATTGGATGATCAATAGTCACACAAAAGACACCTTTCTTCACTTGAAACACCATATGGTCACACTTATTAACACTTTTAGCCACTTTATGATTAATTGGATGTGACTAAATACCCAAAGAAGCGTGCTTTGTGTGACTAAATGTTAGAAAAGGCCACACAAACATAAAATTCATGTGGCCATTGGATGATCAATAGTCACACAAAACACACATTTCTTCACTTGAAACACCATATGGTCACACTTATTAACACTTTTGGCCACTTTATGATTAATTGAATGTGACTAAATACCCAAAAGAAACATGCTTTGTGTGACTAAATGTTAGAAAAGGCCACACAAACATAAAATTCAAGTGGCCATTGGATGATCAATAGTCACACAAAACACACATTTCTTCACTTAAAACACCATATGGTCACACTTATTAACACTTTTAGCCACTTTATGGTTAATTGCATGTGACTAAATACCCAAAAGAAACATGCTTTGTGTGACTAAATGTTAGAAAAGGCCACACAAACATAAATTTCATGTGGCCATTGGATGAGCAATAGTCACACAAAACACACATTTCTTCACTTAAAACACCATATGGTCACACTTATTAACACTTTTGGCCACTTTATGATTAATTGGATGTGACTAAATACCCAAAAAGCGTGCTTTGTGTGACTAAATGTTAGAAAAGGCCACACAAACATAAAATTCAAGTGGCCATTGGATGATCAATAGTCACACAAAACACACATTTCTTCACTTAAAACACCATATGGTCACACTTATTAACACTTTTAGCCACTTTATGGTTAATTGTATGTGACTAAATACCCAAAACAAACATGATTTGTGTGACTAAATGTTAGAAAAGGCCACACACACATAAAATTCATGTGGCCATTGGATTATCAATAGTCACACAAAAGACACCTTTCTTCACTTGAAACACCATATGGTCACACTTATTAACACTTTTAGCCACTTTATGATTAATTGTATGTGACTAAATACCCAAAACAAACATGCTTTGTGTGACTAAATGTTAGAAAAGGCCACACACACATAAAATTCATGTGGCCATTGGATGATCAATAGTCACACAAAAGACATATTTCTTCACTTGAAACACCATATGGTCACACTTATTAACACTTTTAGCCACTTTATGATTAATTGTATGTGACTAAATACCCAAAACAAATATGCTTTGTGTGACTATACAGTGTTTATGGTCACTAATACGGATTAATCCAACAAAATTTGTACCTAATTAGTCACACATGTTACGGTTTTGGTTACTCTTTTGCAATAGAGACTAAAAAAGTCAAACACGTGACCATAGGGTACCTATGGTCGTGCGACCTTTAGTCACACACGGCCGAAAAAACATGTGTGACTATATGTATATCGTCACACATATTCGGTGTGGCCAAATCCACTTTTGTTCTAGTGAAAAATAAAATTATTGGAAAAGAAAATTGTTTTAAAACTATTTATTTAATTATTATTAATTAAAACTATTTTAACTATTTAATAATACACTAAAATATAAGAAAATATGAAATAAAGCTAGAAAAATAAAATTATGATTTAGAAAAATCTAAAATATTATAAAACTAATTTTAAAATTGAAAATATATTTATTACACTTTTTATCTATTTATTATTAATTAATTACTATTTAAAATACACTTAAATACAAGAAAATACAAAATTAAACTGAAAAATTAAATTTTAACTTGGAAAAATCTAAAATATTAGAAAACTAATTTTAAAACTGAAAAGATATTTTTAATGTTTTTTATTTATTTATTATTAATTATTTAATACTTTTACCTATTTTAAATTTTAATAAATACTAAACAAACAGAGAAAATTCTGAAACTTTTCTAAAAATATCCTATGGTGACGAAAACTAAGAAAATTATAAAACAAGAAGTGCTTAATAATAAGCTAAAAGAAAATTTAAAAGCTAATTTCTATTAAATAAACGCTATCACTATTTTTAAAATGATGTTTTGTGATTTTTCTTTTGAAAACTATTTAACCTCGATATTAAGCAACTTTTATGAAAACAAAATTTTGCAACTTAAAATAAGTCATTTAGAAGCTAAAATCTCAACAGTGAGCTTATAAGCTTATTTTGGATTTTTCAAGCTCAAATAAGCTTACAAGATGGAACCAAAGGTGAAATAAGCTACCAACAAGCTAAAGCTACTAATATGAAGCTAAAATACACAGATAATTACACTGATAAGCTACTAATAAGCAAATAAGCACTTATGATAATCCTTCTAACCAAACAGGCCTGCAGCCATTTTCCCAAGCAATTTCAGCTTATCAAATAAGCTTAAAAGCTCAAAATTAAAACTGAGGTGTCAAGATTAGCTGGTGGGCTTTCCAAAAAGCCAAAGCTCACAAACTATGGTCCACTAATAAGCTCTTGACAAGCTTATGAAAAAGTCGGTAAAGCGTGATCGACTTGGTCGAGACGGTTAGTCTTGAGAAATGGATGATCTAAAAGCCACTTGCTACCTTAGTAAATAAGTCGCAAATACAAAATTAAGCTTGGGACTTTGAGATGGGTAGGTTAGCTACACAAAAGCCAAGATTCAAAAGCTAAGGGTAACTAGAGAGCTTTTTATGAGCTTATGAAAATGGTTGTAAAACTGTGCACAGGACACCTCTTTGAAAACGGTCTAAAAAGAAGCTAGAAAATAAGCTGCTAAATAAGCTATCTAGAAAATATAAAAAATACTAAGATAAAGCTGAACAACTATATTTTAATATTCCAAAAGCTTAAGACTTGAAAGCTAATGTTAAGTCCTATAAAAATTAATCTATTTTATTCAAAAACGACCAAACTGAAAATTTTGACTTTTTGATTTATACTAACTAGTTGACTTAAGTGAACTTTAAGTTGATTCTACTAACGATTATGATGTATTAAGCTAAATTAAGATGAGATTAAGCTAAAGTAACAAGTTATGAACAAGCTATGATGAGTTTTACACTTTAAATCCCATGATTACAAAGTAAGATGAGATTAAAGGTATTTTTGACTTTTCTCAAATAAGGAGCGACTTTTATTGTTGCAATGAGTTGTTATGACCTAATGAGACATGAAACAAGCACAAGCAACAACACGACAAGCTCTACCAGATTAAACTAACAAATCCAAACACCACTTTATCAAACTGTTTTGATGTTTTAATCACTAAAATCATTTTTAGACCAAGGAATCAAGTGATTAACTTATACTAACTATTATTAGCAACTACCAATTAAACCGAAATTAACATATTTTAAACACATAAACTATGAAATGCAAATTTTGAGCAATTGCTTACAAGATGAGTCCAAGCTCAAATTGGCCCGAGAACCAAAAGCCAATGACACACCCTATAGCTTCCCAAGAAGCTCTAAACCAAGGCGATCAATATCAACCTTGCTCGACTTCTTGATAACCTTCACCATGGATTTTGATTTTTCACTAATTTTTTTGTATTTTTGGTATTTTTTCTTTTTATACTAAACCTGACTTTTAAATGTTTCTAATAGCTTTAATAAGCTATCTAGGAGCTTATGTGATTTTATGAGTCCTTAACAACAACTGCTTAACAACATTCAAACATTCATGAGATTTTTAAACTTGAAAATTTGAACAACTGAAATGAAACTTGAAACTTGAAATTACTTATTGCAAAAGTTGTATAATACACTGAAATTACTTAAACAAGTACTTGAAAGCTTTAAATTACACTGGAAGGCTTAAAGAAATAAAAACGATTAAGAAATTTTAAAAGTTACACTACTTAATCTTCTACATTGCACCAATCCTTCTTTATAATGATCATTTCAACTTTGTGTCGACATCTGAATCTTTCCCACCTCTTTTGAGCCATTGGATCTCTCTAATTCATCATATTCGTCCATTTGGAAAATTGGCGCCAAAAAAGTCTTAAGCAGGTTTCTTCAATTAATGCAATTTGGGATATTGTGAAGGTGGAAGGGAGTTGTTATACAGCTGGAAAGGTGGAAGAAGCAAGTGGAAAGGTGGAAACCAAATGCTTGTGGTGGTTTGAGGTGTACGGTTTTAGGCGGGTATACGTGAGAGAGATGAACGATGGGCGTGGTATTTGACTTTTGTTGACCGAGGTATTAATATGAAGGGGTTCATGTGGGTTATTGATTGGGTCAAGGATTATTTGGTCAGTATTTTGGGGTCTTTTGTTTTGGTGGGGATCAAAATATACAAAGGGGTCCATTTGGTTTTAATACCTGAGGACTAATTTTGCAATTCGCCAAACTTAAGAGGCTGACGCCATTCTTCCAAAGCTATCACAAGGACCAAATATGCCATTCATGAATAGTACAAGGACCACATTTGATTATTTTCACTTTTTAAATATCAAGGACTATTTTGACACTTTTAAACTTGAGGACCAAAGTTGTAATTTTGCAATTTTAAACTTTGAAGGGTTTGTTTTAACAACTTTTGAATCCCATGGACCTTAAATGATATTTTACTTTATTTTGATTTACGGGGACTAACTTTGACAACTTTTGAAACTTGGGGACTAAAGCGCCAATTATGCAAACTTGATACGTTTTTCATCCGATTTTGATATTTTGCATTTAAAACACATAAAACACTTATTTGTGATATTTTTATCATTTTGATGCATTTCGAGTGTTTCGGATATTTTGCGAGTTTAAATGGTATAAAATGATGAGTATTTAGACACTCATCAATCCCCACACTAAGATATTGCTAGTCCCTAGCAATGTTTTAAGAAAACTTAATGGATTTCATCTCTTTACCAAAAGCCATTACTACGGAGTAGCCAATTGTTTGGGTTCAAGTAAGAACCTTAGCACAATGATAACCAAATGATTTTGAGCAAATCATAAGTCAGAACGGATTTGATTTGTCTTTACCGTGCCGTTTGCTCGGACTAGCCAACTCTTAGATAAATTATCAATATTATCTTTGGTGAGTCGATTACCAATTATGAATTTCCAATCGCCTTTACCACAAGCCAAAAACTTGCGGGCTAGCCAACTCTTCACTAATTAAAGATATGGTGAGTTGAACACCATACAATTTTGGGCAAATGCGCAGCCATAAACGGATTTGAGATATCTTTACCAAGAGCCGTTTGCTCTGGATTAGCCAATCCTTATGTGGGTTAGACATGGCGGATGATTACCATTCTTTGAGTAAGTGAAAACACTTACTCAAAAAAAAAAAAAAAATTGGCCAAAAATGGGGAATTGGGTGGAATAATTACATGATAAAATTCGTGAGAATTCCCCCACACTAGAAATGAATATTGCCCTCAATATTCAAAGTACCGCGGTTATGCGAAACAAAGAACGTAAAGGAAATACTACGCCATTATTTTATTTTTGATATATACATTTTTTTTTTTTTAATTTTGAGAGTACTTATATACAACAATGGGCAACTCCCCACACTAGGGTGGTAGAAAGTAGAAAGAAGTAAGAAATACGGGTGAAAACCCATATGGTGTGCTCTTGTTTTGATTCCCGAGTCACTAGCTTGACTCGATCCCGCATTCATTGATTCATGGGGAAAGTTTGTAGATCCGGACAACCATGGGTGGAATGTCCTCTCCAAAATAATGCTTCAACCGATGACCATTTACTTTAAAATTTGGACCATCGGTGAGATAACTCAATGGTACCATAAGGATAAACCTTAGCAATAGTAAATGGACCGGACCAACGGGACTTGAGCTTTCTGAGAATATCTTCAATCTTGAATTGAAAAGAAGGACTCGATCACCAACGTTGAAAACGAGGTTCTTGATTTTAGAGTCATGAATCTTCTTTGTCTTTTGTTTGTAGATCAAAGAGTTCTCGTATGCTTGATCACGGAGTTCATTTAATTCATTCATTTGAACTTTCCTGTGATTACCAGCTGTCTGAATATCGAAATTGGCATGTTTCAAGGCCCAGTATGCTTTGTGCTCAAGCTCAATCGGAAGATGACATGCCTTTCCGTACACTAGCTTGTATGGAGTACACCCAATGGGTGTTTATAAAATGTACGGAAGGCCCAGAGTCGTCATCTAGTTTATCCGACCGGGATGCACGATTTTCGCCTCGTCCTTTCAAGAATTCTTTTAATACCACGGTTTGAAACTTCTACTTGCCCACTTGTTTGAGGGTGGTACGCAGAGATGAGCGGTGAGTTACACCTACTTATGCATGACACGATCAAATTGGTCATTGCGAAATGTGTACCACGATCACCGATTATAGCTCGTGGAGTTCCAAACCTAGCAAAAGAGATTTTAAAATTTCACAACAACTCGGGCATCATTGGTGGGTAAAGCTTTCGCTTCAACCCATTTTGACAAATAGTCATGACCACAAGTATGTATTTGTTTCCTCGAGATGATGGAAATGGCCCCATAAAGTCAATGCCCTAGATGTCAAAGATCTCACAAACTTGAATGGCGTTTATGCATTTCATTTCTTTGAGAGATATTTCCGTGACGTTGACAAGCGTCATGAGCTTTGACAAATTCATGGGCATCCTTATAAATTAATGGGCCAATAAAACCGGAATCAAACACCTTTTTGGCGGTGTAATTTGGACTATGATGGCCCCGTGGGTCCGGCATGGCAAGCTTTGAGAATGTCCATAGCTTCTTGTCCATAAACACACCGTCGGATGACTTGATCCGCACAGATTTTGAATAAGTAGGGTCGTCCCGAGTAATGTTTAACATCCTTGAAGAATTTATTCTTTTGTTGGGTCGACATCCCTTTCACTATGAAGTTACCCGCATGGTAATTTGCGTAGTGAGCAAACCATGGGGTAGTAGAGTTTCACGAAAAGAAACCGCATTGAGTGTCTCGAGAGGAAATGTTTCATTTATTTCCTTTTCTCGAAAACATCTTGGTGAGGTTTTCTAATCGACGAGATGATCGTGACCGTGTTCTCGGCTCCTTTTTATCACGTATAATGATATCAAATTCTTGTAGAAGGAGAACCCAGCGGAGTAATCTCGGCTTTGCATCTTGTTTTGCAAAGAGATATTTGAGAGCCGAGTGATCCGTATACACCAAACATTTGGTCAAGATTAAATCGGCGAAACTTCTCAAACGCATACACCACGGCTAATAACTCTTTTACGTGGTGGTGTAATGGGTTTGAGCTTGATCATAGTCTTACTCTCGTAGTAGATAGGTGAAAATGCTTGGCCTCACGTTGCCCCGGCTGCACCGATAGCAAAATCACTTGCATCGCACATGAGCTCAAAGGGTAAATCCCGATCGAGCAACGAGAATGGGTGCTTGAAGCTTTTTCTTTAATGTTTCAAAAGCTTTGATGCACTCGGTGAGAAGATAAAAGGAGCATCTTTTCAAGAAGATGGGTCATAAGTAGGCGATTTTAGAAAAATCTTGTATGAATCTACGATAAAAGCGGCATGACCTAAAACTCCTAATACCTTTGGCGGTAGTAGGATGAGGTAATTTAGCAATAACATTGACTTTTGCTCTATCAACCTCAATCCCATTTTTGGAAATCTTATGGCCAAGGACAATTCCTTCTTTGACCATAAAGTGGCTCTTCTCCCAATTTAGACAAAGATTGGTGTCTTCACACCGTTTGAGCATTTTTTCTAAATGGAGAGACATGTTTGAAACGAATCCCCAATGACCGAAATCAACCATAAACACCTCCATTGTTTCCCGATCATATCGTGGAAAATGGCCATCATACATCGTTGGAGCGTGCGGGAGCATTACATAGGCCAAAAGGCATACGTCTATAGGCAAAAGTTCCGTATGAGCGGTGAATGTGGTCTTTTCTTGATCCCGTGGATCAATGGGGATCTGAAAACCCCAGAAACCATCAAGGAAATAATAGTATTCGTGCCCTCGCTAATCTCTCAAGCATTTGGTCCATGAAGGGTAGAGGAAAATGGTCTTTACGGTGGCGTCATTCAACTTACGATAGTCAATACACACGCCATCCGTAACCCGCCGAGTTGGAATTAACTCGTTATCTTCATTTGTGACAACAATTATGCCACCCTTTTAGGAACACGGTGAATTAGGCTAACCCAAGGACTATCCGAGATCGGGTAAATTAATCCTGCATCAAGAAGTTTGATAACCTCTTGTTTGATAACATCATGGATTTTGGATTCACCTTCTTCTCGATGTTGAATCATTGGTTTGAAGTCATCCTCCATCAAGATTTTGTGAGTACAAAATTCGTGGTTGATACCTTAATGTCGGAGAGTTTCAAGCAATTGCTTGCTTGTGTGACTTCAAGACCTTTATGAGCGATCTTTTCATCTTTACTCAAATCTCGAGAAATAATGACGGTAATTTATCATCACCCTCAAGAAATGCATACTCGAGATGAGGTGGTAAGTCCTAAGTTCGACTTGAAATTCTTTATTTTCTCAATGACTTGACTTCCTTGTTATGAAGCTCCACGGGAGGAGTGATGATGGATCATCATTAGCAACTTTCAATGAGAAGTATGTCCCCTCGATGTTGATGGGGCGTGATCAATTTCCCATGGAATGTAATCATCGACAAGTGATAAGGTTTTAAATGTACCATTTGAGGGTCGTTTAAGCCCTTATTTGATCACTTTGTATCCGTTATTGCTTAATATCGCTCCTTTTCACTTTTAGGTCTCTCAAGGCAAAATGTCGGAATGGCACTTATTTGGACTAAAAAGCGCGGATATATGAAGAAAATGGCCAAAGTCGAATCGAGACACTCAAAGTCTGAAATGTAAGGCGACGGCGTCGGTGTTAAGTGCGGCGCCCGTCGGAGGATTTTGTGACGACACAAGAGCCAAATACCCTATTTTCAAGTGACGACGTCGGGCTTTAAAAGAGTAGGCCGCTGCAACTCGACGGCCTAGATTTGATCCGACGGCGCCGAGATCGAAGGGACGCGTCACAAGCATAAGATGACGCCGTCAAGTCGATCAAGTCACAATATCTTGTAAAGTGACATCGTTTTGGCCATAACTTTTGCATACTTAACTCGGATTTAGGTGATTCAAAGCCACGCGACGCAATCGAGAAAATCTACAACCGGTGAAAAAAGATCGCGACGCCGCCACTCTTTAGGTGTGACGTCGCTCTTTGCCGACGTAAAATCGCCTATAAATACAACATTATAACTTCACTTTTTGTAAGCCCTAAACCCTAAGTCCGATTCCGTGGTTTAGTAGGTGTTTTTCCAAGAACTTAAAGGGTTTCAAACACTCCATAAACATCGTGTAATGATTTGTTTGTTAATCCAATCCTATGGTATGTCTTCAATTATCACAATTGTTGCTTGCTCTTCATTAATTATGTGGCTAATTCACCTTGTGTTTGCTTATGATTGTATGAAACTTGTATATAATTAATTAGATCTTATTGATTTCTTAGTGATGCTTGTGTTCATCTTCATCATTAGGTGTGACAATTTCAATGAGTCTAATTGGTTTAGTTTATAAT
Organism: Chrysanthemum lavandulifolium; assembly: GCA_022545495.1. Classification (NCBI taxonomy): domain Eukaryota; kingdom Viridiplantae; phylum Streptophyta; class Magnoliopsida; order Asterales; family Asteraceae; genus Chrysanthemum; species Chrysanthemum lavandulifolium. The sequence goes on along the minus strand of CM040244.1, from coordinate 13,905,926 downwards.
TCTTGCACCCTACCTGCCTCTTGTTTGATTGGTTGTCTCTTATCTTAATTGTAATTAGCTTAGAGTGCGACTAGGCTATCGTTGTGTTTAATACTTGATAAATCTTTGATAGTTTATGAATGACTTGTGGATTTCGTTTACTAAACCAAAGATAACCTTAAAGTTAGTTTATGAATGACTTAGTGGATTTTGTTTACTACACTTAAAGGTGACTTTAAAGAGTTAGGGAATGCACACCTTACGACCTTAGAAAACACAACGCGTTAAGAATAAGGACGTGACAATTCAACCATCAATAAGACGTGACAATTCAGTAGGTAGAATTGGATAGCTAGCAAGGAGTAATACATCATAAGTAGATACGCTTCACGTTATGGTAGACCCATAATTTAGTTAGTATCTTTTGGGATAGTTGACTAGCAACTAATTCCACCTCCCTCCAAAACCGATATTCATAAAATATAAAATACAAAATAATCATCCTCACCTTTAGACTTAAATCGACATACACTTCACTTAACGACACTATTCCCTAGAGAACGATATCAATACCGTGGCTTACCCTAATACTACACTACAACGATTAGGTTCACCGCCTGGGGTGTTGAAAAACTTCTTTCGATTAAAAAGGAAGTTCCTTTGACCCCGAACGACGCGTGTAGCGTTATCAAGTTTTTGGCGCCGCCGGGAATAGAATAGCTAGTTAGTAGTCCACTCGCTTAGGTTCTTTGCTTGATTCCTATCAAGTAAATTTTTCTCATTTTTGCTTTCTCGTAGTCTATCCCCTTCTTCGTGACCTTTGTTCGTAGTCCCATCACTTTTCATCATGGAAGGTGATAACCAACCACCACCATCAACCCACCACCAAATGACCCGCCAAGAGGCCGACTTTTGGTGAATACTCAAGACCAAGCCACCTAAGCTATAGAAACACCATTGAGCTTCTTGACCAAGCCCGAACTATGGCCTGCGATCCGACACCATCCGGTTGGTGCAAAGCGGATGTGCATTCCATGGACTTCATTCAAGATCCAAATCAAGATCGAGGGATTTCTCAAAATCGTCGATTCCATCGACCTTGATGCTACTACTCGGGAGACCGCGCGTCTGCGTCTCTTCCAATTCTCTACGGGACCAAGCTAGTAATTGGCTTGACGGACTTCCCACGGATCCATCTCAAGATGGGATGATCTCACCACTGCTTCCTCGCCCAATTTTTCCCCCGGAGAGAACTACCAAACTTAGGAATGACATCTTGATGTTCCAACAACGTCAAGGCGAAACTCAGACGAGGCGTGGACTCGATTTAAGGAATTGCTCCACAAAGTCCCTCATCACGGCATCGATCTTTGGCTTCTAGTCCAAATATTTTACGATCGTGTCAACTTCTCAACTAAGAAATCCATTGACCAAGCGGCGGTGGTAAACTTAGTAAACTCACCGTGGAAGAATCATGGGGTACAATAGAGGAACTTGCCTCTATGAAAATGAATGTTAGAATGACCCCTGAGTTGTCCAAACCGATAAGGAAGTCTCTTTGCCTCCCATTGACTCACAACCTTCCAATCGTAGGATGCTCGAACTTGAAGATCAAGCCAAATTCCTAATGAACTCCCTACGAGACCCTAAGCTTGAGCCAAATAACTTAGAAAATCCTACAACAACCCTCCAAACACCGGAACTTCCACTAGTCTTGAGGAATGGTGTCCAAATTCATGTCATCTCAAGAAGCTCGATTGACGCAACTTGAAGCCGATTTCAAGCAACGACAAAGCGAGATGACAACCAAGCTCGACACCCTCTTAAAAGCCTTCAATGGACATAGGGATGTAATACAGAAAAATGGCGAGATGATGGACTCAATGAAAGAGTACACTAAGACTAAGATTCCGAGAAGGTGCTAGTGAGGAACGATGAGCACGCCACCCCACTTTGTCTATTAACACCATTTCCATTTCTTCCGATGAGGATGGAGTAGTTGAGAAGAAGGAGCCCGAGAGAGCAAGGATGGTAAGGATAAGAATGAGGCTCGGACTAATGATGAACCCAAATTCATCAAGCATTACCTTAAGCATGAGATCAATAAGAAAACAATCGTTAACCAAGTCAAAAACTTTAGGTGCAATGATGTTCTTAGGAAAGCCCTCTTAGGTGAAATAGAGAGGAAGAGTATGACACCATGCCTATTGGACCTGTGTGAGTCGATTCCGAGAAAGCCAAGAACTAAGAAGCAAGAGATCTTAGGAACTTTGTAATTCCATGTAGCATAGGTGACTTAGAGAACCTAAATGCCTTGGCCGACCAGGATCCGATGTAAACATAATGTCATTGTCGGTCTATAATAAGTTAACTAAGGAGGAACCACCAAGACCAATCTTAGACTTTCCTTAGCAAATCATTCATACGCTTATCCCATAGGAATAGCGGAGGATGTCTTAATTGAGGTTGCCAATATTGTCTATCCAGTGGACTTCGCAATTGTAGACATTGAGGAAGATAAAAACGCCATTAATCCTAGGGACACCTTTCCGACCACCGCTAAGGCAACCATCAAATGCGGTGAAGGGATTATGATACTTAGAAGTGGAAAAGGACAAGTTAGGATACCTATTGTTCGAGATATCCTCTTAAGATCATGGAAAGATTACGGATGAGAATCCACAAGTCCCTAACAATGTGGTTAGGAAGAAAATGAACGATTGGGAAAAAGGGCTTAGAGAATTCATGGTTCAAGGGTTAATGCGACATTGTGGAACGTGATAAAATTTAGGAAATAACTATACCACAATACCACAAACTCAAAAGAACCCTAAGGAATTTTTGAATGGAGAAAAGGTGCTTTTGTATAAATCAAGAATAAAAGCATTATGGGGAAGGAATAAGCCAAGATGGTTTGGACCTTATACGGTGAAAGAAACTAATCTAAAAAATAAAACCGTTATCATAATAGACGATGTTGGAAGAGAATTCACGGTGAGCATACAACGTCTACAACCTTATGAATGACTTAGTGGATTTTGTTTACTAAACCCAAAGATAACCTCAAAGTTAGTTTATGAATGACTTAGTGGATTTTGTTTACTACACTTAAAGGTGACTTCAAAGAGTTAGGGAATGCACACCTTACGACCTTAGAAAACACAACGCGTTAAGAATAAGGACGTGACAATTCAACCATCAATAGGAGATAAATAGGAGTAGTAGCATCTAGGTAAACACATCTTTAACTATCATACGAGCACACAACAATAGACATAGACTATCCTCACCTTAGCTTAGTTAATTAGAATAGATAAGTAGAGTAATCGGTAGAAATACCAGCCCCAAATCCAAACCCGAGATTCGTACCTTTTCCTTTCCTTAAAAAATATAAAAGATAAAAATAATCTTCCTCACAACTTTAGCGTAGTAACTTTTACTAGCATTCCTATTCCCCAGAGAACGATATCAATACCCGTAGCTTACCCTAATTACTACACTACAACGATTAGGTTCACCGCCTAGGGTGTTATAAAACTTGCTCGAAGAAAAGGAAGTTCCTTTAACCCCGAACGACGCGTGTAGCGTTATCAAGTTTTAGGCGCCCGCCGGGAAGAAAGGAAGGATGGCAATGAAGTCACGTAGGGCACGACTTGAGTCTAGCTACAAGACTCCTAAATAAAGAAAAGCGCTTCGGGAGGCAACCCATGTTTAATTGTTTGCTTGTTAGTGTCTTATATCTTTTATTAATTGTTTATCCTCATGTTTAAATTTGTAAAATGCTTTATTTTGTTTTTAACCTCGCCTTAATTGCATATAAAGGTATTTTACATAAGGGATAAGTGTAGGAGGATTACACACGTTTTCAAAAGAAACGTAAACATGAGAATAACAATTAACTAAAAGATATTTATGTTTGTTTGTTCGAGTCAAATGCTTGTATCGAGTCATAATGGATGTTTTGCAAATTTTCCAGATTCTAAAGATGTAAATTTTCCGAATTTTTTCCAAAATCGCACCGCTTTTTGTCAGATAACCGACGGGCGTCAGATTGCAACTGACGGGCCGTGAAGGAGTAAAACATCGACATTTTTTTTCTCGTTTTCGAGCTATTTATAAATTTTGGAATTTTCCGTGTCTTAATTTTCTTAGAAATTCAGAAACATCCATTCCACAAGCATTATATCCTAGTTTAAATCGAGTCTTATATATATTATTACCGCCGATTTTACGCGAAGGTTTCGCTTTGTTTTCTTCAAGTGTGCAGTTTAGTTTGTCAGAAGAAGTTACATAAGATTGGAAGGAGCTTTTCACTAATAATTCTTCTTGAAAAGAATTTAACCACCACTTTACACGGATCCTACCGAGCTAATCGGGGAGTATTAGTTTTTTCGCTTTTAATTACTTTCTTTTATCATAACTTTGATACTTCGGGGAACATTGGGGACAATGTTCGGTTTAAGTGTAGTGAGGGAAAATAAACGGAACTTTGAAACTATACTTATCCTTGATTATTTGCTTTGTCAATTGTGATTGTGTAATAAACCATGAGAAAATGTCGGTTAGGGTAATTTTGGCACCAAATTTAAAATTTTCATGACATATAGGAGTGGGCCATTAGTCTTAACATAAGCGCCTCATGGATAGGAAGTTACATGACTAGCACAAAACCCTTTACCACCCAAATTCCACCCAAAATGTGAGGATCGCCCTTAGATTAGTAGGAATTAAAGCATTCATCTTTAATGCTTAGAGTGTGAACCGTAGTATAATAGATTCTAGAACTTGTTTTGTGATGCATTCCGAGATCGCAAGTGAGGCTACACTTGTGTAGTTAGGAATAACTAAATGATAAGAGGCATTAGGATAACCCTTGTTCGATACCGTAATATAATTACTTCTTCCATATCGGTTGAGTAATTCCCCCACACCTTTTGCGTTGTACTCATCTTTAGTACACGATACCCCTAGTTAACCCCTCGAGCCTATCTTTTCGTAGCTCGTGATGTTTCGGTTTTCCGAATATCAATGAAGAGCATTGTTTACACCCCACCCCCAAATATACACCCAAATCGCCTTAGCTCACCCTCGTATGCACTCACTTTTAGTGCATTATTGTTATCACCCTAAACCCTTAGTTCAATTATCCGTTGCTTGCATGAGTTGCTAAGTCGAGTCATATTCTTTGTATACGCTTTGGGACGATTGGGATTCATGGGAAAAATTAAAGTTTATGAAATGACGGAAGGGAACGTTAAATTCAAATTCCCTTTGTTTGCGTAATAATGTACCCCAAGTGTTTTGATCTTTTCAATTCGGGTCAAATTAGTGTTAGAGTAATAAAACTCAAGTGTAGGGATGTGCCTATAAATCCCTATCATTTGATGTTACCGTAGAGGATGGTAGAGTAAAGTGTATGAAAAAAAAAAAAAAAAAAAAAAAAAAAAAACATACGGGCTACCATCCTACATCTATCCTTTAAATTTATGTTTGTTTATTTTCGCTACCTAGAGTTTTAGAGTGTCGATTCTCGGCTTAGCAACGCCATTCTTCGTATACATTTAACACGAGATTTTTGACTTGCCACCACTAAATAGCCTATCCCACCAAACCCTTGTTTTCCTACCGTAAGCTAACATTACAACCCTTTAAAAGACCTCTTGATAGTCTTTCCTAGGTGCTTACGCCAAAGCGATGTAGGTTTGATCTATTCTCAAGCCTATGGTAATCTATGTACTAGGACCGGTTAATGAGTGTTTATCTTCCATTTCCTATTTGTTATATTTCATATATACACCGAGAGAGATGTGAGTACCCAAACACCCCATGTGAGGTGCTAGTATGTATTCCGTGCTTGTTATGACTTTTATGGGCTTATATGTGTTGTGGACCGCTTTAAATCAATGCTTCATGACCCCTAACTTATAAATTAATCAAAAGCACATTTGCTTGAGGACAAGCAAATAACAAGTGTAGGGATATTTGATAAGGTTTTAAAATGTACCATTTTGAGGGTCGTTTAAGCCCATATTTGATCACTTTTGTATCCGTTATTGCTTAATATCGTTCCTTTTCACCTTTTAGGTCTCTTGAAGGCAAAATCTTTGGAATGGCACTTATTTGGACGAAAAGGCGAATATCTGAAGAAATTGGCCAAAGTCGAATCGAGACACTCAAAGTCACGAAATGTATAGGCATGGCGGCGTCGGTGTTAATTGCACGCGTCGGAGGATTTTGTGATGATACAAAGAGCTAAATACCCTATTTTCAAGTGACGACGCGGGCTTTAAAAGAGTAGGCCGTTCTTACTCGACGGCCCAGATGCAACCTGACGACGCCGAAGTCGAAGAGGACGGCGTCACGGACATAAGGTGCCGCCGCGCAAGGTTAACGTGGCCGTCGCAAGGTTAACGTCGCAAGGTTAACGTGGCTAAGGGTTTAAAAAACTTTTGGACAATATTTTTGGTATCGTCTCGTTTAACCAAATCATATCTCTTTAAGAATCACGTTAAAGGAAACACAAGCTAGAAAACGTTACGATTGTTTTGTTGTTTTATATTTTTTTGGTGTTGTTAACACTTTAGGAAAAGTGTTAATGAACTTTGATAACTTTACAAAAAAAACTGCTTACAAAAGGTGGTATATGTGCAAGAATGGATCCGAAAATGCTTAAAACACGCCATGACCTCCCTCTGCAATGGCGCGCTAAAATTTGATTGGGTCCAAACAAATCAAGTTTATCACACAAGCTAACCACTTGTGAATGGTCAACCGTAATAAAATTAAACTGCTCTAAAACCAATGCAATTAAGATCCGGAGAGTATAGTGTTTCGGTCGTTAAGTCCCACGGAGGATTAATGGTGTTCAACACTTTCGGATGTCGAATAATCACTAAGGATAGTGATCAAGAAAGATTTTGGTGGATAATTACACTCTTGATTGATTTGAATGATATTTGATGTAATTGTAAAGTACAACAATCGATTTAACAAACTTAAATACGCACGTTTAATAAACTACGTAAACGTAAAATAAAACGTGAATTCTAAGAAATAAAAGACCTACAAATATGAAAATGATATTTTCGAATCCTAAAAATAAAAGAAAATTATTGGAAAGAAAATTATTTTAAAACTATTTATTTAATTATTATTAATTAAAACTATTTTTAACTATTTAATAATACACTAAAATATAAGAAAATATGAAATAAAGCTAGAAAAATAAAATTATGATTTAGAAAATCTAAAATATTATAAACTAATTTTAAAATTGAGAATATATTTATTACATTTTTATCTATTTATTATTAATTAATTACTATTTAAAATACACTTAAATACAAGAAAATACAAAATTAAACTGGAAAATGAAATTTTAACTTGAAAAATCTAAAATATTAGAAAACTAATTTTAAAACTGAAAAGATATTTTTATGTTTTTATTTATTTATTATTAATTATTTAATACTTTTACCTATTTTAAATTTTAATAAATACTAAACAAACAGAGAAAATTTCAAACTTTTTCTAAAAATATCCTATGGTGACAGAAAACTAAAAAATTATAAAACAAGAAGTGCTTAATAATAAGCTAAAAAGAAAATTTAAAAGCTAATTTTATTAAATAAACGCTATCACTATTTTTAAAATGATGTTTTTGTGATTTTTCTTTTGAAAACTATTTAACTATCGATATTAAGCAACTTTTATGAAAACAAAATTTTGCAACTTAAAAATAAGTTTGTTTAGAAGCTAAAAATCTCAACAAAGGAGCTTATAAGTTTATTTTGGATTTTCAAGCTCAAATAAGCTTACAAGATGGAACCAAAGGTGAAATAAGCTACCAACAAGCTAAAGCTACTAATATGAAGCTAAAATACACGATAATTACATCGATAAGCTACTAATAAGCAAATAAGCACTTATGATAATCCTTCTAACCAAACAAAGCTGCATACCATTTTCCCAAGCAATTTCAAATTTTATCAAATAAGCTTAAAAGCTCAAAATTAAAACCGAGGTGTCAAGATTAGTGGTGGGCTTCCAAAAGCCAAAGCTCACAAACTATGGTCCACTAATAAGCTCTTGACAAGCTTATGAAAAGTCAAAACCGTGATCGCCTGTCGGGCAGTTGGTACCGAGAAATGGATGATCTAAAGCCACTTGCGCCTTTAGTAAATAAGTCGCAAATACAAAATTAAGCTTGGGACTTTGAGATGGCTTGGTTAGCTACACACAAAGCCAAGATTCAAAAGCTAAGGGTAACTAGAGAGCTTTTTATGAGCTTATGAAAATGGTTGTAAACTCGTACATGTGACACCTCTTTGAAAACGGTCTAAAAGAAGCTAGAAAATAAGCTGCTAAATAAGCTATCTAGAAAATATAAAAAATACTAAGATAAAGCTGAACAACTATATTTTAATATTCCAAAAGCTTAAGACTTGAAAGCTAATGTTAAGTCCTATAAAAATTAATCTATTTTATTCAAAAACGACCAAACTGAAAATTTTGACTTTTTGATTTATACTAACTAGTTGACTTAAGTGAACTTTAAGTTGATTCTACTAACTGATTATGATGTATTAAGCTAAATTAAGATGAGATTAAGCTAAAGTAACAAGTTATGAACTGCTATGATGAGTTTTACACTTTAAATCCCATGAGCTACAAAGTAAGATGAGATTAAAGGTATTTTTGACTTTTTCTCAAATAAGGATCGACTTTTATTGTTGCAATGAGTTGTTATGACCTAATGAGACATGAAACAAGCACAAGCAATAACACGCACAAGCTCTACCACAGTTAAACTAACAAATCCAAACACCACTTTATCAAACTGCTTTTGATGTTTTAATCACTAAACAGATTTTTAGACCAAGGAATCAAGTGATTAACTTATACTAACTATTATTAGACGTAATTAAACCTAAATTAACATATTTTAAACACATAAACTATGAAATGCAAATTTTGAGCAATTGCTTACAAGATGAGTCCAAGCTCGAACCGAGAACCAAAAGCCAATGACACACCTATAGCTTCCCAAGAAGCTTCAAACCAAGGCAATCCAATATCAACCTTGCTCCAACTTCTTGATAACCTTCACCATGGATTTTTGATTTTCACTATTTTTTTTTGTATTTTTGGTATTTTTCTTTTTATACTAAACCGACTTTTAAATGTTTCTAATAGCTTTAATAAGCTATCTAGAGCTTATGTGATTTTATGAGTCCTTAACAACAACTCGCTAACAACATTCAAACATTCATGAGATTTTTAAACTTGAAAATTTGAACAACTCGAAATGAAACTTGAAACTTGAAATTACTTATTGCAAAAGTTGTATAATACATCGAAATTACTTAAACAAGTACTTGAAAGCTTTAAATTACACCAAAGGCTTAAAGAAATAAAACGATTAAGAAATTTTAAAAGTTACACTACTTAATCTTCTACATTGCACCAATCCTTCTTTATAATGATCATTTCAACTTTGTGTCGACATCCGAATCTTTCCCACCTCTTTTGAGCCATCGATCTCTAATTCATCATATTCGTCCATTTGGAAAATTGGCCAAAAAGTCTTAAGGTGTTTCTTCAATTAATGCAATTTGGGATATTGTGAAGGTGGAAGGGAGTTGTTATACAGCTGGAAAGGTGGAAGAAGCAAGTGGAAAGGTGGAAACCAGGGTGGTTTGAGGAGTGTCTGGTTTTGGCGGGTATACGTGAGAGAGATGAACAGTGGGCGTGGTATTTGACTTTTGTTGACCGAGGTATTAATATGAAGGGGGTTCATGTGGGTTATTGACTGGGTCAAGGATTATTTGGCAGGGGGTCTTTTGTTTTGGCTGGGGATCAAAATATACAAAGGGGGTCCATTTGGTTTTTAATACACAAGGACTAATTTTGCATTCCGCCAAACTTAAGAGACCGAACCGCCATTCTTCCAAAGCTATCACAAGGACCAAATATGCCATTCATGAATAGTACAAGGACCACATTTGATTATTTTCACTTTTAAATATCCGAGGACTATTTTGACACTTTTTAAACTTCGAGGGACCAAAGTTGTAATTTTGCAATTTTAAACTTTGAAGGGTTTGTTTTAACAACTTTTGAATCCTATGGACCTTAAATGATATTTTACTTTATTTTGATTTACTGTGGACTAACTTTGACAACTTTTGAAACTTGGGGACTAAAGCGCCAATTATGCAAACTTGATACGCTTTTCATCCGATTTTGATATTTTGCATTTAAAACACATAAAACACTTATTTGTGATATTTTTATCATTTTGATGCATTTCAGTGTTTTCAGATATTTTTGCAGCTTTAAATGGTACAAAAATGATGAGTCTTAGACACTCATCGAATCTCAACCATTAGATCACCCCTCTTCCCTCCTTTTTTCACACCAAACCACAGGGACCTAATTGTATTTTCCTTTATTCTTTAAGGAAGTTTTGTAATTCAAGACCTACCCTCCCTAAAAAAAAATTCCCGCAAATTTTTTTTCTTCGGGGCCAAATTTTTTTTTTTTTGGCCAAAATTTCCCACCAAATTTTTATAACTGTGATGCACCTTTTTTATTTTGGTGCATCACATTTATAAAAATTAGTTATAAATATGATGCATCAAATTTTATAACCGTGATGCACCCAACGATTGTTACCTAATACGCTTCAATAACATTGCAATAACTTAGTATACTATGCTCTTTAAGGGGCATTAGTTGTATAACTAGAGACGGAGCTATGGTAGCCATGGTAGCGTCGCATGCTTTGTCATTGGGATAACGTTAGTGCATATATTAACAATCGTGAATTGATGATAAGTAAGTTAACCATGTGATTAATAAAATGACTCTGAAACATGTTAGGATAATTGATTTCATTGTATATTTAACCATGTGATTAATAAAATAAGCGTGTTAAATCGGTTGAAAAATCTCTTTATACACAAAGGTTGACGGTTTTAATTCAAAACTTTTTCGGAATAAGTTAATAACATATGCGATCCGATGCACCTTTTTATTTTGGTGAATCACGTTAAAAAGTAGTTATAACTATGATGCACCATTTTTATAACCGAGATGCAAAAAAATGTGCATCACAGCTTATAAATTTTTATGGAAAAAATATTAATTTTTTTCAAAAAAATTTTTTATGGAAAAATTTTTTTTATGGGAGGGGGGGCGGGGTCGTTTTCAAAACTAACCCTCAAGTTTGAGATGTTTCAAATTAGACCCTATAACTTTTTTTCTCACTTTTCTCTCTAATTATACTTTTCTCTAAAACCGCACTCTATATATATATATATATATATATATATATATATATATATATATATATATATATATATATATATATATATCATTATGGATCGACATTGTCGTAACAATTTTAGTGGGTCTAACCCTTTTGTTTTCACCGCAATTTTGATTGAAAAGTGTGGTTCATGGCATCAATTTGGGACGACATTTGTTACCTAATACGCTTCAATAACATTTCAATAACTTAGTATACCATGCTCTTTAAGGGGCATTAGTTGTACAACTAGAGACGGAGCTATAGTAGCCATGGTAGCGTCGCATGCTTTGTCATTGGGATAACGCTTGTGCATATATTAACAATCGTGAATTGATGATAAGTAAGTTAACCATGTGATTAATAAAATGACTCTGAAACATGTTAGGATAATTGATTTCATTGTATATTTAACCATGTGATTAATAAAATAAGCGTGTTGAATCACCGAAAAATCTCTTTATACACAAAGGTTGACGGTTCTAATTCAAAACTTTTTTCCGAATAAGTTAATAACATATGCGATCCGATGATATTTTTATTTTGGTGAATCACGCTAAAAAGTAGTTATAACTATGATGCATCATTTTTATAACCGAGATGCACAAAAAAAGTTGCATCACGCTTATAAATTTTGGCTAGAAAAAAATTTTATGGGGGCGGGGTTCGGGGTGGTTTTTAACTTACCCTCAAGTTTGAGATGTTTCAAATTAGACCCTATAACTTTTTTTTTCTCAATTTTCTCTAATTATACTTTTCTCTAGAATCAAGACTATATATAGAGCTTGGATCATTTAAAAGTTGATCTCAAGAGAAAAGTGATAAAAGTAATCTCAACCATTGGATCACCCTCTTCCAAATTCTTTTTTCACACCAAACCACAGGGACCTAATTGTATTTTCCTTCATTCTTTAAGGAAGTTTTGTAAATTCGACCCTACCCCCAAAAAAATTTTGTTTTTCCTCCAAAATTTCTTTTTCCGGGGCAATTTTTTTTTTTTTTTTTTTTTTTGCCAAAATTTCCGCCAAATTTTATAACTGTGATGCACATTTTGTTTTGGTGCATCGTAGTTATAAAATTAGTTATAACTAAGATGCATCAAATTTTATAACCGTGATGCACCCAACGATTGTTACCTAATACGCTTCAATAACATTGCAATAACTTAGTATACTATGCTCTTTAAGGGGCATTAGTTGTACAATTAGAGACGGAGCTATGGTAGCGTCGCATGCTTTGTCATGGGATAACGCTTGTGCATATATTAAGAATCGTGAATTGATGATAAGTAAGTTAACCATGTGATTAATAAAATGACTCGAAACATGTTAGGATAATTGATTTCATTGTATATTTAACCATGTGATTAATAAAATAAGCGTGTTGAATCGGTTGAAAAATCTCTTTATACACAAAGGTTGACGGTTCTATATCAAAACTTTTTCCGGAATAAGTTAATAACATATGCGATCGATGCACCTTTTATTTTGGTGAATCACAGTTAAAAAATAGTTATAACTAAGATGCACCAATTTTTATAACCGAGATGCACAAAAAAAGTACATCACAATTATAATTTTTTCAGAGAAAAAAAAAATTTTTTGCCCCAAAAAATTTTTTCATGGGATTTTTTTTTTTTTTTTGCCGGGGGGGGGTGTGTGGGGTGGTTTTCAAAACTTACATCCTCAAGTTTGAGATGTTTCAAATTAGACCCTATAACTTTTTTTTTTCTCACTTTTCTCTCTAATTATACTTTTCTAGAACCATAATATATATATATATATATATATATATATATATATATATATATATATATATATATATATATATTTCATTTTGGATCGACATTGTCGTCACAAATTTGGTGGGTCTAACCCTTTTGTTTTTACTGCAATTTTGATTGAAAAAGTGTGGTTCATGGCATCAATTTGGGACGACATTTTGACCCAAAAAAATGAGCGTCCCAAAATTCTCAAATTGGTGTAGTGGAACCAAGCAACTTGTTATAGACTATAGTGTTTTCATGAATCAGTTATTCTCAAGAGTAAAGAAGTACTTTTGTAGCATAATAGATACGATATGTTGAAGACTTGTAAATCTAGCTATACGTTGAAGACATGTAAAACATTTGCAATAAGCTAAGTATTAGGCTGCCCCCAGTAATATACAACGATCGACTTAGAGGATCGATTCCCAATTGATCTCCTTTGTGCGGGGAATCGATCACATGTGCTTTTTACCCCAACTTAGTCGTGTACACGATCGAATGAAACAAGCCAATTAATTCTTTAAACCGCTATGTAATGCTTAGAAATTTTTTGAACGTATAAATACACGACATATACACACTTCAATCCACAAACTCATTTCACACAATTCAATCTCAAACTACTTCTCAACACAAAAGTATTATGGTTTGTCGATCCCATTCCGCTGAAGATATGCAAATGTACGTTAAAAAACAATGCGAAGAAGACGATGTGGCTCGAAAAAACGCTATTATAGACGTTATCAATTTGTTTGAGCAGGCAAGGGTAGAGAAGCAACGTATGAGAGAAGACTACACGATTTGCAACGACATTACGCATGAACGAAAAGCTGTGATCGACAAATATTTGATGGATGAAGCCCGCAAAGAAGACGACATTGCTGACACGTTGTGGGGGTGTGTCCAACAAATACAGAACAACATCAGCACCAAAATCAGTTGGAGCTATCGGAGAACAAAACCGATGGTGTAGTGCATCAAGTTCGTCTGCTAGATATGTTGTGCAACCTCCGCTAGACGAGGAACGCTTGGCTCGCATCAAGAATTTGGGTTATCGGTCTCTTTTCAGATGATTTCGCATGCGGGAGCATTCGATTAAGATTTATGATTTATGTATTTCGTATCGCTTTTATTTTTAATATATTAATGTTTTATTTAATATTGTAATGTTTTTATTTTTAATGAATTTTAAATTAATTGTTTAAAATATTTGAATTAAAAAAAAAAAAAAAAAAAAAAAAATTGAAGATGGTTAGCCTTATCGGCAAATTAATCGCCTCAAGGTCATTGGAAAAAGAAAGATGGTGTGGCGAGAAAATGAGAATGATTAAGCCTCTTACTGGGCAAGCCTTTATGCTTGTCGCAAATACTACAAATTTAACGAGGATCCCGTTAGAGGGTTTTAAAGGATAAAGAAATCCTATTTCATCCTCTTAGTTAATCCAAAATTTACATATATACCTTACAAAATAATGGCAAGTAATGGTCAAAATGCTACTTGCGCCTTCCAAACTTTGGGCCACATAGCGCGATCGAAGACCCTTTTACGGAGAGAGAGAGAGACGACCATTACCATTATAAATTGAAGAAGTAAGCAAATTAATGAACTCAAAACTAAAGAAATGAATCACAAACTCGTGGCTCAGATTAGTTTAGTTGCTCTACTTTGTTTCATCATGTTAATGTCCAAAGAATTTAGCAAATGCCAACCGATATGTTTACAAACACAAAATCTCAAGGTATGCGCGTGTATCTTTTCATATTCTCGTATCTATTTTTTCATTCTCAACTCGATAATAATCGTTAAGTTGTAATTGGTGTGAAGTTCATGTGGCTTCATGGTGCTTAGGAAGATCCTCGCCGAACATCCGCCGCCGGTGGACCCGGCTTGGTACTGGGGATGAACCTGGCCATGGGGGTTACGGTCCAACAGGATCGAGGTGATTGATAATATAGATAACGTCATTATGATTGTCTTCTATTGATTCATGTTTTATATTTAATGTAATAGATCCAAGGTCCGTCCGATGAACGGGCTCAAGACCCACAACCGATCGTTGTTCACAAACGTAAACAAAATACTGGAACAAACAATAACACAATGTTTCTTGAATAAGCTCTCCAATTAATCGTAAAAGTATTTGCTTACAAAACCGATATTGAATACGATAATGACAAACCACGCTTGGTTTGTATATATAGGAATAGAACATGCTTTCCTAATCCTACTACAATTCTAATATAATAAAACACTAGAACCGACATTCAGATATTCACCCATGGGCTTGGGTCGATGGTCACGCCCATGGGCTCGGGTCGACATTAGCCCAACATTCACCCCCTAATTTCGACTCGAGATAGGAGGTCTTCAACCCGAGTAACTCTTGCATCTCCTTGAACTTAATCCTTGCGAGAGCTTCGTCGAATATCAAGACGTTGTAACTCACCTCTTACAAACTCAACTTGTACTTGGTCTCTTTCAACACACTCTGATAAAATGATAACGTGTGTTTATATGCTTGCTTCTCCCGTGAAAGACCGGATTTTCATAAGTGTAATAGCCGATTTGTTGTCAACAAATAAGACCACCACTCTTTCTTCCATTCCGGTTATTTCACTCAACAACCCACGTAACCATATCCCTTGACACGCTGGCCGAGGTTGCAGCCATGAACTCGGCTTCACAAGACGATAGAGCCACCGTGTTTTGCTTTTGTGAGCACCAAGTGATAGTGATTTACCTAGATAAAATACGTGCCCGCCAGCTTCACCATCATCTTGGTCCATAGCAAAACTACTATCACTAAACCCCACTAACTCCTTGGTTTTCTCATGGTTATATCGCACTCCAAAATTCAAACTACCTTGGATGTACCTTAGTATTTGTTTCACACCGCCATATGTGATTCTTTTGGTTCTTGCATGTAACGACTAACCAAACCAACCGAATAAGATAAATCAGTCGAGTGTGTAGTAAATACCTTAAACAACCAACTCGTTGCCTATACAAAGTTGCATCAACTGGTTTTCCTTCTTTATCCATGCTTAACTTCATTCCATGTTCTAATGGACATTGAGTAGGATTCGCCTCATGCATCCCAAAGATCTTTCAAGATCTTCTTTATGTAACTTTCTTGACTTATTGAGATACTCGAATCCTCTTGCTTTACTTCAATGCCAAGATAATAGCTCAATTTTCCCAAATCATTCATATCAAACCTTTCTTGCATTTGTCTCTTAAATTCACCAATATCGCTAAGCTTCGAACCGTTACTAAGAGATCATCTACATAGACCGCAATAATCAAGATTGACTTGTTTGTTTTCTTCACATACACCGCTTGTTCGTGTTGGCATCTTTGAAAGACATTTGCTTGAGTTCTCATCAAGTTTTGTATTCCACGCCTTGGTGCTTGTTTAAGTCCATAAAGCGCCTTTTTCAACTTGTAGATCTTCCTTTCTTCTCCTTTCTTCACGAACCCTCCGGTTGTGTAACAAACACTTGCTCTTTTAGTTCTCCATGTAAAATGCCGACTTTACATCCAAATGATGTAGCTCCCATGCTTCTTTCTCGCCAATGAGATCAATAAACGATCGTTTCAATCCGTATACGGTGCAAATACCTCGTCATAGTCAATTCCTTCTTTTTGAGCATAACCCTTTACTACTAAACGAGCTTTAAACTTATTAATTGAACCATCCGGATTTCTTTTAATTTTGAACACCCACTTTAGTCCAATAGGATTAACATTACCCGGAGCTTCAACTAATTCCCATGACTCATTCTTCTCGATAGACTCAATCTCTTGTTTCATAGCAACCATCCACTTGCTTGAGACTTTTGCTTCTTGGAACGTTCTTGGTTCATCATCTTCAATCAAAAGTAGATTTTGATCTTCATTAGCACCTGAGGTTCTAGAACTAGACCCCATAATAAAATCATTAAATCTTGTTGGCTTAGTTGAAACCCTTGAAGAACGCCTCATAATTGGTTGAGTTTCCGTCACATGAATAGGGTCATTCTCGCTTCTCGAATTGAACTTGTTCGGTATTGACCGGTTGATTTTCATCAACATCATGATGATTTTCATCCTCTTGATCTTCTGCCTCAACTTCATCGGTCACACCTGGGTTAACAAATCCACAACCCGTATCAATAGAACCGTGCCATTCTATAATAAACATACCTGGGTTGAGCTCATGTGTTTCGCTTCCAGCAACATACTTCCAACCAAGTTCCTCATTAAACTCCGCATCACGACATACCACTATCTTCTTTAGTTTTGGATTGAACAATGAAAACCTTTGTACCGGCTGCTTCCGATGTAAATGAGTCGTGTTGACCTGTCGTCTAACTTATGTAAATATGGCTTGGTTCCGCTGCATAAGCCACACATCCAAATACCCGAACCCTCCAAGTTAGGCTTTTTCCTTTGAAAGCCTCGTATGGAGTTTGATTAACTAGAGCTCGAGTTGAAACTCTATTAATCAAGAATGTAGCGTGTCTAACTCCTTCACCCACATGTAGTTTGGCACGCCCTCGTGCTTTCAAGATGCTTCTAGTCATTCCATAAGAGTGCGGTTTCGCCTTTCCACGACTCCATTTTGTTGCGGTGTGTAGGAGTGGTTAGATGTCTTGTTATACCCTCGCTTTCACAAAAGTTGGTAAATTCTTTTGAAGTGAACTCACCTCCTCTATCGGTCCTTAGGGTTATAATCTTCTTCCCGACTTCTTCTCAACTAAAGCTTTGAACTTTTGAAGTATTCAAATGCCTCACCTTTTCCTTCAAGGTAAAAGTCCACATAAACCGTGAGAAGTCATCAATAAGAACAAATATGTAATTGCTTTGCTATGGATGGTGGAGAAATTGGTCCACATAGGTCGGCATGTATAAGTTGAAGAGGATGTGTTGCCTTAAATTTTGCGCCTTTAGGAAACGCTTCTTGGTTTGTTTTCCTACCAAGCAAGATTCACACAACTTGTTCTCTTGATGAATTATTGGCAACTTTTCAACCATGCCCTTCCTTGCCATTAATTCCATCGTCTCGAAATTAATGTGACCCATCCTAGCATGCCATAACCAAGCATCATCTTCCATCTTTGCTTGAGACACACCGGACTTCCAACTTGGAGCTTAATCTTGTAAAGTCTATTACTTGTTCTAGGAACCTTCATCGAAGCTTGCCATCCGAGTCACGCATAGTAAGAAGATTACCTTTCATACGAATGTCACATCCGCCTTCGGTAGCTTGCCCAAGACTAATTATGTTGCTTTTAGCTCGGGTAGATAATAGACTCAAATGATTAACCGCTGCTCTCCGCTTTCCTTCAATGATTATCGAACCCTTCCCTTTATCTCGATGTAGGAGTTATCACCAAACTTCACTCTGCCGGAGATATTCTCATTCAACTCCGAAAAGTATTCTCGGATCCCCGTCATGTGATTACTTGCTCCATTATCCAAATACCAAGTGTCTTCCTCGCTTGACTTAGTATTCAATTGGTTTGGGATAATCTTTTCTTCATTCAAGAAAACTACTTCTTGAACGCTTTTCATCATGAAAAGTGTTGGGTCATCATCATCCTCCGCTTTCAAAAGGTTTGATTCATGCTTTTGCTTTGTTCACGCCGCTCGGCGCTAGAAGCAAAGTGACCATATTCATCACACC
Source organism: Chrysanthemum lavandulifolium (assembly GCA_022545495.1). Classification (NCBI taxonomy): domain Eukaryota; kingdom Viridiplantae; phylum Streptophyta; class Magnoliopsida; order Asterales; family Asteraceae; genus Chrysanthemum; species Chrysanthemum lavandulifolium. Next base: position 13,887,199 of record CM040244.1, on the reverse strand, counting down.
AAAGCATTGAATCTTTGAAAGGTCTCGACTTTTGTTCTTCTTTGATCCGTCTTGCTCCCGGAGTTGTTTTGGTTTCACGGTTTTGGTTATTAGCTTGACCACTACCGCGAGATTTGTTTTGAGAAGAAAAGTTTTGACCTTTATGCTGCCATTAGAGGAATTCCTTCCTCGACCTTTCTTATCATACTTTTCACCCCTTCCAACATCAACTTGCCTTGATCTTCGTAATGGTGTCAACACCCTTCATTCTTCCTTCAAAGCTTTTAACCTTCCAATTGCTTCTTGAAAAGACATAGTATTCAAGTCAAGAATTGTTCTATCGAGGCAACAATTGCAACATACCTATCCGAACGGATGCAAGTAGCTTCTTAACAAGTTTCTTGTCTTCATAAATTGTTCCCAAGCTATTTACTTCAGCCATAATTTTGCCCATTCTAGCCGCAAAGTCATCGATTGATTCGCTGACTTTCATCTTTAAAGATTCGAATTCGCTCCAAGGTTTGCAACCTTCGCTCGAACCCGATCAACACCCACATACCGGTCTTCAAAGCTCCCTGCATTTCTTTGGGTCGTGTTGAATTGTGAAACTTGAAAAACAAGTTCTTCCGAATCGCCTGGAAGAGTAACGCCAACGCCATGTGATCTTGCTTAGCAACAACTTGTGTTCCTTCCCCGGTTCCAATGCATCTAGTATTCCATGGACTCGAATACCGCTTTAACTCTTATTGCCCATATGTTATAGTTCGTGCTTGTTAACATTGGACATTGAAGAGTTGTTTAGAATGTTCAATAGGTGGTTGACTCGACCGCCTTGCACCATCCTTCTTGAACGCCTTTTGTAAGTTACCGTGTAGTTGGATTATCTTCCACCCTAGAACACGCTTTTGTTTTACTTCTTGCCTAAGTAAACCAAGTTAAAGTTTGAAACTTTATTGACTTGGAAACTTTAGTGATCAATCGTCTTGGTAACCCTTTATGATCGACTTTTGATACTTTGGATACCTGCGTGATCGACCACCTTAAACCCTTTAGTGATCGACTTTTGGAAACCTCTGAAACCTGTTGTGATCGATCGGTTGAAACCTCCGTGATCGACCGCTTATACCTTGTTGTGATCGACCTTGTTTGAACCTCGCTCTTGATACCAATTCAAGACCCACAACCCGATCGTTGTTCACAAACGAAACAAAAATATCTGGAACAAACAATAACACAATGTTTCTTGAATAAGCTCTCCAATTAATCAAAAAGTATTTGCTTACAAAACCGATATTGAATACGTACAATGACAAACCATGCCTTGGTTTGTATATATAGGAATAGAACATGCTTTCCTAATCCTACTACAATTCTAATATAATAAAACACTAGAACCGACATTCGATATTCACCCATGGGCTTGGGTCGATGGTCGCCGCCCCATGGGCTCGGGTCGACATTAGCCCAACACGGGCTTGTTCTGTAAAATTGATTGCTGAAATAAGACGTTAAATTATGTGGATAACGACAGTTTCTTTAATGTTAATATACTGGAAAAATAAAAACATCACCACTATCCGTCATGCTTACAAACCTGTATACACTTCAAAAACACATGCAATGATGATTTACAGAAAGCGGTAAATTAATAATATGTTTTCTAAATTATAAAATACCCAAATATACCATTCAAGAGACAAACAACACGTTAGTTGTGAGAACTTGATGACATCAAAACAACGCTACTCCATCTTCTTACACAAGTTTTATGACCATCTTGCATGCACCGCTTCTTTTACACACACCTCTCTTGGGTTTGGAAACTTTATGTTTCAAGACATGCCTAACAATTTCCATTAAATGCTTTATAAAATACAATAGTTGTCGATTTTGGGGTATCCTTTACTTGAAAATGCCGCTATGAAAACCTGCATAATCACAACATAGCACGTACAATCTATAATTAGTTCGACATTATATATGATAAAATTGCTAATAAATGTAACATAGAATTTGAAAATAAAAAAGAATAAAAAATTGTATACACTTTATTGCTCATCGATGTAATATATTTTCGGTGTATACACTAAAGAAGATTTTGTTAACCTAATTCTAATACATAAGAGAATTTTTATATAAAGAATCTGGCTAATTCAACCTATTCACTGTTCTTAACCCACCGAAATCCAGTTAACCTATTTCAACAATAAACTAAGTGACTCTTTCAAAAATGTAAAGGTGTTCAATTTGGTTAATGCAAATAGTTGTTGTGTGTGACAACACGATCCCCGCCTACCTAGCTAATCCCAAACCATTAGATTAATAATTGAAAATGTTTCAAGGAGATAATTTATCTGCATGCTAAATTATGTGGTAGATAAATCCCTCTCAGACGTGATGAATGATTTCAATTTATTGCTATGTACATCTTACAATAAAATCACAAACATATAAACCGCCAAGCATAAATATGGGCTGGTTAGCTTACGTTCATAACAATTCATGACGATCAAGTAGACATTTCCATGGAAATGCCATTAACTAATATCTTTTATGTACTACCTTTCTCTTGATTTATTCACCAACTGCATGATCAATTATAAGATTTATTATTAACGTACAGTATAAAATATTGCAGGACTTTCACATTTCGATATCCTCATTGAAACATTTTTTGCCTACTTTTGCTTTATCTCATTTTTCTAATGTTGTTTAGTTACAATTTTTTATGTTCATGATAAGGGAAAATGTTCGAAAAAACAAAGCACTAACCATCAATTTCAACCCCGTTAATTAGTTGCAATGGTTATATCTTTTGTAGTCATGACTGCTCAAGGACCCTTGATTTTACCATATTTCACATGATTGTGTATAGTCAGCTCGATGTCCAAATCTAATTAGCTCTTCCGAAATCAACAAATTGAACAACACGCATTTAATCATTAGGTGATGAATCGTAGCGACTATCTTTAAATATCATAGAAAATACATTCGATTCAGAAATTTGATCACTGAGATTATTGACATGATCTTCTATTATTTCAATTACATTGTGATGTTAGTTTACAAGTTTTACCCAATGCGTGCTAATTGTTGTGGAATAAATTTGCATAGCCTCAAACATGGTTGAGTTGGTGATTTAACTGGCGCACAATCAATTACTCGCCCATCTCAAAATATATATCGATTTTTCCAATTTGGGTAATTCCAAATTATATGTCCTCTTCAAAATACACAACTAGCTTTCAGCTTTTACCTTCAAAAGTGATAATAATATCGATGTGAAAGAAAGAGAATTAGCAATACATATTTCAATGCATGCATGGTGATATTTTGTCAAAATAAAAGTCATTCCAATCGACGTACACTTCAATTCATGACATGTACAAGAAAAATATAAAGACTTGCTCGCTTCTACAAGGCATATTTTAATAGTCTTTACAATTATAGTAGGTCTATCACATGCAACTCGTTAAAATAAATAAATAAATTAATTAATTAATTAAAAAAAAAAAAAAAAAAAACTATTTCCGCTTAGTCATTTGTGACTTTTCTCACACCCAAATATGAATACACATCATTTATCAAACTTTCTTCACATTTCAATTTGCGTTGGCAATTTCCTTCTCGCTCCAACTTGACTTATCGATATGTGGTGTATGAAAATTGTTGCCACCGCGAACTTTCGCGATCTCTTTCATACAAGTTTGTAAAGTTAAAAACACGTTATTAAGCTCATGTGACAACATTTTTGGAAATACGTTTGAATGTCACAAACCAATTTATCAATTGTTCTCAAAGACTCTTGTTCTTGAAGTGATTGAAATTCCCGAAAACAACCAAGATCTAATGCATTTAAATCATAGGAAACGGAGTCTAATATCGAACTCGAAAGTTTGAGTGAGACCAAAACTCAATTTAACCCATATGAGAGTGGTGCTGTATGGTCTGCTCACTTTGTTCTTTATTTTCTTTCGAACCGTTGCATACGTTACAATTTACAGGGTGGAAGAATATATGTTTAAAAGTTAGAAGGACGATCTTTGCAATGATTTACTACGACACGGTTTTCGAATAAATGATCCATAACTTGTTCGATGGCCAATAAAGAGAATCAAAGTAGGAGAAAAGTCCACCATTAATTACTCCTTTCATTTTTAATATAAACAAGTGTGGAAACCCGCACGATGCAGCGGGATTGGCTTCAAAGGACTTACTTTGTAACGATACTTAAACCTTAGGGACTAATTTTGCCAAGTTGCTATAGATAGCAATTAATTCTACAGGACTTACTTTGCAACGTCACTTAAAACTTAGGGACTATTTTTGCCAAATTGCTATAGATAGCAACTAATGCTACAGGACTTACTTTACAACGACACTTAAACCTCAGGGACTATTTTTGCCAAGTTGTGAAACTTAGCAATTAATGCTTGCTTTGCAAACACTGTTCAACGGCTTTTAGTATATATAGTAATTAGAGAAATTTGCAAAAGTCGTTGTTCGATTGACCAAATTACAAGCACAACTTTTATCTTTTGAAAATACAAGCAATTTCTCAAAAATTTCTTCCTTTGCAAGTACTCTATGATATTTGAAATGACTAAATGCCCGCCTTCTTCCTTTGCAAGTATTCTATGGTATTTTATTTTCCTTTTTAACAAATTAACGAAGACAAAAATCATAACCCCAAGTAAAAAACCCTAAACCATTCAATCCCTTAAATTCATCATAAATTTTGAAATCCCCATATTAATTAGAAACAAATTTTATCATCATCTTGAGCACCTAAATTACTTATATTCAACAACAATTGCAAACCTTAAATTCAAACAAATCATTGTGATTATAATTTGACATGACAACATTGATTCAATCATAAATTATCGTGATTATAATATGTTGGGAATTTAGAGTTAATCTTCTAAGTAATTTGAGAGGGTTTTAAAGGATAAGGAACTGCTTTCATCCTATTAGTTAATCCAAAATTTTACATATTTATCTTACAAAATAATGGCAAGTAATGGTCATCAAAGGTGTACTGAAATGCCTTCCAAACTTTTGGGTCACATAGTGATCAAGACGATTTGAGACAGAGAGAGAGAGGACCCATACCATTATATATTAAAGAAGTCGACAAATTAATGAACTCAAAACTAAAAGAAATGGATCACAAACTCGTGGCTCGTATTTGTTTAGTTGCTCTACTTTGTTTCATCATGTTGATGTCCAAAGAATTTAGCAAATGCCACCGATAAGTTTAAAACCACAAAATCTCAAGGTATGTATGCGTATATCTTTTCATATTCTCGTATCTATTTTTTCATTCTACTCGATAATAATCGTTGTCGTAATTGGTGTGAAGTTAATGTGGCTTCATGGTGCGGAAGATACCCCCGACAACGGCCGATCGGTGGACACGGGATGATCATAATTGGATCGTCATGGTCATTGATAATATTAGATAACATCATTATGATTGTCTTCATTGATTCATGTTTTATATTTAATGTACTAGATCCAAGGTCCATTCGATGAACGGCTAGTTCGTAAAATTGATTGTCGAAATAAGACGTTGTTTATGTACCAATGGAGCATTAGTCCAATGGTTGGAGCACTTGTGCTTGAGTCAATTGACCCAAGTTCAAGTCCCATCCTTGGCATTTGCTTCATATAGGTACCCACCTCCGCAAAACCCATGAGCACACCTGGAGAGACTTTGTGGAATAAGAGCTCGGGGTCCGAGTCTTGGCTCGTGCTCACTCCAGTTGGTGCCCACTAGGCCGGGAGAGTTGCGGAGCTATTCCTGTGCAAGGGGTGGATAATGGTCGGTGCCAAAAGGCACCCGGGGTCAGGGTGTTCCCGCCAATCTACACCTTTTGTGGAAGACGTTGTTTATGTAGATAGCGACAGTTTCTTTAATGTTAATATACATATACAATACTAAAGGGAAAAATAAAAACATCACCACTAAATGTCATGCTTACAAACCTGTATACACTTCAAAAACACGTCCAATGATGATTTACAGAATGTGGTAAATTAATTATATGTCTTATAAATTATAAAATACCCAAATATATCATTCAAGAGACAAACACTCACGTTAGTTGACAGTAACTTGATGATATCATAACAACATTACTCCATTTTCTTACACAAGTTTTATGACCATCTTGATGCACCTCCCTTTGCGCATAATTCGCCCGCTTCGTGTTTGGCAACTTTATGTTTCAAGACATGCATAACCACATCGAATGTTTATCGAACATTAATTGAAAATTCCATTAAATGTTCTCAGAAAAATACAATAATTGTCGATCTTGGGGTATCGGTTTACTAGCTAGTTGAACATGCCGTTATGAATTTGCCATTTTTCTCCGCAAAACCCGCATAATCACAACATAGCACGCACCATCTATAATTAGCTCGACATTATATGAGAAAATTGCTAACAAATGCAACATAGAATTCAAAGAAAAAGAATAAACAATTCTATACACTTTATTGCTCATCGATGTCATATACACTAAAGAGGATTTTGTTAACCTATTTCTAATACATAAGAGAATTTCAATAAAAATAATAACCCACGAAATCCAGTTAACCTATGGGTTATATGTCAACAACAAACTAAGTGACTCTTTCAAAACAAACTAACCACCATACTCTTACAAAACAGAAAGGTGTTCAATTTGGTTAATGCAAATAGTTTTTGTGTGTAACAACGCGATCCCCACTCTACGTAGCTAATACCGAACCATTAGATTAATAATTGAAAACGCTTCAAAGGCAATAATGTATCGGCATGCGAAATTATAGGGTGCATATGTTGGAATTATATAACATAACTAATCATAAATATAAACAGTGGCGGACCTAGGATAAAACCTAAGATGGTTCCTTTACTTAATCGAAATGACAAACTAAATGGGTCAACTAGTCAACCGGCTAATGGGTCGGGTCAGTTTATGTCTTGACGGATATAATATAACACACACAAAAAGTCTAAAGTCTATGTATATAGTCGTGTCGCGTACGTACAATATCTACTGAATGTTTAAATTGAAACTCCTACAAGAGTTAAATAGTTGTATCATGTATTTTTTTTAAGTATTATTGTACGATAAGTTTGTAAAAATGTAAATCAAAATCCTCTTTACTGGTATTATTTTAAAATTATTAATCATATAATGGAAATTATCAAGTTGCAAAAACTAACAATGCTGTTGAAAGTTAGTATCTACTGTAACATAATGTTATTAATTAACTACGATCCCTCCCCTATATAAGGGCGGGTTTGTTTGAAAATGATCTCCCTCAAAATTCTGCAAAAATGCCACTTGGCATTCTTTTCCCCAAAACCCTTACAACCGTCCGATCAAATATATTCCACCAGGCATTAAACACACATCCGTTTTCCCCCAAATCTGTTTTCATCCTCTCAATCAAACCATCTCAAATTAATGCGTGAAACATGTTACCAAAATTGGATATTCATATCAAAATCAAATTCATATCCCAACCTAATTATGTACAATTCCCCCAAAATTAAATCCCCCAATATGAATTTGGTTCGAGTATCATCCCTTCGAGACACTTATATCAAAATAGTTAATGATTTTCAAATCATTAACTCATGATTCTATTATCTGTTGGTGATTTTCGAAACAAATAACTAAAGTGTGTATATCTAAATTTGTGGTCTACTGCATATTCTAGGCAATCCATGGAAGAACAATATAAATTCATGTGTTTTGTTATGGGATGTTTGTATATCTTCATGTTCTTAATCCAGGTATTTCTCATTTGGTGATTTTAATTAACAATATAAATTCATGTGTTTTGCTATGTAAGTCATGAGATGGAATTAATACTAAGAGTTTGATGAAATGCCTGAATGGAAAAAAGGGTTTTAACTGATAATCAGTTATTGTTTACAGCTTTATATGATTTCTACTTTATGTTATGATTGGGAAGAGCTAAGGTAAATAAAGGCATTTTCAAAACTTTGCTCTTAATATTTAAAACACAATAATTTTATATGAATTTTATGTGCCATGGTGCTAGATGAGGAACTGTGCGGTCTTGGAATTGCTATCATCATTGGTTGATTGTAAGTTCTCTTTTATTATGCACAGTTTGAGGTGTTATCTTGATTTTGAAACAAAATAAGTAAATCTTATGGTGGTTTTAAATGTTCAATGAACGGTGTTTAATAATTTCTTATAATGATAGATCAACAGGCGTAACTAAAAACCTTATATTAGGAATGGTGGTTTGGTCAACTATTACTGTAACTCGTCTGGTGATTATGGATTTCATGAAGCAAATTGGACAGGTTCCTATTTCAATCATTTTCAGTAAACATATCATGTTATAGTAGAACTTGTTAACAATAACTGATTTTTTTTTGGACTAAAGGGGAACAAATGAGTTATGGTAACCGATTTATGACTGAGTAGGACTGCCGAATGTGTATGCTCTTGGTGATTGTGCTACCATATATCAACGGAGAGTAATGGTACGTTTATACTTTTAAGTTTTAAAGAGGCTTTTAAAAAGATTTATTATGCAAATTTTGTCATCTAAATTCTAATTAAAATACAGAAGATATATCAGCGATATTTAGCAAAGCAGACAAGAATAACAGATGAATTATTTGAAGATAAAGTAACCGTAGTCCGTAGATGGAATGACTATTAGAGCAAGCAGGTATGTCATTCTTTTGTAATTCAAAAGCTGCAGGGATACCCAACAAATTATGCTTTATTCTGTCATTTTTTTAGATGTTGCTTTTTCTTATGCTTTATATTGGTTGATTCTTGAATTATAAATGGATAATTCGGCTATGATCAATTGGGATATTTTGTTTTTATAAGCCATAAATTATAGATCTTGATCCTGCTTATTTATAAGTTCAAAATCCGTCATTACAGGTACATCATTTCTACAAAGGCATACGTGGGGATATTTATCTTCACATTCATTTTGGTAGCATCATCTGGCATCTAAAATCCAGAAATGGCAGTGACAAGTAAATACCTCCGCTGATCATATCGTTACGTAGAAGGATGAAGAGATGGAGTATATGCTTCAGTTATTTGATACTAATGAAGAAAAGAAGGTTAGCAGTCATACATGAGATAGAAAATGCCACCGCCTACCGTTAACGACATTGTTTTGTTGATGTTTCGGTCACCTGTCTTTCTTACAATGACCAAGGGGCCCAGGTAGTGTCGCAAATGAACATATGCGATTGAATAATATGACATCCCAGGGTGAGCAGGAATATATGCATATTTTGTGTGCATGAATTTCTTCATTTTTATGTGCAGCAACAACTCTCTACAATTCTATCATTTTATCAAACTTATTTATATCTTACTTATTGTAACCAACTTTGGCTTGCACAATCTTATGTAGATGCGCTTTTATGGGAATCCATGAATAAATAAAAGAAGGTATGAAAATGAGGCAACACATGATCGACATGGTGTCACAAAACAAGGTATCCGTAGTAGTTCTGCATCGATAAGGTTTAGCGTCGTATCCGAGGAATAAAATATAACCGGTTGTTGTCAACAACATCGTCTTAATGATATCTCTGCCACCTATTAATTTTAACTTTTGTGCTAAGGTAAATATACTATATATGTTGCTGTTAAGGTAAGCATTGATAAATGACAGCTATTTTGACCCGGTAACTTATGAACGGATCAACACATGTAATTCTTTATGCAGGTCAAATGCGTAAAAAGAAACTGCAACTGGTCTTCGTGCTTGGCTGTTTTCTATGTTTCTCAATCAATTCTTTCAGTTCCTACAACTTCAGGTAATTTTATCCTTTATGCCAAATTTAGTTGTCCAAGACATGGTGGGACATGATTATATACATGACTCAATATCGCTCGCTTGAAATTTTTGATACTTCAGGTTACAGACCTAGACTTATATTTTGTCGATATTGCTAAAAGTTATTTTGGTTTTAAAGAAGAAAAGCTCCTAAAGGTAACTAATCTGCTTTTTTCAACTATATACTCACTTCTCTACATCAGCATTTTCCAACGCCATGAATTAATTAAATGATAATAATGATGACCATGTATATGACATGTTCGTAACATTGACCAGTTGGCCTTTTTTTTTGACAGTGGCTGGAAATTAGTTGGCTTAGAAGATTTTCTAAAAATAATGAGATTCGACAGCTTGAACCAATTAGTTACCCGTAACAAAGGTCATGCCAGTCTTTGTAACCATTTTTATGCAATTTACTCTTATTGCCATTTAATAGTTTTTGGTCATATTGACCACATTAAGTATTGGTATAACTTAAACGAAAAGACCAAAATGTTTGTGGGTCGGCACTCAGCCGAAAACTACCCATACCAAAAACTATCCAGTTTGACCCCAAGTAGTGACTATAAGAGTTTGTTACGATAAATTGTATAATGACCAATGTGCAAAGCCAAGATAAATATGTTCTTCATTATATGCTATTAGACTTGCAAAGTAATGCGGAATTTAAGTGATTTATGTGTGTATTGGTGCTCTATGCTGGATTAAATTGAAGAACTTTTATGAGGGATTGATGTAGATGGAATTCTTAACAAAATGTTTATGAGGGGTTTTGAATACATGCAGTTGTGGTTGTTACTTTTGTTGTCAAAATGAGGTATTTAGTTGTTGATTTTGTTGTCAAAGTGTATTCCATATAGTTAGATCCTTGCTGTCAAAACATGGGGTGTTTGGTTGCTATTTTAGCTGTCAAAAGTGGTGTTGTTTGGTTTCCATTTTACTGTTACAATGGGAGTTTGGTGGTTGTTTTTTGATGTCAAAACATGGATGTTTGCTTGGTAGAACTGTAGGTAACAATATCTCTGGATATGTTTTGATATGATTTTGTTGCTGGTTAACATAAATGTATGGTGGTGCTCATCTATATGAACCAGCTTGGTAGCTGTAGGGAACAAACTAACCATACCTCTGACTTCCAGTTATGTCAGTATCGTATCAGTTTGTTCGACTGAGGATCATGTTGTATGAAGCGTTTTCCTGTGTTATCTTTGAATATGAATTTTTTGGTAGTAGTTTGTTAGTGTTATCCTCATATACAAAGTGTTTTGTTTATAATGATGCTTTGTTTTCGTTTGTTCAGAACAACTTCGATTCCGGTACTTATCATGTTCACTTTCAAGAAAACAAAAATAAGTAAGCTGTTTGGTGTATAGTTATCAAAGTTGCATTAATGTTAATGATTGTAGTTTTTTAATTTTGATATTTATTAATTCTGTTTTGCAGCCTATCTGGTCTAATTTCCCAAATCATAAAGGTGGCCTTATTCCCCTTTTTTCTACAGTGTTTCCAGTTGTGGTATTAGTACACAAATGCATAAACTGATTAATACTATTCTTGCATGTTTCATGTCTATAAATACTGGTCATCTTCAAGACTTACCGACAAAGAAATGGTATGCACTTCTTATCGATTTTCTGTGAATTTATCGGGTCAAGGGATAGTTTTCTCTTTTACACCTCTCCCAATTTAAAAACCCTTCTCCAAGTTCACCATGAAACTGTGTTGACTTAGTACTGAAGGGGCACATAAACATAGACATCTTCTATATGTAAGGGATATCTTAGGTTCCTTTATATTCTTCCTTGATAGCTCCTGCATAGGTTAAATATCATGGACCTGGATAGTTACAAATTTAAGGGGAAAAATCTTCATGTGATAAGGAAATGATCCTATTATCAATTTGCAAGCTTCTGAAGATGGTAAAATGTGGGTAAAACAAGAGAGATCATTTGCTTGTGCAGAAATTAAGAGTGCCAAAGCAGTTGTGCGAAGAATTGGGGAGGCGTTTATTGAACAAGAAAGAGTATCACTGGCCTCAGGAAAGCAGGTAACAATAAAATCTTATGAACTGGTGCTACTATTAACTTCTTTTACCAAACATATTAAACATTTTAGTGATCAGATATGTTGGTAACCTGATATAAATGACATTTAAGTGCATTTACTTACTCAAAGTATATTACAGATAGCTAGATCCTTGCTTAATAGTATGACCTGTAATGTATTTTCATTGCTATAAATCATTTTCTTTTTTGAAAGGAAATGATCCTATTATCAATTTGCAGGCTTCTGAAGATGGTAAAAAGTGGGTAAATCAAGAGAGATCGTTTTCTTGCGCAAAAATTGAGAGTGCCAAAGCAGTTGTGCGAAGAAATAGGGAGGAGCTTATTGAACAAGAAATAGTATCACTGGCCTCGGGAAAGCAGGTAACAATAAAATCTTATGAAGTGGTGCTAATTTCTAACATAAAATGTGCATGCCTTTAAGAAAATCATCGAACCATATATTCTACAGCAAGCAACCCATTACTTTATTGGTCCATAATCCTTTGTACCATAATTATAACCAACGTAATTTGTCAACTGTCAATGTGATTTTGGTATTATGATAAATGTTTGGTCTTTGGAAATAACGTTATTATAACTTTGAAAGAATTTCAACTACTGATTATTTCCCCTTGTCCGTTATTAGGCAGAACAAATGGATACTTTAATACTTGTGATTAGTTACTTAATAATAATAATTTCTATTCTATTTAATACATGATAACAATTTGTAAATTCGCAGCGAGGTCCGAATTTTCATACCAACTCTTATGATGTTTTATATAGTCATTTTTTCGTTAACAATTGCAAGTATTTTTTTTGTTGTTGTTGCTATTTTTGTTTATTGGAGTTGCTAATGAAGCTTATCATTGTTGTACATTGTAGTGTGTCCAAGCTCTCATTGGAATCATTAAGGAATTTTCAATTCATAGGATCATGCTTTGTGACTTCCATTTCAACCTTTATATGCAATGATAAAGGCAATAACAAGATTTTTGCGCTTTTGTAGGTAGATGAAAATTGGCGTATCATCCCTTCGAGACACTTATAAAGGCAAGTTGTGAATAATGATTTTAATGTTATCTTATATAATCATATTATCTTCGCTTCCCATATAAATGATAGGCAATTTTTAATTTTTTTTGTATACAGGATGTAGTGGTTTGGATCTTAATTGTGGTTGCTTTTTTCACATTCACTGAACTTGGGTGAACTTTGAAATAACGGTAATTGTAATGACGCGGTTGTCTGTGTTGCAGTTGAACAAAAGAGACCGAGATGATAAACAACATTACGTGCTTGCTACATGGCCACCATGTATAAATTGGTTGTACACAATTAGAAATTAAACCTTTTTACATTATACCATGTCTTTAGTTAAAAGAAACTCAATTTGCACAACACAGACGTTTACATATGAACGAATAGAGCAAGGTTGTAAGATTAGAATTGTCTCTAACTCATGTATGTGTGTCATTTTCTATTAGCGATTTTGTCAATTTTATAATGTCATGTTTTGAGATGATAAAATGTGTGTACAATTATGTAAAGCCACAAACATATGCAAACTTATGCTTTTTGAGATGGTAAAACAAGAGTAGAAACTTGCTGGGTTATAATTTATGATTTCTATTCACTGATTTATGGATATGACATACTAAGAGTAAGCATCTCCGAAGCTATATCTGCTTATTGAACGTGTTATTTTTGCCCCGAATTAAGCACACATCAGAAACAGTATAGATTATATAAGCACTTCAATATGCTTAGAAGTAATCAAATAACCTGGAAAAAAACACCCTCATAAAGGCCCTACAAGTGAACAACTAAACATTCTTCATAAGGCCCTACAATCGATTGACCCCCTTGAATGAATGTAGATTTTCAACAGAAACTTGGCTTAGTTTATAAAATGCATTTGATCAATATTAAGATTTTCTGATGATTTAATAGATGCTGCCACCACCGCTGTCGCTGCTTTGCTATCACTACCACCATTGCCATCGTTCGAATTAGACCGCCTTCGTTGGGGCTAACTATTCAACATGCTTCCGATCAGGTATTATTCGATTTTAGAATTGAATTTTTAAATTGTTTAGAACTGTATCAATTGGACCCCTTAACAAATTGACCCGATGAAGTGTAAACATTGTCATGGTCAACTTACGATATGTTCGTATCATAAGGATTGAGATTTTATTGTATCTCAATGTCATTGATTAGATAAGCAGTTCTAAGCATCCTCAAAAACTGCGTATATGATCGTTGCCTTTTGATGCAACAAATAAGTTGTTTCTGGATGTGTAGGATTGCTTATCTAAAATGCATGTGATCATTTAAGTGTGCAATTAATAATTTATAATGATAAGGCTCAAATTTGATTTCTTAAATAGCATATTTGAAAAAGGCATTTAGTAGAGTACAACTTTGTAAAGTTTCTACGGTCCATCTTAGCCAACTGGGCCATTTTTCAAGATGAAGTTCTATGGGTGAGTGTTTGATTTTCTACTATATTTTGGTTATATCTATTGTCATAATAAAAAAAATTGATATTAACTTGAGCTTTAATTTAATTTAAGAGCTTTATATATTTTATCTTGAGGTGTTGACTTTAATTAATACTACGATTTTGCAGAAATCTTATGAAGCAGATAAAGAAATAAAACTCAGTGCAAGGAAGATATTTAGTAGTGTTTTGTTTGATATTAGTTTGGTAGACTTTGAAAAAACATAAATTTGTCAATGAACATATATTTCTTTATTCAATCCACGTCTCCTTATGCTATGTTGTAGTTCTCATGGTGACTTGGTTAAGTCGATTTAAAATTTTATGCTGTCAAACTTCAGCAACAGAGGAAGTGGTGTCGTGAAGATTGTTACCTATTCCACTTTTAAAAACAATCATGCATTTTGCACCAAAACCTTTGATGGAGGTCTGCATGCTAAGTTTGTTTACTACACTCCTATGATAGAAACTTGGTTTTATTGTGAACATTATATTAAGTTTAACGATATCTTAAAAATTATGTTATTGATATTATCTTGAATAATATTTTAGTTTAGCCACCATGGCACTGTACCAAAAGTATATAAATATAGAACAAATTGCAAAAACTCAATAAATGAAAATATAGAATTGCTGTTTCCAAAGAGTAAAACCCAACTTAGAATAGCTGTTTCCAAAATGAAAATAACAACAATATCATAAATTGCTATGTTCAGAATGCTAAAATTGCTATTTCCAAAGAAAGAGTTTTACCCTCATATCTTCATCTTCTTCGTTTATATCCGACATAAGTCCAAGTTCTGGCCAGGTTTTTCCGTCCAAAGTGGTTCCCGGGCACCACCTAAAACATGCATAGGTCCGCCTCTGAAAATAAACAATAACCATCAAGTACACAAGCGGAAGCGTATAGGAACATATAATGAATAATTAGTTAACTAAAACATAAATAGTATATGACTTTTGATTCTAGCTAAACAAGAATCAACTTCAAGCGACTCTTCAATTAAGATGAACACTAATTAGGGTTTATAAGTATTATTGGAATTGCCCCTTACCAATATTGCAATTCAATCCAAGATACAATCAATAGTGTGATTGTATGCACGCTCATACACACGTACTATTAACAAATTAAAGTAAAGGCTAGTTTAATAAACACAAAACAATTTGTTTATGGAAAACAAAAGTAATCGACCCAAAACACTTGTTTGGTCGATTTGTTATGACTAAAGAACAAGAAAAACACTTTAGGTTTTAGGTTATGTGTACAAGATTACCCAACAATTAACCTAAAGCCTTGTATTTATAAGATGGAAAACTTGGAGGATAAGTTGGAGTGGGAATGGGTTACCCCATAGCCCATCCAATCGCCCAACAAACCCACAAGGGGGTTTCCGGATCCTTCTTGACATCTAATTTCCACTCTAGTCCTTTTCCTTTAACATATAACGATCCTTAGTCCATTACATTTAATTACTTAACGTTCGTTAGTCGTTTTGTGTAATTAATAACTAAATATAACATTTTATATTTAATTATTAAACTTTAATTATCATACGTAAAGTGTGCAATCCCGTGGTCTCGAGTTCGATCCTAACACACTTCTGTTAATTTATGTCCATTAAACCAACAACTCCCACTTGGACATATCTTAATAGTGTGATCACATCGGTTAGCGATTGAGCAAGATTACCAAATCTTCTGAACATATTCAGGGGAGATCATGGGCGTGGCCACGTAAACATCTTGTCAACCCTACGAGGGGCCCAGTAGTATTAAACTTCAAAATAAATTTAAAAGAACAAATTCTAACTTAACTACAAGAATAACTCACAAACTTTGTAACACTTCTAGAAACAACCCTTATAACTACCCATTTACGTATAGCGTTGAAGCAGTGGTTTCCATTCTGTCCAGCCTTTTAGCCTCCATGAAGTCTGTAATCTCTATTTCATCTAGCCTTTTCTTGTTTGCAACTTCATCTTCTCCAATATTTCTAGCAACTTCTGCATCATAATCAACTTGAGCTTGTACTTTCTTTGAAACCTTCCTTCTTGGTTGCTCTTCACTCTGCACAACTGCTTTACCTTTTTCCTTCTTCTTATTATCAAGTTCTTCCTCTGTAGTGGTAATGTTTTGCTCTGCAGTGGGAACCATTTGCTCTGCAGTGGAAATATTTGTAGAAGTGGAAGATGCTTGCTCTGGTTGCTGTTGAGGATCTTGAGTATCCACTTCCTCGGTACCTTTGCTTTCACCTATTTTCTCATCAGATGCCAAATCAGTAACTCCAAAATCAAAACTTGCATCTGAATCACCTTCATCTCTAAAATCAATTTTCCTCCCCTTGGTTTCAGCATCTGTTTTCCTCCCCTATTTGGGAGAATTTCCCAAATCTTCACTGAATTCCTCTGAATCACCATCATGAGGTGAGGATGGAGATGAAATCACTAGCTTTGCAGTTCTCCGTTTCTGTTTCAACCCCTGCAACTCTTTCTTCAAGGTCTGAATCTCTTCTTGCAGTTTTGTAACATCCTTGACATGTTGCTCCTTTACTTGTGCCAAGTCTTTCTCCAGATATTCAACCTGTTTAGATAACTTGGTACATAGTTCCATCAATTCCATAGGTTGCCCAACGCCTCAACACTTCCAACCGTGTGACTGTTGGGAGAGGTGAATCATAGGGCATTGGCTCATATTCCACCCTAGTTGGACTAGGTTGAAGTTCGAACCACCAACGCTTGTTCCTAAACCAAAAGGATCGAGACATGTTGTGTTGTAATGGGAGGAGTTGGATGTTTTTGCCTCCTCTCATAGGTGTGAGTAACTGGTGGAGTGTAGGTAATGTTTGGAACTGTGATTGTGGGTGTGGTTTGTACCTGGGCAATTCTTGCAAGCATTTGAGGAAAAAGTGGTTTAACAACCCTACTACCATCCTTATCCATGTTTTGAAAAACTTTGGGCTTAAGGCAACGGATTTTATAAACTCTTTGATGGGGTTGCAGTGGAAATTCATTTAACACTGCTTGCACAAACCTTGGATACATCAAAATTTTTGTTGAACTCTTTACATTGCCTTGCATACTTGTAAAATATATTTAGACCAATTAAAAATCTTATCGTGGCTAGGCAGAACAAAGGGTAAGCCATTGTTGAACCGAATTGTTCATAAGATGTTTCTTAGGACTTAGGCAATGTAATAGAGTATGTATTAAAATCTCCAATGAGGACGAAACCACTCTTTTGAAAGTAGCCTTTTGTCGGTGGTATCATACCCCATGGATGAAAGATGTTCATGAATGTCTGGCATGGGTAATGTGATGATACCATTGAGATCATCCAATTGGAGAATTCTCCTCAAGGATGACTCGGTAACATCAATAGTTACCCCATCCACTGTGGCTTTAAGAGCATCCACAGTTTCATGCGTATCTCCATTTTCAATAGTGATGGACTCAACAGAGTTCCAAAACTGCTTGATTTGAGAGATATAGATTGTGGGATTAAGAAGTAAAGCATACCTTATATGAGTAGTGTTTAGAAAATCCACAATCTGATGAAAAACAGGGCCACTCTTTTCGTTTGACTTTTCCAAATAGGCCACTTGGTTGTGCTCATCTGCAAAAGTGATTGGTGCCATAGTATTTTATGATAAAAAAATATGTTGTGTTAGTATGAATTGTATGAAGAACTTGCCAATTGAGAGAAAAGATATATACTGTTAGGGTTTGAGAGTTTTGCGCAAGAAAGATTATCTAAGGAAAATATTTATCTTAAGAGGATAAATTGCAATTAGGAAAGTAGATAATCTTCTAAAAATTTTACCCTATTTATATGGAAAGCAGTTACTCTCAACGGCTAGTAAAAAATTTGTTACTGACAAAACAGTTGTAACGGCTAGTTCAACAGTGGTAAAAATAACACTGGCCGTAGAAACTGTGAACTAGCAGTGGTAATTTTTCACAAAATTTTTCAAAAGCATTGGTAAGAAAGACATATGAAAATTGGACTGCTCTTATTATAGTTTTTAGCAAACTACCAGCTATCAACGGATTTGATATGTCTTTACCATGAGTCATTTGCTATGGACTAGCCAACTCTTAATCATATAGAATATGGTGAGTTGATGACCATATAGTTTTTGGTAAACTATCAACCATAAACGGATTTGTTAAGTCTTTACCGGTAGCCGTTTGCCCTGGACTAGTTGATTCTTATGTGGATTAGACATGGTGAATCAAAAACCATTTGTTGTGTGTCTCGATTACACACCTTTTAGGATCAACTCGTTGGGAATTATGTGAAGTTTGGATTATTTGAAATTATTGTGAAGGGATTCTATCAAGTAGAGTGGATTCTCTGAAGACATAATCATCAAGTATAATGGTTATTAGTTTTTATGCGGAAGTGATTATTCCGTGGTTAGTATATTTAGTTTGGATATACATGAACTTTATTAGGAAGTGATTGTGTATATCTTATTTAGTTTTATGTTTATACGTTTCTTGGGAAACGGTTTAGGTTTTGTTTAGGGTTTCTTGTCTATAAAAGGAACACATTAGAATGAGTTATGTACCGATTGGAAAACAAAGTTTTAGTTAATATAACGATCCATAGAGGATCACGAGTTCTTAGTTATTTGTTACTTGTGTTTATATTCACGATAAATATAAGTAGTAGAGATTGTCTTTATTGTGCTTGTGATTACATAGGCATATATAACGATCCACGAGCTCAAGATCTATCAAGGTCCATCTGTTTCAACAAGTGGTATCGAGCCTCGTGAGAGTCTACGATACTAAGGACAAGTTTTCCGAACACCCATACAACCATAACAAAAATCATCATGCTCGGATCGATGTTGATGAAGGTATCACCAACAACCAAAACTCCACCCATCCGCAACAACTAAGTCTCTAATAGCAATGCTAAGTTTCCTTACCTAAAAGGGAGGAGTATGATCTTTGGGCGATGAAGATGCAAGCTGGATCTCCAACATTGATTGGAATCTATGGAGATAGTTTTGAAGGAAACAGTTTGAAGAGAACTACCACGGATGCTACGGGTAAGATGATGAATGTTCCTCCCAAATCACTTAAGAATTGTTGGCGGTTCGTAGAGAAACCAAGGTTAGAACCATTCTTCTTCAAGCTATTCCCGAGGATCACTTGAGTGATTTTCACTTCATGCAAGATGCTAAGGACATATGGTTAGCAATCAAGGCAAAGTTCGTGGAATGAGGAGTCTAGGAGACCGAAAAAGTCCATCTTGAGACAACAGTTTCAGATTTTTAAATCAAGAGGAAGGAATTCACAAAGGCTATGACAAGTTTCACAAGATTTTAAGTCGGTTAAATCACCGCAGCAAAGCCGATAATGATGATTGTAATTCTAAGTTTCTGAGGTCTTTACCTCCATCCTGGCTACACGTAAGCATTGCTTTAAAAGCAAAAGGTGGTTTGGACATGATTACCTTTGATGAGCTGTACCACAAACTTAAAGCTCTTGAACATGATGTAAGAAGTCCTTTTAGATCATCTTCTTCTGCTAGTCACATTGCATTCGTTGGAGCTTCTACCCCAAAGATGAGTTATGGTCCAAGCCCAACATATTCATCATCATCTTATGCTACTCCTTCATCAAGCTCTCATTCTAAATCGAGTGGTATAATGGAAGATATTCTTGGATCTTTCTTTGCTGATTATGATCCTCAGCAGGATCTGGCATATGAAGAGTTTGATCAGGTTGACCCACTAGAGATGGAAGAGATGAAGCTGAGGTGGCAGGTGGCCATGCTTTCCATGGATATCAAGAACTTTGAGCGCAAAGTCGCGTAGGTTTGGATTCAAAGGACGAGATCCAATGAGGTTTGACAAGAGGAAGGTTAAATGCTTTACATGTCAACAGATGGGTCACTTTCTAGAGAATGCAAAGACAGAAAGTTGGTGATGAGACAAGATACTCTTTTATCGCAAGATCGAAGGAGGCAGGGACTTCAAAGGGATCAGCTGCTTTGGTCACTCTTGATAGCAATGTGGACTGGAAGCAACATGAGCATGAAGATAATGATGGTCCTGGTAATGATAATGTTGGTTTGATTACAAGCTGTACTTTAGAGGATAGGCAGGATCAGATTGCCTTGATGGGAATCTCTTAGGTACAAAACTGTTTGTTTGGTTGTAGTGAGCGTTATAATATACTAAAAGAAGCTTATGATATTTTGGAACCTAAATATAATGAATGCTATGGGGAAGTTGAAGCTTATAAACAGGCTTTAAAAACACTAGAAAGACAAAAGGTTTGGTTTCAGAAGAATGAAATAGCTTATGATGAGAAGATAGGTATTTTAGAAAGGGATCTTGAATGTGCTAAAAATGAGTTAAAATGGTCTGAGAAGTTAAGAGCAGATGTAGTGTCAGAAAATTTAGAGCTTAAGGAGAAACTTAATGAGGAAATTGCTAGGCATAAAGAATGGTTATTAAATGGAAACAAGTTAGCCAGTCACATATATGCTAGTCAAACTCCAAATACTTCTATAGGTTTAGGCTTTCAGAAGTATGTAGGATTAGAAGCTAGAGGTGACACTCGAAAATCTACACCAAGCAGCCTAGCTAATTTTGTGAAAGAAGGTGACCTACATGTCGTCCGTGGACCTATTAGAGGTGAGCACATATCCATTGACCTTTCCATTATCGTTGACTTTGATGGATCACACCATCTCTATGGCAAAAGGCCAATGACTTGCTGACTCGACATTACTTCTAATGACTTTGTCTCTTGTGTTAACAAGTGACAAGTCCTCCAAGCAAGGGTCTACAGAGTGTGATTCAAATGACAAGTCCGACCTTCCCAAGTCTTCACCCCCGCCACACCCAAGACTACCAATAAGCATGTCGAGTTGCGCCAGGAATCCACTTCCAAGACAGTTGCCTCAAGACTTGCTTTTAATACTTTGCATAATAGTCTTGTTAAAACAATTCTTTTCATGGTTTTGGTTTGAATACTTCTGCTTGTAATAAAACATCTTTTGGTTTGAATAAATCTTCTAAACAGAAGACATGTTTTGTGTGTGGAAGTAAATTTCATTTAATTAAGGATTGTGATTATCATGAGCAAAGGATGAGTAGGTGTGGTGATTCTAGGAAATCTAGACCAATTTGGACCAATGTTAATGAAATACCACCTTATGTTCCACAAGCTATGAATACTAATTCTCCTCTTCCTTGAGGAGACCGTTGTAAAACCATATGTTCAACCAACAAGTGAATATTTTAAGAATGGTTTTGGCCTAGATATGTTAACCCTATGGTGATGGGAAAGGGTCTTGGGACTTCGTTGTCAAGACCTCAAAGCAGTTGTTCTTGGAATAAACAGGACCTAACTTTCAATGGAAACCCAAGAACAATAGTGGATCTTATATTTCGCATGGCATAACTCATATGATCCATAAGGCGGTGTTCAAGTCAAGAATGACTTGAGCCTCCATAGTGTACTAACTTCGTATATTTTTTTTTGTTGTTGTTGTAGGATCATCCCCTTAAGCATAAAGATGTTGGCATTGTTGATAGTGGTTGTTCTAGAAGTATGTCGGGAAGCAGGATATGATGCATAACTTTGTACCCATTGAAGGAGGAGGCAATGTAACCTTTGGAGGAAGTGATGGAAGAATTATGGGAAAGGGACCATCAAAACACCTCATTTGGACTTTGAGAATGTATATTATGTCAAGGAACTTCAACACTTCAATTTGTTTTCGCCTCACAAATATGTGACACCAAGAACAAAGTACTATTCACGGAGGATGAATGTCTTGTGCTATCTAAAGACTTCAAACTTCCGTAAGAAACTTCAATTACCGAAAGTTCCTCGCAATCACAATCTTTATACATTCAACTTAACTAATGTCAAACCAACAAGTGACTTAACGTGTTTGGTGGCTAAAGCATCCGTGGATGAGTCCACCAAATGGCATGAAGGATGGCCCATGTCAACTTCAAGACCATAAACCCACTCTCTAAACCGGGCCTAGTTCAAGGTCTTCCTTCCAAAGTTTTCACCAATGATCATAACGTGTTGCATGCAACAAAGGAAAGCGACAGAGCCTCATACAAAGGTGTTCTGTTACGGCAGTGAGCATTATTTCGAACCTCTTCACCGCTTCATATGGATCTGCTTGGTCCAACTCAAGTGAGAAGCATTGATCATAAATATTTTTGTCGGTGATCACCGATGGTTATAGCAAATTTTGTTGGGTATTCTTTCTAAGGACCAAAGATGAAACATCAGAGTGTTGAAAGACTTCATTACCCTTATTGAAAATCAGTTGAACAAAAGGTGAAAGGAATTAGGTGTGATAATGGGACGAGTTCAAGAATGTTGTACTTATAGAACTTTGTAGGTCAAAAGGAATCAAACGGGACTATAGCACTCCAAGAACCCCTCAACAAAATGGGGTGGCGTAAAGAAAAATAGGACCTTAATAGAGTCGCAAGATCTATGTTGTGAGACTCTAAACTTCCAACCATGTTTTGATCAAGTGTTGGTACGACTTGTTATGTACTGAATCGAGTGTCCATTACTAGACCACATCTTAAAACACCATATGAACTTCTATTTGGGAAAGTTCTCGTTATTCATTACCTTAAACCGTTTGGTGTCAAGTGACAATTTTAATACAAGTGATCCGTTGGGCAAATTTGATGAGAAAGTCGATGATGGTTACATTGTGGGGTATTCGCTCATAGTAAGGCGCACATGGTTTACAATGTATCCGCTAAGAAGATTGAGGAGACTTTGAATCGAGGTTTCTAGAAGACAAGCCTAATGTTCAAGGATAGGGTCATGTTTGGTCATTTGACCTTGATTACTTGACCGATTACTTGGGTTATTCTAGACATATGGCTAACCAACATGCAAATTCTCAAGAATCTCCAACTATAAAGTCAGGTGGACTATGAATGATCATTCGACAATGGGTCCGAAGATGATGAACAACCCATTGTAGTGCCTTCTTTCTCCCTAACAATTTTGTAGGAGACACTTTAGAGATTATCTTGATGTGAGTGAAGATGAATTCCATTATCCGAGCACCTTGCCGATCAAGAAACAAGAGTATGTAGCCAATTTAGACGCCGAGAGGAATGTTGGGGAGAGTGCCGGTGAAGCAATCGGTGGAAACATCAATTCACCGAAAGTGATTCTGCTTTCTCCTTACCTCTCCCATTCGGTGAAAGACATGTTGACTCTACTCCTATCTCTACTAGAGTGTCAATGCACCTTGGAGAACCTTATACACGGTTTCCCAAACCTTCGGATCTCGGTCATCATCAACCTAAAGCGGGAATCTTCAACACACCTTCCTATGACACCGATTTTGAGCCTCATCGTGACTAATCTTGATTCCTCCATTGATGTCAACACCACTGCTACTACAAGGATCAACAATGCTCATCCACAGACTAATATTATTGGTGATCCTAATGAACTGTTAGAACCGGGTATTGTAGCTCGTTCTAAATATGGTCGGTGGCTTTTATCTCTTATGTCTCAAATCGCAGAGAGACAATCACACGGACTATGAACATTGTTTGTTTGCTTGTTTTCTCACAAGTGGAACCAACCGGTGTTACTCAGCTCTTGAAGACTCAAGTTGGCTTGAGGCAATGCAGATGAGATGCAACAATTTCAAAATCAGAGGTTTGGATATTGGTACCACTACCGATGGTAAGTATGCTATTAGGACTAAATGGATTCGAAGAATAAGAGATGGACGAGGTGTTGTCATTAAAAACAAAGCGATTAGTTACACAAGGGTATAGACAAGAGGAGGGATAGATTATGATGAAGTGTTTGCACTGTGGCAAGAGTTGAGGCCATATGGATTTTCTTAGCTTATGCATCCTATATGGGTTTTATGGTCTATCGATGGATGTTAAAGGAGCCTTCTTGTATGGTGAAATTGAAGAGGAGGTTTATGTCACTCAACCTAAAGGATTTGAAGATCTGAGATCATCCTAATCATGTTTACAAGGTAGTCAAAGCTCTCTATGGACTACATCGTGCACCCGAGCCCGGTATGCTAGGCTTTCTACATTTCTTACAAGCATGGTTATAGAAGAGGTGCAATTGATAAGACACTTTTCCTTAAGAAGAATTCCACAGACATTATTCTTGTGCAAGTGTATGTGGATGACATTATTTTGGATCCACAAAGGAAGCTTGGTGTGGAGTTTGAGGAGCTTATGAAGGAGAGTTTCGGATGAGTGTCATGGAGAGATGACTTTCTTTTGGGTCTCCAAGTTCAGCAGAAACATGATGGTATCTTTATATCGGGACAAATATGTGAGGACATCTTGAAAAAGTTTGGTATGGAGGGTGTAAGGAATGCCACTACACCTTATGAAGCTCCAAAGACAAAGACCAACAATGAAGCGGATCCACCGTGAATGTTCATTTATACAGTCTATGATTGGCTCTTTGATGTATTTAATGACTTCAAGGCCCGATATTACTTTTTGTCGTGAGTGTTTGTTCACGACATCAAGTTACTCCACCGACTTCCCATCTCAATGTTGTTAAGAAGATCTTTAAGTACCTCAAAGGCCAACCTCATCTAGGCCTATGGTACCCAAAAGAGTCTCCTTTTAAGTTGGAAGCTTATAGTGATAGTGACTATCCGGTGCCAATCTGGATAGGAGGTCCACCACTGGAGGTTGCCAATTCCTTGAAAGAGATTGATCTCTTGGCAATGCAAGAAACAAACTATCGTGGCTACCTCATCTATCAAGCGTAGTACGTTGTTGCTGCAAATTGTTGTGGATGTGTTCTTTGGATTCAAAATCAATTGTTGGATTATGGGTACAATTTCATGAACACAACAATATTTATTGATAATCAAAGTACCATATGCATTGTTACAAATCCAGTTTTTCACAAGAGAACAAAACATATTGAAATCAGCACCACTTTATAAGAGATGCATATGATAAACATTTGATAAAAGTGGTCAAAATTCATCGATAATAATGTGGCATTTATTAACAAAGGCTTTTGATGGACCAAGGTTTCAACACCTTGTGGTCCATATCGGTATGCTTAACCCTTAACGCAAAGTTTAAGGGAGGCATAAACCTCGGGGAGGCATATGCCTCGGGAGGATTTGTGTACACTTTGCATTTTTCTATGTAATTTTGTATATTTGTTTGCTTTTATCTAACTCTAACCTGCTAATGTAATCTTAGTTTGTTTTCTTTGTTGGTTTGTGTGTTTTCTCGTGTTTGTTCTATTTTTGCATTGGTTGTTCATTCTGAATATGGTCAAGAAAGCTCTAAAGCTTGTTTCTACTGAATTCAAAGTGCTGAAGTGAGTCATTTATTTCTCCTGAAGACAATGTACTGAAGTTATATGGTTCATTCAAAAGGAGTACTGAAGCAAATTGTTCATTCATTCATTCAAGAAACAGTTTACAGTTTACAGCTTACAGAGTACAATCAACATAAAATGCAAACATCGGCTACTAATCCTAATCTAGTTCATATCATCTATTCCAACATCTAACAGGCTGTTGGATATGCATGATCGCTCACATCTTTCACACTAGATGCTGGATATGCATTTGTGAAGTCTTGCATAACCACCCATTCATTCTATCTTGATGGCTGGAGATACATGACTAATATGATGAGGATGCTAAGGATCAAAATGGAAAGGATGGATTGATGCAAATCATGATGATGAAGAAAAATAATATGTCCTTTGTGCTTCATCCATTGATTTCAACCAAAATGCAACCCATCTACTATCCTGAAGCATTTCCTCTATACGATATGTGTTGATGCACCAAAACCTGATGCAAAAAGACCGAGAACCACCTCTCTATCTTTAGGGAGTGGTGGATTTCTGGCTCGTGGCCTTCGTTGAGGCCGAGGTCTTTGGAGGTTGGGAGTAAGATGTTCTCTTCTTATAGGAGTCATCGAATCATCACTTGATTCACTTGGATTCACTACACTATCATCTTCTGAAGAAGGGAGAAAGGGTGATTTCTTTGGTCGTGGATATGGTCGTGGAAAGTAATGAAGCCATGGGTTTGAATCATCACTTGATGATGATGATGATGATGATGAGGATGATGTTGTGAGATCTATGATCTCAGGTTTATTACTCATGGTTTATTGTGGGTAATTTTGGAGCATTGATGGAATTAGGGTTTGTGATGATATTTGGGGGTTTTTTATGAAGAGATAAGTGTGCATTGGGATTGTTTTATAGACGGTTTCAAGTGGTAATGAGATTTAATGCGAGTGGGTGAAACAGTATAAAGATATTTACTGAAGCTTCTTGAATACGTGATCTGTTTCTGCTGATTGGTATTCTTCAGCAGAATGGCTAGTGTTTCTACCGAAGTTGAAAGTGAAATTGAGTAAAAGTAGAAGTCCACGTCAGCATTGGTCAACTTTGACCAAAATTGGGAAATTCCTACTTATTTTCTACTTGCATATCTTCGTCTCATATTAAGTGATTCTCTTTTTACTCTCGTTCAAAACACTTTCGTTTGTGTAAATCTTAACCCTAACCTTCAATATCACTCATGGCGCTTCAATTCCAACATGATCATAATAAGGTCGCTTTTCTGGGAACTGCTAAGGGTGACGAGTTGTATAGACCGATGATTGAATTCTTACAAAGATCAAAGATTCAGTATGCTCTAACACATTCTCGAAATGCCATATACGAATCATTGGTTACTCAATTTTGGGCATCGGCTACGAAAAGGAGTGATACAGAGATTGTTGCATTGATTGACGGAAAAGAGTATGTGGTGACAGAGGAGCTGATAAGAAGACAACTTCGGTTAGATGATGAGAATGGGGTTTTTCATTCTAATGTTGTGGTGGTACTTGATGGGCTTAGAGCAATTGGATATCAAGGCACAAGGACTGACATGTGGTTAAAGAATCAGCTTTGTCCTATGTGGAGGTTTTTGGTTCATACATTGCTTCAGTGTTTAAGCAATAAATCCGGAGGATGGGATCAGTTTTCGACTCAATTGGGATGTGGTATTATTTGTCTATCTCAGGGTTTAACTTATAATTTTTCTAAGTTTATTTTCGATAATATGGTTGAGAATATAACTAGGAAAAAGGGCAAGTTTTTTATGTACCCTAGGTTTTTACAGATGATATTGGATGTTTCTACCCATACCCAAGCTTTTCATCCCATAGGAGTTTTATCTTCTAAGTTATTTGCTTCAATGAGAACTAAATTTGAGGGGACACATTTTCCTTTATTAGCAGCCATGTTACCTCAAGGGAATGAGACTGCTGATGAGGATAATGGTGTTACTTTACCTTCTACCAATACTACTGCTGGTAATCCTTCTGTTGCTATTGATGAGGGCCCTTCTGCTATTGCTGAGGCATCCATACCTTCGCCTAGACCTTGTCCTAGTCCATCACCTACACAAGTTTCTCTTGATGAGGTTCAGTTGATCTTGATAGATTGCCTCACCTAGTCCTATTAGGAATCAATTTGGTGAGGATTTTCTAATTTTGAGCATGTTCATATTACTCTGAAAGGTCCAATGAAGCTACCATTACCGAGCAATCGGTTGGTGGGTGAGGACCCTATTACACTTACCTCAATATATGCTCTAGTGAACAAGTATGCGGTGAGGTGGTGATCTCAAGAAAGAGCTTGCGAGACTAAGTCTACTCTTGGTGGTAAGATTGTGGAGTTGCGACTAAAGTTGAGAACTTGGAGGAACTACTTGGTAAAAGGGGCAAAAGAGAGTTTTGATTTCTTCAAGAAGAGCAGGAAGAGACTCAGCATGCATCACTAGGAATCTTGGCTGATGTAGCTCTTACATCTGATGTTTCTTCTCCTATTGCCGAATCTTCAAGGAGAAAGGTGCCTATTATATTTGCTAGAAAAAGAAGAAGACAATATCTGAATAAGGTATCTACTGAAACTTCAAAGGAGCCAAATGGTGTTGATGCAACTGCTGATGTTCTATTTGAGGAGGTTGTTTCTGATCATGGTCAAGTCTCATTTATACAAGAACAACCACATTCTTCACCTTCAGCAGATGATGATGAAGTTTTTATGGCTGGGAGAATTTTTAAGTTGACTTCTTCTTCTGAAGTTTTTTCTACACCTGTTGAGGAATTGTCTCAACATGTTTCTTCTGATGATGGTTTGGGTGTTCCTTCTGAAGCTCAAATTGGTTCTGTTGTGGAATCTTCTGACAAAGGAAAGGAAGCTGTGATTGATGAAATGATTGGTTCTGGTCTAGTATCTGAAGAAGAAAATCAATCTCAACCTAGGATGTTTGCTGATTATGAAAATATGCAGAAGAGTTGTGTAGTTGCTGAATTTCTTCAAGCTCAGTCTGATTCTAATTTGTCTACAGAAAGAAAATTAGAGCTTGATGCATTATTTCCTAAGATCACTGATGATCAATGGGATGCCTATACTACTCAAGGTGCATCTGATCCAGATCTTGCAAAACTTATATTAGGAGCATCTTTTGATAATGAGAATTTTGTGGATCAAATGGTGGTTCTTGGCAATCAAAAGAAGCAAGAAGCGGCTGCAAAGAGGAGAGCTCTTATTGCTCAACGACATAAAACAAAAAGGGAAAAACCAATGACTGTAGCTCAGAAGAGGGCTTATATGAGGAGAGTTGTGAAGAATCATAGTTCTACTATTTATAATGCTGGCATGTCAATGAAGCAAATATGTGCTTTATCTGATGATGCTTTGATCAGACAGTATAATATGATTATGAAGGTTTCTTCATCTGGTTCTACTTCTTCTTCTAAATTGGAAAGGCTTGATACTATGTCAGATGTTCCTAAAGCAAAGAGACCTAAAACAGTTAATATAGTGGATAATTTTGATGTTGTTTTACCTCTGGTGATCTCTTCAGTTGTTACTTCTGAAACAACTTCTGAAGTTAATCCTTCCACTGATACGGTTGTTTCTGCTGAGTCTTCTCTTGTTTCTTCTGAAGCATTGCCTAGTGTGGATAATTTGGGTGATTCATTGGGTCAGGAAGACGATCTACAGATTGATAAAGATAAAACAGCTGATAGGAGGAAGAAAAGTATGGCTAAACGGAAACTTAGTTCCTTACGGAGTTCTGTCAGACTGGCTAGGAAACATCTTTCAAAGAATATTTCTTTAGATCTCAAGGCTGATGAGTCAACTTTTATTCAAATTGGACCTGTTGAGGTTTTTCCTGAAGGTACACATGCGGTATTGATCAATTGGAAAGCTGGGAAGTTTAACACTGTTTATCGACTGGATAATACTGTTATTCAGTTCAACTTCTTGAAGGAAATCTTTCATTTGGTGAATAGACATGATTTGAAGATGCTGTATGAACATGTCACTCAGTATTATACTATTCATTCACCAACGGGTTCTGGTTTATATTTATTGGGTGATCTTCAAGTCTTGTTTGATTCTAATTCTCCAGAAGGTAAAGGGTATTCTATTTGGAAGAATTCACATAAGTGGGAGATTGAGAGTTGGAGGTTCTATCCTCTACCATGTATTCATGTGGTTCAGACACAATGTGGTATGATTTTGTTTATGTTCTCGGATAAGATTTATCCTTTGTCTGTTGAATTCATGGAAAGAATGCTAAGACAGAAGTTGGAAGTATCTCCTAATCCAGTTGGCAATGATGCGCTTCATGCTTCTCAATGTGTTGGTTTGATTAAAACTAAACTCGCAACATAAAGGTTCATCTTGATTGTAATATTTTGTTTATTTTGTAATTTTTGTTTCTTTCTTTATTTATATATATATATATATATATATATATATATATATATATATCTTTTGTATTTGTTTGGGTTTATCTAACTTTTATTGCGATTTGTTGTATACTTTTGATGGTTATTGACTCACCAGATATACCTTGTGTATGTCAAAGAGTTAGCTAGTCCAAGGGGTACATCTTTGGTAAAGACACATCAAATATGTTGATAGCTGTAATGGTTTGCTCAAAATCATAGGGAATGCAACCACCCATGCTTAATTGCTGAGTGTTGTATGGTTTTCAATTCACCGTGACTTATTCCTATTTGGAATCCAAGAATTGACTAGCCCACTTGTATATGGCATGTGGTAAAGGCATTGGACTACCATATTTGGTTATCAATTCACCAATTCTAATAATTGACTAGTCCTGAGCAAACGGCTACAGGTAAAGACATTTCAAATCCGTTTATATGGTTTATGGTTTGCCAATAAATCAGATGGTTATCAGTGTACCATAGTTTACAAACTTAAACATATGGCTACTCCAGTAGTGATGGCTATTGGTAAAGAGACATCAAATCCATTATTTTCAATGATTCACCTCTCACAGGAGTTTATACACCGATTGTGATGAGAATAGTATGAAACTAATATGTTTTGATGTACATGTTGTCATTTGTTCTTCGCAAAGATATGGAGTTTCAAGTGTTTCTTCATCAAAGAGATGTTCTTATTTGGATTCTTTTGTCTTTGTTGTTCGTGAACAATCCTCCAGTGTTGTCTAGTTAAAGATCTATCAAGAAACCGGAACTTAACCAAGTCAACTTCCGGTTTAGGGAGGATTGGTGGGAATTATGTGAAGTTTGGATTATCTTTGAAATTATCTTTGAAGAGATTCTCTATGAAGGAGTGTGGATTCTACCAAGACATAATCTGTTGAAGTTTTATAGTTATTAGTTTGTTTACGGAAGTGATTATTCCGTGTTTAGTATATTTAGTTTGGATATACATGAGCTTTATTAGGAAGTGATTGTGTATATCTTATTTAGTTTTATGTTTATCGTTTCTTGGGAAACGGTTTAGGGTTTTGTTTAGGTTCCTTGTCTATAAAAGGAACACAATAGTATGAGTTATGTACCGATTGGAAAAACAAAGTTTTAGTTAATATAACGATCCATAGAGGATCACAGAGTTCTTAGTTATTTGTGTTACTTGTGTTTATATTCCGCTGATAAATATAAGTAGTAGAGATTGTCTTTTGATTGTGCTTGTGATTACATAGGCATAAATAACGATCCACGAGCTCAAGATCTATCAAGGTCTGTTTGTTTCAACATTAAACCTCTTAGAATCAAACCGCTAAATATCAAATAGCTTTGGATCAAACCTCTTTGAATTGTTGGAATCACTCCTAAACCTTAATTCAAGTGTTAGTTACTCATATGTAATAGGTAGCTTATTATGGCCTTTATGTTTGTTTAAGGTCAAGCTTATGTAGAAGGCCCATAAGCTTAGGCCCAAGCCCATAGGAGAAAGGATGGGAACTAGGAGTGTTGCCCTAGCTTCCTTCCTATAAATACTCTTGTATAACCCTCACTTGAGGGTTAGTTGTTCAATTTATTTCCTTTCACCTACACTCTACGCATAACCGGTCATAAGTATATCGTGTGTGTGTGTTTGGTTTATTGTTCAATCGCCTTTATCTCTTTCTATTAAGCGTGTGTTGTAAAACTAGTGACCTAACAGTGGTATCAATCGCCTAACTAGTTGAGTGAATCGTTATTTCTTGAAGTGGGTTTTGGTCCTACGTGTAGAATAACGTGATACTTTGGTTCGCTTAAAAACTCGTTTTTTACACTTTTTAATCCAAGATTCTTGTACTTTCAACGTTTTAAGCTGTTAAAATACTTGTTTTGGCAAAAGTTTCAACCTTTACGCGTAGATCTAAGTTTTAAGCTTGTTTTTGTTCGTGGGTGTCGTTCTACGCGTAACCCGTTTAGCTGTTTTGGTTCATCAAGTTTCACACTTTTGTGTTATTTTGGTGATATTGAAGCTATTCCATAACAAAAATCTGGTTTAGAAACAAATTTGGGCACAATCATTTTTACGAGTAATCTTACGCGTATCAAAACCCTAATATTACGCGTAAGTTATTCCTTGGATTGATCTTCGTTTTGTGGTTTACTCCGTGTTTTCTTGCTTGGATAAGCCTGAAAATACGTTGACTTTGGATATCTTTTGCACTGTGATAGTGTAAAAGATCATTTGGGCAAAACCCTAAACTTACGCATAAGCATAAAGCTTACGCGTAGAATCCCACGATAAGATTCATCTTACGCCTAAGCCTAGTCTTACGCATAAGGTAATCCTACGCCTAACTTTCTACGCCTAACTTTGTGTCTACGCATAACTTTAGTGCATTTACCCTACTTATGCGTAAGCTAAAACTACGTGTAACTCTCTTTGTTACGCTTAACTTTGGTGTTTTTACGCATAAGTCCTACTTGGTTTCTTGTGATTTCTACGCCTAAGGACACTTCATCAACAAAGGTTCATTCGACTACAAAGATCCATTTTTACCAACACAAGTTTTCAACATGTCACAACCACCATACTCTAACTATTTCCCTTACACTTATTCTCAACGTCAACAACAACTACGTCCACAACATCTACAATGGAATCAACAACAAGCAATTTATCAACAACAATTTAATCAACAACATACTCCACAACTTGGTGCAATTCCTCCACCACAAATGGTTCAAACACCACCAAGTCTTCAAGTTCAACCCTACACAAATGACTTCAATCAACATCCATCAAGGAACACTATGAAGGAACCCACTTGGTTTGCAAAGATGTGTGAAGCTTTAAGCGACCAACAATCAATTCATGAGGTGGATCACTTGATAGACCTCCAATGCTCACTCCAGAAACTACGATCAATGGGTGATAAGGTTCTTTCGGTTTTGTGATCCAAGAAGCAACATGGAAAGTTCTTAAAGAAGGTTATCTTGAAGGTCCATTTCGGATGCCTCTTGTCATTGTACCCGCGATCCAAATGCCAATCCACTAAGAGATGAACAAACGAACATTGCTATCATTGTGATTTAAATCCCAGAACTTCTACATTATGAAACTGATGAGCTTGCAATGCAATATATCCTTTTAGGATTACCTAACCCAATTTTTCGAAGTGTTGATGCTCAAAAGATAGCAAAGGAAATGTGGGAACATATTCATCTTCTTATGGAAGGATCTGTACTCAATCAGGAGGATTTGGAATCCAAAATTTACTTGGCTTATGAACACTTCATGATTGAACCTGGAGAGACACTAGAGTCTTATCATCATCGATTTTCAGACATCATAAATGATTTGGATATACACAACATCATCATGCCAAGAATTGCAGTGAATACTAAGTTCTTGAGTAGTCTTGGTCCTGAATGGGAGAAGTATGTCATTTTTCTCCATCAAGCGAAGAATATGCATCATTCGACATAAGGATTGTTGTACGATTACTTGAAACCTCATGAAAAGGAAGTTGATCGGGAAAGGATTCTTCGTGCTCAAATTAAATTACTCCACCTACACATCCGGAAAATCAACAACTTGCCTTTTATGCTCAACAAAGTTATCCTCCTCAACAAGCAACTCAACCAACTGCCTCAGTCACACAAAATGATCATTCACAGCAACAATCTTAACAAAATCAATTGGTTCCATACAACGACAACAATGCTCAAGAAATTGTCAGTGAAGCTAATGAGGACATCGATCCGTTCGAAGCATTGCAACAAGGATTTGTTATGATTGCTAATGATTTTGGCCGTTATACCAACAAATCCAACAATCGTATTCGTTCCTCATCTAACACACAAAATCAGTGTTGTAAACAATGGACGAGTTGAAGTTCGTAATCGTGGTTATGGTCGCCGATGGGCGGTGGTCAAGGGTTTAATCTTCGTGGGTCGAAATAACAACAGAGCTCAAGTGGTGGAACAGGAAATGCTCAAAATGGGTTGAATGGTCTTCGATGCTACAACCGCAATGAGAAAGGACACTGGCTAATGCATGCCCAAAGCCGAGGACTAGGGGCGTGCTTATTTCAAAGAGGCTCTTCTTTGGCTCTTAAGGATGAAGTCGGTGGATCTCTCACAAACAAAGAACATAGTTTTATGGCAAATGCACTCGATGATGATATGGAGGACTTGCGGTGCCAATGCAAAGATTATGTTGATGGCTAATATGCATGAGTTACACATGAGTAACACAGCCCAGTGTATGACACCGATGGCTTGTCTCGGTGCCCGAACAAACCATATTTATCTCGATCTAATATCTCCGCCAACATCCGAATCCGGCAAGGCTAAGAATGTTCAACATGAGTCATTTACATCACATTCCGACGATTTTCAACTAGACCTCGTAGTTACATTTGACGATCAAGATGACCTTATGGTTACCTTTGATACTCAAATGGACTCCGTGGTTATACTTGAGGATCTAAATAATGATAATGTTGTGACTCCCGTTGAACAAGCCGAACTTTTGCCTCATCCAGATCTGGCTCTGTTACTTAAAGACCAGCAATCCCAAATTGAAGAATGTTGTGCATTAAATAAGGACTTAAAAAGTAAAAATGCACTGTTAACCAAGGATTTTGAATGCTTAAAATGCAACTCAACTTTTTCAAAACTCAAGAAAACCGTGAAAAGGTTTTGAAGCGCCTTTACTAAATCTCATCAAAACGAAAAATATATAGAGACAGATCGTGATCTAGCCGCTTCAAGAATGCTTTGTTGTCTCGAAATAGAACAATCGAAACATGAACATAAAAAGCAAATTAACGCCTCACCTTGGAAAATCAAAAGCTAAGGTCGAGTTGTTAACTTGTCAAAACAGTTCTCTGCATACAAAAAGCATTCAACGAAACGAATAGATGATCATCTTGAAGAAATTATCGCTTGCAACACAAACTTAAAGAGTTTAAAATCTGTTGTTTACAAACATGGTGAGTCAAGAATCGCTATTGAAAAGTTTACTTTAAAACCCAATCCAAATGGATATGGACCGAATCTTGCCGACACAAACCTAAGCTTTCAACCAAAGCATTTAAACCAAATCCTCAAGTTTCCAAAGAGTAATATAAAATTGATAATCTTGTTATGAGTGTTGTTGAATATCATCGTCAAGAGGAATTCGATGCGTAAGACGAGAGTCGATCAAAATTAGAAAATGTTGTTTACAACAAACCTTTTAATTATAAAAAGCGGTCACTTTCGTCACACCAACGGATTCTACTAACACACCAAGGGTTATCATAAAAACGTCTGAGTCTTCTAATGTTAATCCCCAACCAGATTATCCACAAATTTATGGTCCTTTACCTTCCATTAGTGAAGTAAACTCAAAACCTAAAAATCGAAAAATTCTTAGATATTTTGACATTTTCATGGCTGACCTCAAAACTTTAGAACATGAGATAGAATATCATTCTGAAATCAAGGTTCAACATTTTCAATCGCCTCTGGCGCGAGAACAAAGAGACATCTTTCAGAAAAATATTTTACCTAATGTTAAAATTTTGAAAAATTGTGCATTATCTTGGGAACGGACTTTCATAAGAAACTTGAGTGATGAAGGTCGTTGAGAAAATGTAAACATCTATTTCTAATACTAAACATAAAAAGAAAATGTTGAGAAAAGATGTTGATCGACTCTTGAATGATGTTATCTCGTGCCGATATCCATAATATTGTGTTATTAAATTTCGCGTCATATGCATCCGATTATATCTCTCACGACAATGTTAAACTCGTGGTAACTGTTGAGAATATCGATAATGTGCTTCGGATCGAGTCTTTAAAAGTCGAAAATGAACGATTGCTTAACGAACTTTCCAATGCAAAACTTCGCCTTAATTGGTGTCAAAAGATATTCACAATCAACAACTTGTGTTTCAAAACAAAATCGCCGCCATGCATAAAATCTTTCGATCCTAAAATTGAGCAACTGGATGATCAAAACGTGTCTTTGAAAAGTCAAATCTTAAAATATGAACAAGAACTTGTAAAAGTTAAATAGGAATATGGTGTCATATTTGATTTACTCAATAAGACTCGTCATGAAGCATCAAACGAACTTGATCACTATCTTGCACACACTAGAGAAGTCATGAATTTTGTTGGAAACATTCGTTCTGAAAACCAAGATTTGATTCACACTATCTTTAAGTTAAGAGAAATGTTAGGAAAGTATGAACAACTCCCGCCTACCGTGATTAAGAGAATAGCACCAGTAACACTTAGTAATCGTGAACCTAGAATCCCTACTGCCAAATCTCAAGTTGCTAACGTGCTTCCTTCTACTGAAACAGGAATAGTTGCATCTTTTCCAAACGTCCGCACTTCACAGCCTAGGAGAACTCAATCGAAGAATAGGAAGTTGCGACCTAAGAAAAGATCAATAAGGAATGCTAAAGTAGAAGAACACCCTAGGACTATGAATAAGACTCACGTTGCTTCCACTATAGACATCAAGGTCGCAAATGTAATAGAAATAGTGATGTAACGAATGCTAAACCTTTAAGTACTTTTGATATTCAAATCGATGCACCTTGTGTTATTTGTCGTAAAAGTATGAATTCTGATTGTCATGACAAATGTGTTGCTAAAGCTATAATCTCTCGTTTACGGAATCCTAAGAATCGGAATACCTCTAGGCCCACTAATCATTCTAAGTCTGTGCTTGGTAGACCGCCTTCTTTAGATTCTAAGGCAAGCATTGCTGTCCCTGTAGCTCTAGTTTTACCTCCTAAGAATGTTGTATCACCTAGTGCATTCACTAAGACTAAAGCAAATAGTAGTTATAGATGGCAGAAATGGATAAATAACACACTAGGATTTAAATGGATGCCTAAAGTTATTGATGTGTGTATGTCTACTATAACTGCTTCGGAACCCTCTAACATTTCGGGTTCCACATCTACTTCTATTCCATCCGTGTCGCCTATGTGTAATGCAGTGATATGATCATTCTCTGGATTGTTGATAGCGGATGTTCCCGACACATGACAGCAACCTTAAACTGTTATCAAACTTTATTCCAAAGTTCATTGGCACTGTCGATTCGGAATGATCACTTCACGACTATCATGGGCTACGGAGACTATATCAATGGGAACATCGAAATCATCGGGGTTTACTATGTGGAAGGCCTCGGTCACAATCTGCTTTCGAGAGGTCGCTTTTGTGATGGAGATTTGGAGGTTGCTTTCCGGAGAAAACTTGTTTCATTTGTGATCTACAAGGAAATGACCTTATGTCCGCTCGTAATTCTAGTCTTTACACTATCTCTATGCAAGACATGGTTGCTTCATCTCCCATCCGCTACTTTCAAAGGCAACATCTACAAAATCACGGCTATGGCACCGCATCTCTCACATCTAAACTTTCAAACCATCACCAACCTTGCTCGACACAAACTAGTTGAAGGTCTCCCACGATTCCGGTATTCAAAAGATCACCTTTGCTCAGCTTGTGAACAAGGGAAAAGCACTCGTGCTCATTTTCCTTCAAAGGTGGAACACAACTCTCAGCATTTGCTTCATCTTCTTCACATGGATTTGTGTGGCCCGATGCGCGTGCAAACAATCAATGGCAAACGCTACATCTTAGTAATTGTTGATGACTACTCACGATGGACTTGGGTCTACTTTCTTCGAAGCAAAGACCAAGCTCCACAAATGATCATCACCTTTCTCATGAAAATTCAAGTTCAGCTCCGGAACAACGTCCGCCAAATAAGAACAGACAAAGGAACTGAATTTGTTAACCAAACCCTTCGTGCATTTTATGAGAAAGTGGGAATTCAAAGATCGACATCTATTGCACGACACCGTAACAAAACGGTGTTGTTGAAAGACGAAATCGAACGTTAGTGGAATCTGCAAGAACAATGTTAATCAATGCTAAACTTCCAGATTACTTGTGGGTAGAAGCTGTATCTACTACATGCTATACTCAAAACCGTTCTATGATCACAAAACGTCACAACAAAACACCTTTCGAGCTTGTCCACAACCATAAACCGAATCTCAAACACTTTCATGTATTTGGATCCCTTTGCTATCCGAATAATGATCGTGATGATTTTGGAAAGCTCAAATCTAAAGCTGACATTGGAGTCTTTATTGGATATTGTGAGAATTATAAAGGTTACGGATCCGAATCGCCATACAAAACAAAGTTATGGAAACGATTCATGCTCATTTTGATGAACTTACGAAATGGCTTCGAGTATAATGACTTAGAACCCGGTCACAACCGCTTAAACTTCCTCAACCCCATCATCACCGAACAAAGCCCCTAGCTCACTCGTCAACAAATGGAAAGGTTATTTGCTCCTCCTGCTCGGTGACGATATTGATGAACGTGCTCTGTGTATCCATTGCTTCACCGCTCAACCCGATACTACTCTTATACCGATACACCGCTACAACAACTATTGTTGAAGAAGCACCACCGATTGACTCCATCACAACAGCTTGAACAAACCGCTTCCAACAATGATGAACCGGCCGATGATATTCTTAATGAAGTACCCCACCGCAGATTTTGATCCAAATGCGTTCTTTAACCCGCTTGCTAATGACATCGCCGCACCGATGTCGCGGAATCATCAACAAACCATTTGAATCCTCATAACTGCACAATGTATACCAACATCAACCTCTACACATCGATGGACAAAAGACCATCCTCTAGAAAATATTATTGGCAACCCGAATCAACCAATCGTTACGAGACAACGTCTTCACACGATGGTGAACATTGCAATTATGCACTCACCGCTCGCCAACTGAGCCTAAAACATTAAAGATGCAATGACAAAAGACAACCGGATTGAATCCATGCAAGAAGAACTCAACCAATTCAAACGTCTTGAAGTATGGAATCGGTTGAAAGACCAACAGGGTCTACGTCATTGGTCTAAAATGGATTTGGAAAACAAATTGATGTCAAGGAACGTAATCCAAGCAAGTCACGCCTAGTTGCTAAGGGTTATCGTCAAGAAGAGGGAATAGACTTTGAAGAATATTTTGCTCCGGTTGCTCGCCTTGAGGTCGTTCGGATATTTCTCGCGTCATGCTCATATGAATATGACGGTTTTTCGGATGGATGTCAAAACTGCGTTTCGAACGGACAACCGAAAGAAACGGTTTATGTCACCAACCGAAGGATTCGTTGATCCCGAGTTCCCGAACCATGTCTACAAACCGAACAAAGCTCTTTGTGGTCTCAAACAAGCTCCTCGGGCATGGTACGATAAGCTATCATCTTTCCTCATTGCTAATAATTTCACCAAAGGTTCGGTTGACCCTACTCTTTTATACAATATCACGGGCACATATCTTAATTGTTCAAATTTACGTGGATGACATTATTTTGCATCTACACATAAAACGCTTTCAATCGCTTTTGCAAAACTAATGAAGAAAATTTTGAAATGTCCATGATGGGTGAACTTACGCTCTTTCTAGGACCGCAAGTTCATCAATCACCCGTGGTATTTTCTTGAGTCACCCAAATATGCCATTGAATTGTTAAACAAATTTGGAATGACAACTGTGACACTTATGCCACACCAATGGCTCATACCAAGAAGCTAGATGTCGATTTACATGGGAAATTAGTTGACCCTACCAAATACCAAGTATTATTGGGTCTCTCATGTATCTAACAACTAGCGAGACTGATATTGTCTTTGCCGCTTATCTATGCTCCGTTATCGTCACGACCAATCGAAACCCACCTCTCGAGGCTAAAAGAATCATCCGATACATCAAGGAACCATTAACTTGGGGATCCGTATCCGAAGGATTCGGTTTTGAACTAATCGCTTTTTGAGACCGACCACGCAGGATGCTTAGACTCAAGGAAAAGTACTTTAGAGCTCTACAATTTCTTGGTGATAAACTAGTGTCTTGACAATCAAAGAAGCAGGATTGTACATCATTGTCATCAACCAAGCAGTAATATGTAGCCATGTCCGCATGTTGTGCTCAAGTCATATGGATGAGAACACAACTCAAAGACTATGGTTACGATTTGATGAATCCGATGTATTTGCGACAATCGAGTGCCATTGCAATCTCGTGCAACTCGATTCAAAGACTCGAAATCAAAGCACATCGATCTTCGCTATCATTTCATCAAGGACCACGTGGAAGTGGTACCGTTGAATTATACTTTGTGGGGCTGAATACCAATTGGCGGATCTACTCACCAAAGCCTTGCCTCCCGCTAGGTTTAATGAGTTGGTCCACCAGATTGGTATGCGGTGTTTGACTCAAGAGGAATTGGATGACCTCCTAAAACAGTCTTAAAAACCTGTCAAACACCAAAATCTCTTTTGTAAATAATTTTTCAAAAACAAAATACAAAAATATAAAACCTGATAAAACAACAAAAATATTCTTCTATCTATTTTTCTTTCAACATGGCAAGTACATCTCATCCGTCAACACTCTAATCCTTCAAAATTCAGTAGTTTTCCGATCAAGTGTTGAGGGGGAGAAAATCAAATCTTAACTGTTTCAAAATATTCGTGTACTTGCATGTTACTCTATTCTGGTTGTTTCTTTTATCAATGGTGGTAAACGTTTCTGGTTAAACTGACACTCCTTGGTCTAAAATTTATAACCTTTCATTATTTTCTTAAGTCGAGGGGGAGTGTCGTCAAGTGTCTTTCTTAAAATCTTTGTTTGATAACCAAAAACGGAAGTTAAATGGCTTTGGATGAAAAAGGAAAAGGTGGAGGGACCAAAACTGTCAAAACTTTAAAGTTATTTTAAATAAAATACCCTACCAACCTCATTAACTTCATCACATTTATTATCTTACCAAACATAATCCACGATCCATAATCGTTTGACAAATCCGTGTTTCGCATCATCAATTTGTAAGTGATTTCGTGTTTATAACAAGTTTTAAGCAATGGTTTTAAATTTTTCAAAAATCCAACGGTTTAATCTTGAGATATTATCACTTTTGTGTCTTACGCGTAAGCGCAAGAACACCAAATCATGAAAGGGTGTTTATGGTTAAAAGGGTTGTGTCAAAACGTTCTTAAAACATCAAGGATACTTTTTTAATCATCAAAACGCACCCAGAAACACGAATTGAGTGTATTTGAAAACTAGGGTTTATGCGTGGATTTGGGTATTTTCAAATGAGAACGTTTTTGGTGATAAAGATTGTTGTATGAGGTTGTATTCAAGTTGAATTGAACATATCTAAGCCTTGATTTTACCCAGAAACTCAAATGAATCATCAATGGGAATTTAGGGTTTATATTCATACGGTTTGGGTACTTTTGATTCTTGACACTTTTGATGTTAAAACTTGGATAAACATACTCTATATGCCTCTTATATCTCCCAGAAACACTTTGGTGCAAATCCTATGGTTAGAAATCATATGCGCAATTTTTGAACTTAGTCTTACGCGTAAGGTTTTCTACGCGTAACTGTTTGATATGCTTTCATGCCATGATCTGTTATAAAATGAGTGTTAGTGTCAAAATTGATGATATGATGATTTTATTTCAGGCTTGCTACTCGTATAACTCAGAATCAAGGTCTTTGTTACTCTACGCATAAGGATCACCTTACGCGTAGACAGTTATGCGTAATAGAAATCCTACGTGTAACTATTACGCGTAAGGTTCTACAATGGGACCACACGATCCCGTGAAGGATATGCGTGAACAATGACCTCACGCATAAGGTCTACTCACGAGTAAGCCTTACGCGTAAGGTTATTTCTATATGCCCACGCGAAGCTCTACGCATAAGGTCCCCTTTTCCCACGCGTAACATTTCTTACGCGCGTAGTTAGGATCCCACGCATAAGCTTTCATCTCACGCCGTATATCACTCCTGCTTACGCAGAACTTTGCCAAATCTACGCCTATGCCTTGATTGACCTTCATTATGAATTGTTACGTGTACAAACTTGTTAATAAACAAATCATATCGTCACGAAACCAATAATGTCACTAATAAACTTAATCGCTTAATATGTTGTGTTAAATATGTGATAACATAAACTTTAAAACTTAAAGTTGACTAACTCACGAAACTTATCACGACGAAATTGGACTATTGAACAAACAAGTGATCGTGGACTCAGAACAATCTTTGACATCAGATATTCAATAATTAGACAATAAAACCTTCGTTGACTAACATTATGTCTTCGATATGTTGGTTCTTTTGGCTAATGTTATTTAAGATCACGACATGGTCGCTCAAATGAATGTGGATGCACCGTAAGTTCTCACAATTGTCGACATCTTCCTAATGGCTATCCTAGAAAGATTGGAAAGAACAACCTTAGGGTTGACTTTGAAACCCTCACA
Source organism: Chrysanthemum lavandulifolium (assembly GCA_022545495.1). Classification (NCBI taxonomy): domain Eukaryota; kingdom Viridiplantae; phylum Streptophyta; class Magnoliopsida; order Asterales; family Asteraceae; genus Chrysanthemum; species Chrysanthemum lavandulifolium. Next base: position 13,844,615 of record CM040244.1, on the reverse strand, counting down.
TGCTCGTAATCTTCTTGTCTCATTGTTGTGGATATTCTAAAGAATTATCCCTACCGTAACATGCTCTCACATTTCGCCACAAGATCGGAGATCTACATGCAATAGTTCGGAATTCAATGCGAGGATCAAGGGTCAAAGTGCAATGATCGTGACTATCAATCACAAACAAGTCACCATCACTCATGAAGACTTACGGGTCGTTCTTCTCATTCCGTAAATCGTGCCAACCGACTTCTATGCCACACCCATCGAGGAGACAGTTCTTTAATTCTTGATTGATATTGGCTATGATGAAGCTTCGTAAATTCTCTAAGCATTCTCATGTGGAGCTTAAGAACATTCCTCAACCGTGGAGAACGCTCTACATCATCATCACCAAATCGGTATCTCGGTCGTGACGGTGGCTATGAGCATCCCAAGCTCATGGGCGCAAATCTTCCGTCATCAATCAACAAGAAGGACATCGAAATTGAAGCTCGATATGGGATGACATGATGACATTTCTCAAAAAGCTTGGCTCAAAGATTCCTATGTCGATACACAAAACTGCTGATCCAGAGAGCACTTGGACTTCATCCCGATATTCCACAAAGGCTCAATGACCCCGACAATCACGACATGTTGATCGAGCCTATCCGTCTGTTAGAATCAAAGAATCGCCAACAAAGAAACAGGGTGTTGTGTTACCCGATCACCCATCGACCGACAAAATCAAGAAGCTTGAAAGGTACAAAAGGTATCGGGTAGCGTAAGAGAAGGCAAAGTTGGTCATCTCGATGAAAAGCCTTCTCGAACACCTACTGGAGAACCGTAAGAGAAGTGCGGAAGTGCAAGAAGCACAGAGAGTCAAAGGAAAGTCCCAAAGAGGAAACCTACTCCAAAGAAGAAAGTTCCTCTCGTGAAGTCGCTCCTATTCCTACACCGAACCACCAAGAAAGCTCTTGGACGAAAGCTCAAGATACACAATCGACGAGGAGATTCACTACTCAATCATCAACCGAACCACCTCCCTCAAGAGCAAAACCTCCTAGTCCAATAGCCGAACATGGCAAAGGGAAGACTCTCAGACTTGTGCCATATGAAGAAAGCTCAAAGTGATGAAGAGCAATCGGATAAATCCTACAGAAGAAATTTAAAATCGCTAGACACCGCAGAAAGCTAAAGAATTTGCAAAGGATTAAATGGTGGCCCTAGAGGTTTAAGTGGTGTCGCCCACTCTAAACCATCTCCCGATGCGGTTAATCGACCCGATAAGGGAGCTGGTGCCACCACTCTTCCGCAACAACAACAACTTTGGAGGATTCTATTGATTATGAGTTTGAGGAACCAAAGAAAAGAAAAGATCGAGGAAATACTGCCGATGAAACAAAGGCGATGACAAGGCTATGTCTAAGGAGGAAACTTCAACCCCTAAGGACCCCGAGTCTCCTCATGTTTCCTCCTCATCGACTCATCATCTCATTCTTCGCCACCACCATCTAAAAGATCAACCAAATCAACATCCAAATCGGTGAAGAAGCCAACTCGATCTTGGATTTCTCATGCTCATAAAAGAATTGGGAATGTTGTCAAACAAGTCGAAAGAAAGACATGCTCTACAGAAGATGAATTTCTACCGGTCGACATGATATTCATGATGATATCGAAAAGATGCAAGTTGAAAGGAAGTATGTCCGAAGCTCATGAAAGATGATCTTCAAGGAAAATGGACGAAATGATCAAAGGATACACTCACCGCTTCCTTATGGAGGTCGTTCGAAACTTACAAAGGAGATGTATACCGCATAACCAGATCCAAATCTCTTGCATCTAGCCAAACAAGCCATGAAATCAACTCCGATGAATTTAAGCATCAATCCGCTTGAATCCACAATCTTCTCGATGATGAATTGGTGAACCGCTAGTAGCGCAAATGTCGAAATGCTCGCAATGTTTGCCTCACACGAAGCTAAACTGCTTGAAGCTCTCTTCGAATACCAACTCAGTCCTCATTCCGAGAAGAAGTCGTTAGGCCCAAACGCTCAAGAGATGATGAAGACAAAGATCATGATAAGGATAAAGAGCCCAACGCACAAAGAAGTCTCGATGAATCATCCTCTATTAGGTACTCGATGCAACCTCCACCACAATGGACTCCTCGCCAACAAAGATCTCCTCCTCCTCTTTCAGATAAACCTCATGATTCTCGAGACACCACCCGTATTCGTAAAACCGTGACCATTTTGAGTATACGGGTGGTGACGATGAAGAATACCATGAGCCCCAACAACAACCCGCCTCACCCGACAAAGTATGAAACCAAAACCCTCATCTAGGCCAAAGAAATGTAGAAGAAGCGCCAAGGCGGACGTCGATCATGGCTAGATGAAGATACAATAGAGGAATTTGAATGGTTTTCTACACTTGTCAATTCCACTCCTACCCAAGAAGGTCAAGATCCGTAGACGGTAATACTTTGGAGCATGCTAAGATATCGCAAGAAAAATTCGAGTAAAGAAAATGACGAAACCGAGTTGAGGCGAATTAAGAATGAAGCTTTTCAACTTCTAAAAGACACCTCGGAAAGTGCCATCGAGGTCGAATATCACCTTGAGAACATTGCTCGAGCTATGTCTAACAACATGGATTGGCTCAACCCAGAAGCAAACATCGACTTCACCAAATGGGACAACCCTCCATACTACACCGACTGGTCAAAACCTCTACCAACAATTGGCCAACCAGATGAACCTAGGATTTCATTCAGATATTTCTTCAATAAAGACTTGGAATTTCTTCTACACGGTGGCGATGGATCAAGGAAATACGCTACATCTTTGACACTTCCATTCCCAGCAGCCATATACTCAAATTGCATAGCTATCGAGGAAAGAGCTAATCACTTGTTCTCTAACAAAGTGGAAGCATACGACCGAGATGCAATGTACGGGATTCATCATTGGCCGGAACGTCAAGAATCTACTACGTGTCGCCAGTTCGTAAGTCTCAACATGCAGTGTTCAAGATTAAGGATATCGTTGCCATCAAACACGTTGATCTTTCGACCAAATGGGACTACACTTTTCTCAAGAAGATTGTGGTCAAAAGGCAAGATGAACGGATTATGCATTCTCTCAAGCTAACTTTGAGAATTTGTCTCTCAACGACATTGAAGACATGTACCTTGCCAAAGCACTGTGGTCGCATGAGGCAATTTTCAATCAAGTACAACGTGAATTCATCAAGTCACCGCTCATCTTCATCGACGATAGTCATCAAAGAACGTAGAAGATCTCCACCGCAGCTGAATCATATCGCACCGTGTCAACTTCACTCCACCTCGACTGATCTTCCCTACATCAACCAACTCTCACAATATACACTCATCAAGAAACCATTCGCCGTTTACCGCAGTGAACTTCAATGAAATTGCTTAATGGCGTGTAGTGATCTTCACAAGTTTGGAGATCACACTTTGAAGATGGTTAGGGATGGATTGGCTTGTCGATTGAAGGATATACACCAAAAGATCGGTCTCATAAGCGATGGAATTCTCGGGATCAAGGGATGTGAAGAGGATCATCACGATGATTGATGAACGGTTGTATAGAAGGGATCGCCTGTAAGATTGAAAGCTATGTTGGTGGTCGACCCAGGATTAACATCACCGGCTCTCAACGCCCGATTCACACTCCTGGCGACATCTCTGGACTACCTGGTACCCCTTAAACTTCTCTTTTCATTATTACTTTGGATGTATGATTTATAGATGTCTATGGCTTGTGCACACATAACACTGTACAACCCGTTCTTATAAAAGGAGCGAAAGCTTCTTACTTTTGAGTAAAACCTATCAAACCTTTCATTCTTCAAGGTTTTGCTCAAAAGGACAAGTACTTCCCCGTATGATTTTCAAAACCTCAACCGTTTATATCACTTGTTGAGGGGGAGTATTTGAATTAAAACTTTGTTCACAAATTGTTCATAGTGGTCATCTTCCCCAACACTAAATGGTCATATTTATTCTAAACTTTTCAAAATAACATTTTATATGCCATTTTGAGGGGAAAAATTATGTGATAAGAAATATGTTGTGTAAATGCAAATGAATCTTTGTGCTATAAACTTAACCAACGAATTGACGACACTTAACTGTTAGTAACTCGAAAAGACTTGTCCAGGACGGGTAATAATTTCAAGCTAGTTCTCTAGTAATGTAAACGTGTCTCGCAAAGGATTTGTCCGAGTAGAAAGTACCATTCGAGAAACTCTTGGTAGATATGAACTCTGACGGATATGACAACCTTTCGAGGATTGTCTACACCTTCAAGGTAGTTATTAGAGCCAGTTGTCACCTAAAAACTGAAAATGTATCTCTTTAACTATGCAACGTAACCGTGTCTCGAGGGGGATTGTCTATCTTGAGTTGATCAATTAAAAGTGCGCTCTTCCCACACATTGCGATTTACATCAAAACTCTAAAGCACATGTGGAGGGGAGTATTACGCTAAAAGATAAAACTCTCACAATGGGTCAAACATGTTTTCATTTACAAACCCTTTGAGAGATTTTCTTGAAAATTGGTTTTATGGCAACATAGGTCGGTCATGGAGTGATAAGGTGACTAAGGTTAGGAATAACCGTCCTATGATCCGTCAGAGTGGAGGGATCTACCCAAGGACATCACAAATAGTTAGAACTTAGAAGTCCTTAGGTATGATTATAAAAGGAGAAATGAGAATCGGAGAAACAAGGAGTTGAAGAATTAAAAGAAAAGCAAAGAAAAGGGTGAAAAGAAATAGCCCTCCAAATTATTCAACTTAGGCGTACACGGGTTCAATTCATATACTCTTGGTTGTCACTTTGTGACACCGGTATTGAAGATTAAAAGTTGTCATGGACCCAAAGGACGATGCACTAAACCTTCTTAGCCACTCAAGTTTCTCTCAATAGAAGCTTGTTTCAATCTCACAGGAATCCTACGCAAACTATTGGCTTCTCTTAGAGATTCTTTGGTATTGAAGAAGGAGACCTCTCCCTAGTCTCCGTCAGAAAACCAAAACGCACTATTGAGTCTAGAGCCACGAGATTCATCAAAAGATCTCTTAGGTACACTTGACATTTCATCACTTGATGTTCAACAATAAGAGCATCGGTGGTATGTTATCGAGTCCTTCACGATCTTAGCAACTGTCGAGAACATTTATGAGAGGGTCACAACCGTGATCCTCGGTGATTGAATGGAAACTCTGCCAGGTCAACATCAAACGACCTCGACAAAGATGTCACTTTGGTAACTTCCCGTGGATTACGCTTAGTGTATCTCAAACGGTCTACATCGTGAGTTGATGCTTGGTGTACCTTAGTGAATCATCGAATCAGATGTACTTGGTACATCGTGTTATCTCACTTGTGGGACTCCAGTTCAGAACGGCCTTTGTGAGAATTAGAGTTGTGTTTTCACACTATGTCGTTAACACTCTCAAGTTCAAACCTATAAGTGCGGAACCGCTTATTACTAACCGCTTTAAATGTTTTCTTCTTATGGAAGCTCCGGAGCGGGATGATCGTGCAGATTCTTCTCATGCTCACGCCAACATCATCACTAATGGAAGTTCTATCCAAAAGCAACACAACAATGAATGATTCTTCGTCAAATCAAAGAATCTAAAAGTTAAAAGACTTAAAGAACTTCATCAAGATCGAATTCCAACGTCAAAGAGCGTGTGAGCATGTTGAAGAATGACGTGGAGACACATTGCGGCGAAGGCACTGAGGCGACTTGATGCGCATAACAACATACTATCACTTTCATCACAAAGAACAATGATCAAAGAACAAAGTTAAAGATGACGCCAAAGCATAATTGTTCAAAGAAAACTATCTCTCTACACTGGGGAGATTGTTCGAATCAAGGCAATTCTTCTCACAAGAAAGAAGAATGTTAGAAGAAGTCAAAGCTTCTATTACATCAACGCCTTCACCATTTTTCATCACCAACACTTGAGGGAGAGATTGTTGGAATCACTCCTAAACCTTAATTCAAGTGTTAGTTACTCATATGTAATAGGTAGCTTATTATGGCCTTTATGTTTGTTTAAGGTCAAGCTTATGTAGAAGGCCCATAAACTTAGGCCCAAGCCCATAGGAGAAAGGATGGGAACTAGGAGTGTTGCCCTAGCTTCCCTCCTATAAATACTCTTGTATAACCCTCACTTGAGGGTTGGTTGTTCAATTTATTTCCTTTCACCTACACTCTACGCATAACCGGTCATAAGCATATCGTGTGTGTGTGTGTTTGGTTTATTGTTCAATCGCCTTTATCTCTTTCTATTAAGCTTGTGTTGTAAAACTAGTGACCTAACAATTTTATTACTGGTTTTGGGGGGAGGTCAAGTGAATGGGTAAAAAGGGTCGTGGCCCACGACCCTTAGGGTCATGGGTTTAGGGTCAAAAAGTGAAATGGGTCATAGTAAGTGTGGGGAAGGTTCAAAAGATGAGGGTTATATAAAAGGTGTTAGGAAGGGTTTTTAGTGAAAAGGATATTTTGGAAATTATTGGTGTCGGGAAAGGGTGAAATGAGATTTTTGGGTTCGGGATAGGATTTTGGGTTGTTTTCCCCCTGATCACTCTTAAAACGTGTCTTGGGCTTCAGAAATATAGAAAATTGCTTCCCGGCTACGTCTTGACTGCACTTTTTCCAGATTTAGCTCGATTTATCCCGTTTCGCTCTGTTTTCAATCCTTTAGTACCTGAAAGACATAAAACACACTCCGAGGATATTTTTAACATATTTTGATCGTATTTGGGTTTTTTTAGTCATTTTTGAGGTCTTAGGCGGGTAAAAACGATGAGTGAATAAGCACTCATCATAGACTAAGTTGATAAATCATGTATGTTGAAAACAATTGTCTTACATAATTTTCTTTCCAAATGTTCAAGTGTTAAAATATGTCACCTCAAAAGTAGTTAACACATCATTAAAATTTCAACTTGATTTCTAAAACATTACATGCACTTATCTTGGTTAGCCATGGGTTGTCTAATCAAGAGAAAGGTTTATAATAATACATTAATATTTAAGTAAAAGAAAATATATTTTTGAACCTTGCATATATTTAAACACACAAAAATTGTTTCAAACATGTAGTATTTTACAAAAGTTGTGTATTGTATAAAAATGGTTGGAATAATTATTTTTATACTCATGAAATGTCATAAACTATGCATATTATACGTAAGAATAAATAGTTTTTCGCACATAAAAAATAAATGACAATCATAAAGTTGTAAGCTAACATGTCATTAAAATTAACCTCGCACTTACAAATAATATTAGACTTATCGGAACACATTCCATAAAATCTTTAATTATTTTCTTCAAAAAGAGTGGTCGTGAGGGTCAAGAAAGATTTCCAATGTGTATTGATTCATTATTCAAATTATGATTGATATGATTATGAAATCTAACTTACAAGTTTTCAAGTATGGACATGAAATTGGAGTCATTATTTGTCTAGCTTCAAGATTACATCAAAATATAACAAAATGTATTATCTTGAATCTACATACTCAATCACACTCGATTGTTATAAAAATAATGACGTCCTTCTCAAGACGAAAAAAATATGCATCACATCATAACTAACACTTGTGTTGATGATGTAATTTTGAGTCCTGTATGTTCCAAACATCAAACTAATATGTTTAAAAGATGAATAAAATACATAACGAAGTAGGATTGACAACTTGGATGTTTCATCTAAAATATTCAAGTAATTTACTTTGCAATACAATTTGTAAATGTGTCATTTCTGAAAAACCAAATACGAGCACAACATATGTAAACTTTGCTCATGAACGACTTAACATTAATCACATGTTATGTAAAAATTAAAATAATATATCCTATGCATCTCATTGTAGTATGATTGGTTATTTTACAAGAGAATACATTATATCTTGTTTGAAAAATATAGGATATTATATTTGAAAAGTAACTCAATACAACGTGTGTCATTGCATAAACAAGCAAAATTTGTTCATCATATTATACACTAAAATACTTGTTTTCCTAAGCAACTCATAAGAGTGAAAATTTTATCCTCTTAGATAATCATATTTGTTGAAAAATATAATATGTCTTGTTTCAATGATACGTCGTAAAACACTTACAAGATATATTAAGGTAAGTAACCTTTTTAGATTCTTTGTCTCAAGATATACTAAGAAGTATTCTTGAAACACTTTCTTTGCTCTAGAAAACCAAAATGTGTTAAAATAATAACTCAACAAACAAAGATGCCATCATTGAGATCATGTAATGCATCATCTAAACCAAAAAATCTCTAAATCTCAAACACATGATTAAAATATCGCACTTACCTTTGTTAGGATTTTATAAGAGACATGTCGTCTTCAATAACCGAATTTTAAAATATGGTTAGTTGAGTCATATTAGGACATGTACTAGCGGAATTAGCCAACATCATCTTTGTTAAGCTTCGATGGGAAAGTATAGGAATTACATTTTTTCGAATATGAGAATGACTATTGGAGAACCTATTGCACTAGAAATTCAATTTGACCTAACGGTTGAATTGCTTCTAGGAGAGAAGTTGGGTTTGTAGTAAACCTATAAAAATGGTCGTGTTTAGCCTTAATTGAGCACCACTAGTGATAGTCTCATATTCATTTTCTAACTTGAATTTTTTTTTCCTACAATTAACTAAAGATAGTTTACATCGGTGAACTTTGTCTCCCATTAGGATTGCACTTTGAACAAGTAATAATTAAGATTCTTCTTAGTGAACCTAGATTACTTGCAACTCACATATGTGTTTTTGATGTTTCAAAATGACTATTGTTCTTGTGAGATATGATTAAATGTCTTCATGCTTTCTTAAGTGCTAGATGATTACTTGTTTAATTATTGAATGCATGTTCACTAGAAAGGTCTTTGCTCTGGATTAGCTTTTCTAATGTTATATTTCTTGATATATATATCCATGATACACGCTCTTATGTGCCAAATGTCAACATGTTTCACTTAATGCTTGGATTTTTAGTAATCTACTCTTCCTTAGGGTCTCCCAAAAGGTCATAAATAATCCACTCTTCCTCAGGGTCTCCCAAAGTCTTTGTGCACACATTTCCTTAATCATCTCGCTTTCTTTCAAATAATCTACTCCTTTGTCTAGGAAAGGCTAGATACAAATCTAATACTCCTCCAAATAACTTTGAGAACTTAAATATTCCATCCAGAATATTCAAGTAATTTAACTTGCGATCGCAAACATTAAAGGTCATATCCAAAAATTCTTATTCAAGCTTTTTAACTAAATGTTAAAACGCTCATCAATAGCTAAAATCTAACATCAACCTTCGGGTGATAAAGGACTAACGAATTCCTACATAAGTGATTTGTAGCTCAATTTATTATTCAACTACCTACTCTAGATCACCAACCAATAGACATCACTCTCTCACTTTACTATGAGGGTCTCGTAAACTTTGTTCTTCATATTCCATCACCACCATGGGCTACCTCATTCATCTAAACTTTCTTGGTATTCATTATCTATGATTCACTTATCACTTACACCTTTCCTCCTTCTAAATATTCTCTAATCATTTGTAAATTCTCTTCTTACCCAAGAAATGATTATTCATATCTTTCTACACAATCCCATCAATCATAATAAAATTCTTTACCAAATTCCTAAATCATTCCTTCATCATAATTGCCCAATTCTTTTCTATTTTAATGGCAATATGATTTTCAAATAATCAATCCTTTGATTATTCTTATCATCATCATCATCATTATTGCCTAACTCTTTTCTTTCTTAATGGCAATATGATTCTCACATAATCAATCTTTTGATTATTTCTATCCTTTTATTAAATCTGGGAAAAACAAAGAAAATTGGAAAGACTCTGCACCCCACAGGCGACGGTCCCAAAAACATGCGGGCGGTCCCTTATATATACGGGGACCATCATTATTTTTCTTCTTCTTCTGCATCTTTGAACCACCACTCTCTAGACCATTTTCTTTAGAAGAACAACATTTTGAACCTTCCTATACGTAGCTTTGAACAATAGCTACATAATTGAATCTTTCTTGTTGATATGTCATGAGCTCACCTCATATATAATCGCAATTCTATAGAACCAAAAGAGATACAGAAACTCATACACTAATTCATTAAGTTATTTCCAGTTATTACTATCCCGAAGATCCAATGAAACAATTTCAATTCATCACTGTAGACTACCAAATAAGCAAGCAAATCACTAGCACTAGTATAGTGAATATCATCACTAGTGAATAGCTACAAAAGGATTACCAAGTTTGTGGAGCTGAGAACCAATGTTTCCACTCTCCAACAAGCCTTGCAAACACATACGAATAAGAATATATACATAACACTTACCTCCATAGTTGGGACGACTCCTCTAGCAGCTGGTTTATGATAAGATTGTACTGCCTCCATAGACTTTTGTATTCTGTAATTTTACTCCTTTCAATTGCTTAGAACATCGCATAGTACAACTCATTCTTAGTAATTACATAACACTTATTGCATAAGATTTGGTCCAAAACAATTTGGCTTATGCTATTGTTAGGTCACCATATTAGTAACACAAGCATCAATATATAGAAATAGAGAAGTGATAGTGATCAGATGAACAAATACAAAACACACACACGTATAAATGAAGAAAGGTTATGCGAGGAGTGAAAGAGTGAATGAATTGAACAACCAACCCTCAAGTGAGGGTATTACAAAGGTATTTATAGGAGAGGAGCTAGGCAACACCCTAGTCCCTTCCTTTCCTTATTGGACTTGGGCCAAGGCTTATGGGCCTTCTACATAAGCCTTAGCTTAATAACTAACATAAAGGCCATATTAAGCTAACTATTACATATGAATCACTAACACTTGAAATATAGTTTAGGAGTGATTCCAACAATCTCCCCAAGTGATAGTGATGAATTAAAGAGTGATAAACGTTGTAGGTGTTGATGTAATAGTAGCTTTGACGCCTTTTGACATTCTTCTTCTTATGAGAAGGAGTGTCTTGATTCGAAAAATCTCCCAAGATAGAGAAATTGTTTCCTTTGAAGAGTTCTCGCTTTGACGTCATCTTTTCTTTGTTCTTTAGTTCTTTGTGGTGAAAGTGATAGTATGTTGTTGTTGTTCGCATCAGTTTGCTTCGTTGCTCAAAGTGTTCCACGCCTTTCTCCAACATGCTCACACGCTTTTAACGCTGGATTACAGATCGATGAAGTTCTCTTAGTCTTTAAACTTTGTAGATTCTTTGATTTGACGAGAATCATTCGACTTTTGTGTTGCCTTTGAGAGAACTTGCATTAGTGATGATGTTGGTATGAGCATGTGAAGAATCTGACGATCATCGGCCCGAGCTTCCATAAGAAGAAAACATACACACGGTTAGTAATAAGAGGATTCCGCACTTACAAGTTTGAATTTCGAGGGTGTTAACAAAGATAGTGTGAAAACACATCTCTAATTCTCACAAAGGCCGCTCTCGAACCGGAGTCCCACAAGTGAGATAACACGATGTATCAAGTACATCTGATTCAGATGAGTCGAGGTACATCAAGCATCAACTCACGATCAGACCGTTTGAGACACACTAAGCGTAATCCAAAAGGAGTTACCAAAGTGACTGCCGTGGTGCATTTGATGTTGACCCGGCAGAGTTTCCATTCAATCACTGAGGATCACATATGTAAACCTCTCATAAATGTTCTTGACAGATTGCTAAGATCTATGAAGGACTCGATAACGTACCACTATTGTTCTTATTGTTGAACGACAAGTGATGAAATGTCAAGTGCACCTACGAGATATTTTGATGAATCTCGTGGCTCTAGACTCAATAGTGCACTTTGGTTTTCCTGAGCGGAGACTAGGGAGAGGGTCTCCTTCTTCAATACCAAAGAATCTCTAAGAGACAAACCGATAGTTTATGTAGGGTTCCCCGTGAGAATGAAACAAGCTTCATTGGGAGAAACTTGAGTGGCTAAGAAGGTTTAGTGCATACGTCATTGGGTCCATGACGACTTTTAATCTTCAATACCGTGTCATCTAGTGACGACCAAGAGCTTATGAATTGAACCCGTGTCCGCCCTAAGTTGAATAACTGAGGGCTATTTCTTTTCACCCTTTTCATTGCTTTTCTTTTAATTCTTCAACTCCTTCTTTCTCCGATTCTCATTTTCTCCTTTTATAATCATACCTAAGGACTTCTAAGTACTAACTATTTGTGATGTCCTGGGTAGATCCTCCGACTCTGGCGGATCATAGGACGGTTATTCCAAACCTTAGTCACCTTATAACCCATGACTAACCTATGTTGCCATAAAACCATTTTCTTGAAAATCTCTCAAAGTGGTTATGATTGAAAACATTTTGTACCATTGTAAGAGTTTGATCATTTGCAAAATACTCCCCTCCACACGTGCTTAAGTGTTTAGACATAAATTTGCATGGTGAGAGAAGAGTGCGCACTTTGAATTGATCGAATCAAGATAGACAATTCCTCGAGGGACACGGTTACGTTGCATAGTTAAAGAGTTACATTGTCGCCTTTTAGGTGACAACTAGCTCTAATAACTACCTTAAAGGTGTGGACAAACCTCGAAAGGTTGTCAAACCCGTCAAAGTTCATGTCTATCAAGATCTTCTTGAATAGATACAATTTACTTGGATAAGTCTTTGGAAGACAGATCTTTTCAATGTATGACTTGTTCAGATCCCGTCAATTCAATAGCAAATCAACATATTTCTTATCACAATAATTTTCACACGACGATTCAATAGCAAATCAACATATTTCTTATCACAATAATTTTCTACCCCTCAAAAATGGCATATAAATGTTATTTTTGATAACGTTTTGATATTAAATATGACCATTTCGAGTTTTGTGGGAAGATTATCAAGAAGAACAATTTTGTGAACAAACTTTTTAGTAAATACTCCCCCTCAACAAGTAATAATAACTTTTGAGGTTTTGAAAAACGTAAGGGGAAGTACTTGTTCTTTTGAGCAAAACCTTGAAAAAAGTAAGAAGCTTTCAATCCTTTTATAGGATTGTGGCACTGAAGCGTACCACAGGGTCCTTTCATTACAAGAACGGGTTGTACACTGTTATGTGTGCACAAGCCATTGTCAATATAAAATCACACATCCAAATTAATATGAAATTGAAAACAGTTTAAGGGTACCTGTAGTCCATCAATCTTTCCAGAATGCGAGCAGGCATTGATAGCCTGTGAGAGTAATCCTGGGACGACCACCCACGAAGCTCTCCGAGTATCTCGAGTGGTCCTTCGTATAACCTTTCATCTATCTCGAGTGATGATCCTCTTAACATCCCGTCTCGTCCTTAGAATTCCATCACTTTAGAGACCCAATGTCTTCATGTATCTCCTTTAACCGATAAGCTAAGCCGTCCCTAACCTTCTTGGTGTGTGATCCCCAAACTTGTGAAGATCTCTACACGCCATCATAGATTGCGTTGTAGTTCACTACGGTAAACTACTCCGAATGGTTTCTTCGACGAGAGTGTATTGTGGAAGCGGTTTATGTCGTGAAGTTCTAGCTAAGGTCCGTGAAGTTGACACGAGTCCGATACGATTCAACAAAGAAGTTGTAAATCTTCTACATGTTCTCGGATCACTATGCTTCGATGAAGATGAGTAAGGACCGATGTATTCACGTTGAATTTCATCGAGAATTGTCTCATTCTTCCCCGTATCTTGGCAAGATACGATCTTCAATGTCGTTGAGAGACAAGTTCGAAGTCCGCTTCACGAATTCATAGTCCCTTTCGCCTTGTCTTTTGACCACGAGAGTCTTGAGGAAGGTGTAATCCCATTTAGACGAAAGAGTGACATGCTTAATAACAACGATCCCTTTATCACTATACACTTCATGTTAAGACTTACGAACTCGGCGCTCTTGTAGAAGATTCGCGGCTGCCCGCCAATGATGAATCCCGTGACATTGCATCGATGTCATACCGCTCCACCGTTGAAAACATGTGGGTAGCCTTTTCTTCAATGGCTATGCGGTTGGAGTATATGGTCACGGAACGGAAGTGTAAGTGATGTAGCGTATTTCTTTAAACCATCGCTACCGTAGAAGAAATTCCAAATATTTGTTGAAGAAGTAGCTAAATGGAATCCTAGGTTGATCCGTCACAATCGCTGGTAGAGGTTTAGCACAATGGTGTAGTATAGAGGTTGTCTCTTTTGGTGAAGTCGATGTTTGCTTCAGGGTTGAGCCAATCAATGTTGTTAGACGTGGCTCGTGCTATATTTTCAAGGTGATATTCAACTTCAATAGCACTTTCCGAGCTGTCTTTGAGTAGTTGAAATGCTTCATTCTTGATTTGTTTCAACTCTGATTTTGTCATCTTCTTCACACGGAACTTTTCTTGCAGTAGCTTAGGATGCTCCAACGTACGACCTTCTACCATATCTGGATCATCAGTTAGAGCGGGAGTAGCCTCAACAAGTGTGGAGAACCAATCATACTCGGTGTCGCCTTCGCTCTAGCCATGAGACGACATCGCCCTGGGCGCCTTCTTCTTTTTCTTTGGCCTTGATGAGGATGATGGTTTCTTTGTTGAAGCGGGGAGGTGGATTGTTGTTGGGGCTCGTGGACTTCCTTATCGCTACCACCAAGATACTCAAGTGATCACCGGTTTTCTCCGTCTGAGGTGGTAACTCGTAGTCCCGAGGTTTGTCAAGAAGAGCGTGGAGGAGATCATTGTAGAGATGGAGTCCTGTAGAGTGGAGGTGGCATGGAGGATGTTTCATCGACTTCTTTAAACTTTGGGTTCGTTATCTTTATCCTTATCCTTATATTCATCGCCTCTTGGACGCTTAGGTCTTTGAGCTTCTTCTTTGCATGCCGATTTGAGTTGGTATTCCAAAGAATGCTTCAAACAATTTACCTTCGTAAGAGGTAAATGTTGCGCATCATTTAGACATTTGAGTTACCCACCGAAACCAATTCAAAGATCCGAGAACACTATAGGATCAGTAGGGTTAATTGTTACGGTCATAGGTGTTGATCTTATAGTTTGCTTGGCTATATGCATCAGATTTGGATAGAGTTGTCTGTTTAACATCTCTCTTGTCACGCTTAGAACTTTGTCGAGTAAGAACTGATGAGTATAGCCCTTAATCATCTCGTTTAGTTCCCCTTGGACATCACGTTGCATGAACTTCTGAATATACTCCCTTTCATTAGACATCTTTTCTATCTCTTCATTAAGATGTTTGATGTTGTGTTTAGTATATCTAACTTTTATTGGTCACATCTTTCTTCCCGACTGCTTGATGCCTTTAACAATCCTTGTCTTTGCCCGAGATATCCAAGAGTCGGTAGGTTTCTTCACGATTGGATGTAGATCCGTTGTTCCTTTGGATGGTGGGGTGAAGAGTGAGAAGATGAATCGATGATGAGGAGTCGTGAGGTGATTCTGTGGTCCTTAGAGGTTCGAAGTTTCCTCCTTAGAGCGAGTAGGATCACAAGAAGATAATCATCATACTCACATCGTCATCTTGTCCAGATTTAGCCTTTACTTCAAATAACTGGGCCTCTTCATCGGCTTTGGCTTGAGCCGCAACCTATTCATCGCCTTTTTCTTTCTCAAACTTTTCTTTTCGTGTTCCTCAAAGTCATAATCAATAGAATCCTCCATCGCTTTTGTTGTTGCTCAAGAGTGGTGGCACCAGTTCTTTATCGGGTTGATTAACCGCATCGAATTGGTGTAGATTGACACCACCACTTGACCCTCCAGTACACGATTTGTTGATGTTCAAACTCTTTAGCCACGTGTTGGAGTCTAATGATTTTGAACTCTTCCCGTATTCAGATCCAGTGGCTCTTCATCCGAGCTTTCTTCTTCATGCTCAGTATGGGAGTCTTCCTTGCCTTGGTCGCCTTTTTGACCGGGAGGTTTAGCTCTTGTTGGAGTGACATCGGTTGCGCTTTGAGTAGGTGACCTCCTCGTCTGACACGGTTTCATCGTAGCTTTCATCCACTAGCTTTCTTTATGTTCGAGACTTGGGAATGGGAATACTAATGACTTCCTTAGAGGAACCGTCCTTTGAGTGGAGGTTTCCTCTTTGGGAACTTTCTTTGACTCTCGCTTGTAACACTTCCTCGACCGCCTCTTCCGGTTTTCCTTGAAGGTGTACCAGCGGACTTTTCATCGAGAAAACCTACTTTGCCTTCTTCAACCGCTACCGATATCATTTGTACGAGTACAGCTTGTTTGATATCATCGGTTATAAGGTGATCCGGCAAAGACCGCACCTTGTTTCTTTGTTGTAGAGTCCTTAACCGACCGAGAGTGGGATCATACAATATGGAGTGTTGTTTTGGGTCATCGAGTCTTAAGGGAATATCGTGATTATACCCTAGAGCTCGTTGGATCAACATTTGGTATATCCGACATACGGATTTTGGTGCCAAGCTTTTAAGGAATGACATCATGTCGTCCCATTTCGTAGCTTCAACTTCAATGTGTTTATTGTTGACCAAAGCCCAAAGATCTGCAGCTCCATGAGCTTGGGATGCTCATAGCCACCGCCACGCCCATAAACAGATTTGGTGATTATGATGTAGAGAGTTCTCCATGGTCGAGGAATATTCTTAAGATCCACGTATGAATGTTTAGTGATTACTCCCGTAGCTTCGCTATAACCAATGTCGATCATGAATTGCGTAACGCCTCTTCGCTTGGTGCGGCATTGTATTCGCTTGGTTCGATGATGTGGATGCGAAGAATAGCCCTTAAGTCTCGCAGTGTGATGTCAATTGTTTGTCATCGAGCGCCATGTCACAACATTTTGTCCTTTGATCTTTGCATTGTATTCCGTAATCGCTAATATAGATCTCGTGCAATCGTAGCGTAATTGGCGAGCATGTTCGATAGGGATGATTCTTCGTAATATCCACAAAGAATTAAACAGAGGATTCCGAGCGGTGAGAGTATCAAAATCAACACGAAGGTTGTTCTTTCCTATCTTCATTGGATAGCCATTAGGAAGATATCGCAATGGTGAGAACATTTGGTGCTTCCACGCTTTGTAATTGAGCGCCCATGTCATGATCTCGAAAGATATTTAGCCAAAAGAACCAACATATCGAAAGACATTATGTTAGTCAATGTATGGTTTTATTGTTCAATTATTGAATGAGATATGTCGATGATTGTTACGAGTCCAATGTCACTTGTTTGTCCAATAGTCCAATGACGCCGTGATAAGTTTCGTGAGTTGATTAACTTTAAGTTTTAAAGTCCATGTTTTCACTTATTTTTCACAACATATTACACGATTAAGTTTATTGGTGACATTATTGGTTTCGTATGCTATGATTTATTTATTTACAAGTTGCACGCGTAACAATTCATAATTAAGTTTAAAACTAGGCTTAGGCGAGAAATGGCAAGATTATGCGAACAGAGTGTTATACGCGTAAGCATAAGCTTATGCGAGGTTCTTTACTTACGCGTAAGAAATATTATGCGAGGGAAAGAGGGCCTTATGCGTAAAGCTTACGCTGAAGCGTGATATGGAACTCACGCGCAAGGCTTACTCGTAAGAGTCAACCTTATGCGCGAGGTCATCACACGCATATCCTTCACGGGATACGCGTAGTCCCTTATGTAGAACCTCCACGCGAATGTTACGCTGAAGATTTCTCTTACGATAACATGCTACGCGTAAGGTGATCCTTATGCGAGATGACAAATACCCTTGATTCTAAATTTTCACGCGATTAAACCTAAAATAATTTCATCATAGCACCAATATTAACACATATATTCGCTTATTTTCGGATCAAATCATGAATACTCATAGAACGATTACGCGTGAAGAAGACTTATGCGAGACCTAAACCCTAGGAATTACGACTAAGAATTCTAGCCATAGGAAATGCATAAAACTTGTTCTCGTAATACTAAGAAGTCAAGTGAATTGTTCGTCCAAGTTTTAACATCAAAATCATAGCTAATAAAAATACCCAAATTTCAAGAACATAAACCCTAATTTCTAATTCAAGATCAATTAGTGTTTCGGGTTGGTTCGAGCCTAGATATCATCAATTCATTATGAGAACAACATCAAACAAGCAACTAATTAACCAAAACATTCACACAAGGAAGTACCCAATTTCACGATAAACCCTAGTTTTCAAAATCAATCAATTCGTATCCGGGTGATGTTTAATAGAAAAAATGAGATCATTGAAGTAAGAAAACGTTTTGACACAATCATTTTAACCATAAACACACATTACTTGATTAGGTGTTCATACGCTTATGCGAGAACACCAAATCAATCATAAGTGAATATTTAACCGTTAGTTTTTACCATAAATCAAAACCTCTGTTTAAAATCTTGTTACAAACACAGAATCACTTACAAATTGATGATCAAGTAACCGGATTTGATGAATGATTTTTATGCGTAGGATAAGTTTAGTGAGATATTAAATGTAGTAAATTTAATGAGTTTGGTGGAAGTTTTATGAAAAATAACTTTGAGCTTTTGACAGTTTTAGCCCCTCCACCTTTTCCATTTACATCTATTGTCCATAACTTCCATTTTGGTTACCAAACGAAGGATATTTGGAAAGAAATTTTGATGACACTCCCCCTCGACTTAAGAAATAATGAAAGTTTATAAATTTTAGTCCGAGGAGTGTCAGAAAACCAGAAATGTGATCACCATTATTAAAGAAACAACCGGGATAAGATAACATGCAAGTACAAGGTTTTATGAAACAAAAAAATATTTGTTTTCTCCCCCTCAACACTTGATCGAAAAAGATACTGAATTTTGAAAGATTAGAGTGTTGACGGAAGATTTGTATTTGCCATGTTAAAAGAAATATAGATAGAAGAATATTTTTGTTGTTTTATCTGATTTTATAATTTTATATTTTGTTTTTGAAAAATATTTACAAAAGATGTTTTGGTGTTTGACTGGGTTTTAAGAATGTTTAAAGAGTTCATCCAGTTCCTCTTGAGTCAAACACCGCATACCAATCCGGTGGACCAACTCATTAAACCTAGCAGGAGCTAAGGCTTTGGTGAGAAGATCCGCCATTGGTATTCGCACCCACAAAGTATAATTCAATAGTACCGCTCCACGTGGTCCTTGATGAAATGATATCAAGATCGATGTGCTTTGATTTTGAATGTTGTACCGAGTTGCACGAGATCGCAATAGCACCGATTGTCGCAAAGACATCGGATTTTGTCAAACACGTAACCATAGTCTTTGAGTTGTGTTCTCATCCAAATGACTCGAGCACAACACGCCGACATGGCTACATATTCTCGCTCGCTGAGGAGAGTGATGTACAATCCCGCTTCTTCGATTGCCATGACACCGCTTTATCACCAAGAAATTGTAATGCTCTCAAGTACTTTTCCGTGAGTCTAAGCATCCCACGTGATCATTCGAAAAAGCTATTAGTTTAAAACCGTAATCCTTTGGATACCGATCCCCAAGTTAATGGTTCCTTGATGTATCGGAGGATTCTTTTAGCCTCGAGAGGTGGGTTTCGATTGGTCTCGATCGATAACGGAGCAAAGATATACAACAAAACAATATCAGCACGCTAGTTGTTAGATACATGAGAGACGCAATAATACTACGGTATTTGGTAGGGTCCACCAATTTCCCATGTAAATCAAAGATCTAGCTTGGTATGAGCCATTGGTATGGCATAGGTGTCACAGCTTTGCATTCAATTTGTTTAACAATTCAAGGGCATATTTGGACCGACTTAAAATACCACGGGTGATTGATGAACTTGCATTCCTAGAAAGAATGTGAGTTCACCCATCATTGACATTTCAAAATGTTTTGTCATTAATTTTGCAAAACATTTGAGTATTTTAAATGTGTTGACCCAAACCGATGTCATCCACATAGATTTGAACGATTAAGATGTGAGCCCCGTGATATTGTATGAAAAGTGTAGGATCGACCAACCTTTGGTGAATTTATTGGCAATGAGGAATGATGATAACTTATCGCACCACGCCCGGGAGCTTGTTTGAGACCATACTGAGCTTTGTTGAGTTTGTAGACATGGTTCGGGAACTCGTGATCAACGAATCCTTCCGGTGGCCGACATAAACCGCTTTTCAGCTGCCCATTCGTAAAAGCGCTTTGACGTCCATCCGAAAGACCGTTATGTTCATATGAGCCGCGAACGAGAAAAATCCGAACGCCTCAAGACGAGCAATCAAGCAAATGATTCTTCAAAGTCGATACCTCTTCCCGTTTATAACCCTTAGCCACCAGACGTGACTTATTTCTAATTACGCTTCCTTCAAAGATCCAATTTGTTCTTCCAATCCATTTGAGACCAATGACGAGACCCCGTTGGTCTTTCAACCAGCTCCCATACTTCAAGACGCTTGAATTGATTGAGTTTTTCTTGCATGGATTCAATCCATTATCTTTTGTCATTGCGTCTTTAATGTTTTTAGGCTCGATTGGCGACAAGTGAGAGCATAAATGCAATGTTCACCATCCGTGTGAAGACGTTGTCTTGTAACGATCGCTTGATTTGGGTTACCAATAATATTCTCTAGAGGATGGTCTTTTGTCCAACGATGTGTAGAGGGTTGATGTTGGAGACATTGTGCGATTTTAAGGATTCAAATGGTTCGTTGATGATTCCGCGACATCGTGCAAAGTTTCTTTGGCAAACGGGTTAAAGAACGATTTGGATCAAAATCGCAGTGGGGGTACTTCATTAAGAACATCGATGAGTCGGTACAACATCATTGAAGCAGTTTGTTCATCCGTTGTTGTAGAGTCAACTGGTGGTGCTTCTTCAACAAGAGTTGTTGTAATAGGTGTATCGTATAGGAGTATGATCAGTTGAGCAATGAAACAATGGATACACCGGAGAACGCTCATCAATGTCATCACTAAATAACGGAGCAAATAGCTTTTCCATTTGTTGACGAGTAAGTCGGGGTTTAGTTCATTGATGATGGGGTTTGAGGAAGTTTAAACGGTTGTGACCGGGTTCTAAGTTGTTATGCTCGAAGCCATTTCGTAAGTTCATCAAAATTAGCATGAATCGCTTCCATAACCCGCTTTGTACGACGATTCCGCATCCGAAACCCTTAGAATTTTCACAATATCCTATAAAGACTCAATGTCGACTTTGGCTTTGAGCTTTCCAAAGTTATCACGATCATTATTTGGGTAGCAAAGGATCCAAATACATGAAAGCGTTTGAGATTCGGTTTATGGTTGTGGATAAGCTCAAAAGGTGTTTTGTTGTGCGCTTAGTAATCATTGAACGATTTTGAGTATAGCATGCCGTTGATACGACTTCGCCCACAAGTAATCCGGAAGTTTAGCATTGATTAACATTGTTCTTGCAGCTTCCACTAACGCACGGTTTCGCCTTTCAACAACTTCGTTTTGTTCTCGTGTACGTGCAATAGATGTCCGATGCTCAATTCCCACTTTCTCATAAAATTCTCGAAGAGTTTGGTTCACAAATTCAGCCTTTGTCCGTTTCTAATTTGGCGGACGGTGTTCGGAGTCGAACTTGAATTTTGTGAGAAAGGTGATGATCATTTGTGGAGCTTGATCTTTACTTCAAGAAAGTATACCCAAGTCCATCGGGAGTAGTCATCGACAATTACCAAGATGTAGCGTTTGCCATTAATCGCTTGCACGCATCGGGCCACACAAATCCATGAGAAGAAGATGAAGCACATGTTGAGAGTCGTGTTCCACCTTTGAAGGAAAATGAGCACGAGTGCTTTTCTTGTTCACAAGTCGAGCATAGGTGATCTTTGGAATATCGGAATCTCGGAGACCTTCAACAAGTTTGTGTCGAGCAAGGTTGGTGATGGTTTGAAAGTTTAAATGTGAAAGACGACGGTGCCATAGCTGTGGATTTTGTTGATGTTGCCTTTGAAAGTAGACAGATGGGAGATGAAGCAACCATGTCTTGCCTTGAGATTGTGTATAGACTAGAATTGCGAGAGCCGACATTAGATCTTTTCCTTGTAGATCACGAATCAAACAAGTTTTCTCCCGAAAGCAACTTCCAAATCTCCATCACGTAATTGATCGATCGAAAAGAGATTGTGACCGAGGCCTTCCACATAATAAACCCCGCTAATTTCAATATTGCCATTGATATAATCTCCGAGCCCATGATAGTCGCAAGTGATCATTCCTTAACTGACAAAGGCCAATGAACTTTGCAATAAAGTTTGATAACAGCTTAAGATTGCTCGTCATGTGTCGGGAACATCCGCTATCAACAATCCTAAGGATGATCTCAGACACCGCATTACACATGCACGACACGGATGGAATAGAAGTAGATGTGGAACCCAAGTGTTAGAGGGTTCCAAGCGCTTATAGTAGAAATACACATCAATGACTTTAGGTATCTATTTAAATCCTAGTGTATTATGTATCCATTTCTACTATCTCCAACTAGTCTTAGCTTTAGTCTTAGTGAATCGACTAGGTGGTACTACATTCCTTGGAGGTGATATCGAACCACAGGACATCAATGCGCTTTAGAATCTAAGGAGGGAGTTTACCAAGCACGATTTAGAAGCATTAATGGGCCTAGAGGTATTCCGATTCTTAGGATTCCTTAAACAAGACAAGATAGCTCTAGCAACACATTTGTCATGACAATCGAAGCATACTTTTACGACAAATAACACAAGAAGCATCGATCAATATCAAAAGTAATTAAAGGTTTGGCATTCGTTACAACACTTTTTCCATTACATTTGTCGACGCAATATCTAAAGTGGGTGCAACTTGAGTCTTATTCAAAGTCCTAGGTGTTCTTCTACTTCAAAGATTCTTTATTGATCTTTTCTTAGGTCGCAACTTCCTATTCTTCCTTGTATTGCTCCTAGGTCGTGAAAAGAGGCAACTATTCCTGCTTCAAGAGAGGAAGCACATTAGTATCTTGTGTTTTGTCAAGAGGCAATATGGGTTCACGTTTGCTAAGTGTTACAGTGCAATTTTCTTAATGATGCTAGGTGAACTTGTTCATACTTTCCTAACATTTCCTTAACTTAATGATAGTGTGCACCAAATCTTGATTTTCGTAACTAAGATTTTAAAAATTCATGACTTATTTAGTGTGTGCAAGAAAATGATCAAGTTCGTTTGATGCTTCATTACGAGTCTTTTTGAGTAAATCAAATATGACACCATATTCGTTTTTAACTTTTGCAAGTTCTTCTTTATATTTTGAGATTTGACATTTCAAAGACACATTTTGATCATCCAGTTGCTCAATTTTAGGATTAAACGTTTTTGTTTTCAATTGGTGGATTTTGTTTTGCAAAGCAAGTTCACGATTTTGACAATCTTTTTGACACCATTGAAGACGACGTTTTGAATTTGAAAGTTCGTTTAACAGTCGTTCATTTTCAGCTTTTAAAGACTCTATCTGATGCATGTTATCAATATTCACAACAATATCAACAGAATCAGCAGAGATATGATAACATTTTCCAAGAGTCGATCAACATCTTTTCTCAATAATTTCTTTTTATATTTAGTATTTGAAATCGATGTTTCTGTTTTCTCGAAAACTGTTTTCATGAGAACGAGTTCTTTGGGAAAATCCCTTTCCCAATATAGTGCACAAGTTTTCAAAATTTTGACATGGCTAAAAGTCTTTTATGAAGAATGTCTCTATGTTCTCGCGCCATTGGCGATTGAAAATGTTCAACTTTTATTTTAGAATGAAATTCAATCTCACATTCCAAAATTTTTAGGTCAGATAAGAAAGTGTCAAAGTATTTTATAACGCGAAAACTTTCGGCTTTTGTTTTAACTTCACTGAGTGAAGGTAAATGACCATTAATTTGTGCACCATTTTGTTTGGGACTAACTTCAGAAACTGGTGTGATAACAAAAGGTTTGTTAGAAGTATCTTGTTGTGTGACAAAAGTTACGGCTTTTGAATAGTTAAATGGTTTGTTATAAACGACATTTTCCATTTTGACCGACTCTCATCATCTCGCATCTAATTCCTCCATACGATTATATTCAACAACAAATCATAATTGAATCATCAATTCTATGTTCGTGATCAGAAACTTTAGGATTTGGTTTGAATGCTCTGTTTGAAAACTTAGGTTTGTAATCAGCAATAATTGGTCCATATCCATTTGGATTTGGTTTAAAAGTAAAATTTTGAATAGTTGTGATTGACTCACCATGTTTATAAACAACATTTTGAAACTCTTTGATTTTGTGTTGTAAGTCGACAATTTCTTCAAGATAGTTATCTATTCATTTCGTGGAATGCTGTTTGTACTCAGAGAACTATTTTTGACAAGTTAACAACTCAGCCTTGGCTTTTTGAGTTTCCAAAGTAAGAGCGTTAAGTTGTTTTTTATGTTCATGTTTCAGTTGTTCTATTTGAGACAACAAAGCATTCTTGGAAGCGGCTAGATCACGATCCGCTGCTCTAATGATTTTTCATTTTGATGAGATTTAGCAAAGCGACTTCAAAACCTTTTTCACGCTTTTTCTTGAGTTTTAAAGAAATTGATTTGTCGAATTAAGCATTCATTATCCCTAATTAATAAAGGCATTTTCTCTTTTAATTTCGCAAATTTCCAAACGAGAGTGTTGGTCTTTAATTAAGGTCGAGCTCAATTTCTATTAGATAGAAGCTCATTTTGTTCGCCGTGAGTCTCATCATGAGCATTATTTAGATCCTCAAATATAACCACGAGTCAACTTGATTATCAATATTAACCAAAAGGTTATCTTGATCGTCAAATATAACTACGGGATCTATTTGATAATCATCGAATGAGATGTGGATGGCTCATGTTGAATACTCCGATCCTTGTCGGATGGAGAAAGTGGCGAGATATCGATCGTGGATGAGTACATTTTGTTCGCACCGAGACAAGCCATCGATGTCATACATTGGGCCTGTGTCACTCATGTGTAGAGCTTGCATTTGTGCCATCAACATCACCGCTGCATTAGCCTCGCAAGTCTTCCATATCATCATCGAATCGCATCCGCCATAAAGCTCGCTCCTTGTTGGTAAGAGTTCCACCACTTCATCCTTAAGAGCCAAGAGCAACGCCTCTTTGTGATAAGACCGCCTCTTGTCCTCGGTTAGGACATGCATTAGCCAGTGACCCTTCTCATTGCGCTTATAACAACGAAGACCATTAACCCCATTCGAGCATTCCCTATTCAACCACTTGACCCTTTGTTGTTGCAGAGCACCCATGTTATTCCTTCTAATAGCATTAAACCCTTGACCACCTCCCATCCGACGACCATAACCACGGTTCAACTTCAACGCGTCCATTGTTCACAATCGCTGATTCCTTGTGTTGGATGAGGAACGAATGCGATTGTTGGATTTGTTTGTATACCGACCAAGGCTTTAGCAAGCATAACAAATCCTTGTTGCAATTCATCGAAAGCAAGCAGAGTCCTCATCGCCTTCACCGTAGTGCTTGAGCATTGTTGTTGTTGTATGGATCCAATTGATTTTGTTGAGGTTGTTCTTGTGCTCGATCATATGGTGTAATGGTTGCGCTTGGTTGAGGAGCGGGTTGAGGAGCTATTTGAGGAGGAAGATTAGTTTGAGCCTACAAAGCAAGTTGTTGATTATCGTGAATTGACGTGAAGTCGGAGTCCACGGATAGTCCTTTCTTTGTCAACTTCTTTTGGTGAGGCTTCAAATAGTCGCCCAACAATCCGTATGTAGCATGATGAAGATTCTTAGCTTGACGGAGAAAATGACATACTTCTCCCATTCCGACCAAGACTACTTAGGAACTTAGTGTTGACAGAATTGAGGCATGATGATGTTGTGTTTGTCCAAATCATTAATGATGTCTGAAAAGCGATGATGATATGACTCTAATGTCTCTGCTGGTTCAATCATGAAGTGTTCATAAGCCAAGTAGATTTTGGATTCCATGTCTTCCTGATTGAGTGTTGTGCCTTCCATTAGAATATGAGTATGTTCCCACATTGCTTTAGCTGTCTTTTGAGCATCAACACTTCGAAAGATCGGATTGGGTAGTCCCAAAAGGATGTATTGCATTGCTAGTTCATCGGCTTCAAAGTGTAAAAGTTCATCACCAGTGAGGTCGAAGATAGTTACAATGTTGGTGACAGCATCTCTTGGTGGATTGGCATATGGATCTGTGGGTGTAATACCAGTAGGCATCTGAAATGGACCTTCCATAATGACCTTCTTTAAGAACTTTCCATGTGGCTTCTTTAGATCACAAAACCTGAAGAACCTTATCACCCATTGATCATAATTACCGGAGTGAGCATTGGAGGTCTATCAGTGAGCCACTTCATGAATTGATTGTTGGTCGCTTAAGGCTTCACACATCTTGCCAAACCATGTTGGTTCCTTCATAGTACTCCTGGATGGATGTTGATTGTAGAAGTTTGTGTAAGGTTGTACTTGAAGACTTGGTGGTGGTTGAACCATTTGAGGTTGTGAAATTGCTGCAAGTTGTGGAGTATGTTGTTGATTAAATTGTTGTTAATAAATTTGTTGTTGATGATTAAATTGTTGATGTTGTGGACTTAGTTGTTGTTGTTGTTGATTATAAGTGTAAGGAAAATAGTTAGAGTATGGTGGTTGTGACATGTTGAAAACTTGTGTTGTTAAATGGATCTTTGTAGTCGAGTGAAACGTTGTTGATGAAGTATCCTTAGGCGTAGAAATCACAAAAAATCAAAGTACCACTTATGCGTAAAAACACCAAAGATACGCGTAACAGCAATAGTTACGTGTAGGATTAGCTTACGCCAGAAGAAATGAGAAAACACTAAAGTTATGCGTAAATGAAAGTTAAGCGTAGAAAACTTAGGCGAGGATTAGCTTATGCGTAAGACAGGCTTAGGCGTAAGAAAATCTTATGCGGAAAGAGTTCTACGCGAAGGTTTGAGCTTACGCGATGATTAGGTTTTTACTCAAAAGATCTTTTACACTATCACAAAGGCAAAAGATATCCAATTCAAAGTGTTTTCGTGCTTATCCAAGCAAGAAAAACACCGAGTAATCCATGGAACCAAGATCAAACCAAGGAAAAGTTACGCGTAAGATTAGGGTTTTACTTACGCGTAGAAATTAACCAAAAGTGATTTCTGCCAACTGATGTTTCCAAACCAGATTTTTGTGATGAAATAGCTTCAATAGCACCAAAATAACACAAAAGTGTGAAACTTGATGATCCAAAGCTTTAAAACACGTTATGCGTAGAACTACTACCACGTATAAAACCAAGTTTAAAAACAATGATCCACACGTAAATTTTGAAACTTTTTGCCAAAAATAGATATTTTAACACCTAAAAACATTGAAAGTACAAGAATCTTGGATTAAAAGGTGTAAAAAATGAGTTTTTAAGCGTGACAAAGTGATAAACTCTTTTACGCATAAGACCACAAAGTTAAATTCAAAAACAAAAGATGTTCACCCAACTATTTTGCAAATGATACCACTGTTAGGTCACCATATTAGTAACACAAGCATCAATATATAGAAATAGATAAGAGATAGTGATCGGATGAACAAATGCAAACACACACACACGTATAAATGAAGAAAGGTTATGCGTAGGAGTGAAAGAGTGAATGAATTGAACAACCAACCCTCAAGTGAGGGTATTACAAAGGTATTTATAGGAGAGGGATCTAGGGTAACACTCCTAGTCCCTTCCTTTCCTTATTGGACTTGGGCCAAGGCTTATGGGCCTTCTACATAAGCCTTAGATTAATAACTAACATAAAGGCCATATTAAGCTAACTATTACATATGAATCACTAACACTTGAAATATAGTTTAGGGGTGATTCCAACAGTTATCATTTTAATGACCTACATGAATTACACAACACTTGTTGCAAAATTTCAACACAATTCCTAAGATACTAAATCTGCAGAACATCATTGATCTACATGAATGCAATTAGGACAACCCTAAGTTTCAATTAAGCCTCAAAGTAACCCTACAAAAAGCATTACTAGAGCTTTAAACCATCATCAACAGTGGCATCGGATCTGTTAAGTAATGGACCAACAACCAGGGGCGTAGCCACCTTGTAGGTAGTGGGGGAAAGGCCCCCAATAAAGCTTCACTGGATTGGCTAAATGAATAGGAAAAATAGTTAAATTAGTTGCAAAGATTGGTGTTGCCCTCAATCCAGAAACTAAAGTGCCCTCTACAAGAAGAAAATATCATCAATTTGATCTTGAAAGTGTTTTTCTGGAAATCGTCGAGTTGCAGAGAATGAGGATGGTTGGAGAAAAGGGAAGATGAAGACCAAAATGGATATTGGGAGATGGCGTATCATTAAATATATTATCTATCTATTCATTGTTAATTTAGTTTTAATATATTACATGTTCAGTTTTTTACTATTAATAGTTGTTGGGAAGTGTCTTTTGTCCTCGAGCTCTACCAGTATAAATAAGTGTTGTTGTTTTAGTTCAAAACTAAGCTTCAAGTTTTAAGTTTAAGTTCCAATTAAAAAATAATAATTTATGTTAATAGTCCAAAAAGAATAAAACACATCCATATTGTACAAGTTTATAACTCTAATTTACATAAGAAATTAACAAAGGTCTAATTACTTTTATACATATTTAGCGAATTATAGCTTGACTTATGTTAATATTTAGTTACATGTTTGTATCTAATAAGTGATAATAGATCACAAGTCAAATTTATCTTATTTAAGATAAACTTAATAAATTTGAATTCTCTGCTTAGGTCTCATTTTATGTGCTTCATTTCTTTAGTAGACGAAGTTACGAGAAAAAGTATTATTTTGCGTTTAATTAAAACTGACCAGACCCGACCCATTTTGAATTTCACAAAAAAAAATTACCTATTTTCTAGTCATTCTTATCACTCGTCGCCCCCTTCGATTAGATTTTCTGGCTCCGCCACTGCCAACAACCATTAACACTTGGAATTTTATGATTAAATTTGAATGTTAGAAAAAGTTGCATACTTGGTTGTTGATAATTTTCAAGCTCAAGCCGTCCAGCTGGAAACATGTAAAAAGTGATTTAGGGTTTATGTTTTTGTGGTTTAGGTGAAAAGAAAAAAGAAAGCAAACGAAAAAAAGGGAGAGAAATCCGCTCAAAAGGAAAAGTTTGAAAGAATAAAGCAAAGAGAAAAAAAAGAAGGGGGAGAAATCCCGCTCAAAAAGTAAAATGAATAAAGCCGGGTTTTCATTTATAAAACAGGCTCTATTTTGTGGCTGAATTAGACCCCGGTTTTTTAATATCATAACTGGGCTTTATGCAATTTTTTTGGACTAAAAAATTTATAAAACCCCTTTTTTATTAAGGGGGGTCTATGAAGGGGGCTCTATTCTTGAATTTATAGTAGTGCATGGCTCTGAACTAGAGTTTCTTCCTCTCAAAAAGCCTAGGGTAACAATTGTTCCACAAAGTGCATCCATCAAAAAGAGAAAATACTTCTTCTTCTACCTCATAACTTTCTACACCATACTCATAGTTCACACTACCACCACTTCTCTTATCTCACATCTACTACCACCCCTTCTCATTTTTTTACATCCATTTCTTCTTGTTAACACACCCAACAAAACTAGGATCGTATGCACATTCTTTGATCATGCCATATCATTGTAAGTGCAAGTGTTCCTTTCATGGTTTCCTCACAAACATTTCTTCTCATCTTCACTCATTGTTAGTGCAAAGGATGTACTAATCCATACCATCTCTACCAACCTTAGTTCAACATCTTCCCTCTTCATTGCTGTTCATCTTTTCCCACTCCTTAAGCATGCGTCTTGATTTTAGGTTGTCATTATAGAATCAATGACTATATATGTCTAGTTTCAGTTCTTCTTTGTCATATAGTACTCATATCTAAGTCATGCATATCTTGTTCACCGATAGTATATTTGTGTATATATATATATCTATCATCATTATTATATATGTGCTCACTTGTCTACTAACTCTGTTTTGCAGCACTTGTATACTAACTCTGTTTTGTAGCACTTGTCAACTTCTATCTTACTTGGTTCCCCAAACAAGGGGACCATACACCAAAGGAAATAAGGATATACGAATTATGAGGATGCAATGAGTTAGGGGAGCTCGGAGGTATTGGAGTAAATGGCATGATTGTGATGATACAAGGCTTCACTAGGATGATGCAAGCTCACTATTTTGAATGATGGGATTCGGGATCATCAAATACATTCGAGGATCATCCACAATCTACTAGGACTTTTCTAACATAATCACCTTCAACCTATATTCTCAAGTCTTCTCAAGTCCTCTAAGGTCTTCCTCAAATCTTCTCGGATCCTTAGCTATTTTTGCCGATCTTCTTTCCATCTCTACATTGGCGATACCTTTTTGATTCGACAAAAGGGGGAGGAGGAGTGTAAACAGGTAACTTTTACACTTTACTATGAGTTATAGTTTACATATTTTTTCATCATCAAAAAGGGAGAGATTGTTAGTTCAAATGTTATGACATTTAATCTATACAGTGTCTTTATATTTTAATGATGACAAACATATAACCTGTAATGCATAACGTAAAGTGCACAAGTTACTTGTTTATGCAAATCATCAATGCATGCACGTATCAACTTCTTCCGACGTCTAAAGTCTGAATCACTTAAGGTATGTACAAACAAGTTACCAAGCTAGTTAAGTGATCAAAGAAATTATTTTTGTCCTCAAACCTTACATTTTTATAAATGTGACAAAGCTTTTCACAAAAATAATTTATACAAACTATTTTTGTAATTATAAAGACAAGTTTTAATAAGAAAAAGAAATTTGAATTTCAAATTCCCAACAGCTATTTTTCCCGCCCAAATCAGTTAAATTTTCACTAGAAACATATTTTACCACTAAAGGACAACTGCTGTTGGAAAGGTCCCTTAAATAGGTGACGGTCCCGTATATATATGGGACCTTCCCCCGCTCCTCGAGCAGGCTATAAATATTGCATTGTTTTCTTCAGAAAAATCAACCCTCTTTAGCATAAAACTTTATGTATTCTTAAATATCTCAAACCTCTCTTCTTTGATCACATTACCTTGTTTGAATCTTGTTTAAATGTGATTCTTTCTTCCTTCCTTCAAGTGCAAAGAGAAGAACTTTCGTCATCATCTAGAAACGAAGTTATGAAGCCTAGCTAGTCCATTTGTAACATTTGTCACATATAGATCGAGTCCAAATCTTTTGTAATATGTAGATCCGGACGAGTTGTAAGTCCGGGATGTGTCATGTGTATATGGACGATGTGTAAGTCCGTGAGGTGTTGTATGTGGATCGGATAGATCGTGTAGATCGAGTAGATCGGGTTGATAGTGTTGATCATGTAAATCGGATAGATTGGGTTCATCGTGTTGATCGGGTTGTTCGTGTTGATCGTGTAGATCGGTTAGATCATGTGTGTATTGGTTCTAGCCAATATTAGAACTCGACATTCCATTTAGTGTCATATATTGGTGTAAGCGAAGGTGTACGATTTTCTCCACGTGAGAAGAGAGCTTGTTGATTAGTGAAGTAACTCCCGAGTTGGGTACTGGGAGTGAAGTAGAAGAGGTGCTTCATGACCGAACCACTATAAATCATCATGTCCGATTTGCTCTTTCCTTTACTTATTATTTTAAGTTTATATTTGTTTTATTACTTCTTATTAAGTAGTGTTATTATGTCACTTGTGATGATTGCATGTATAGCTTTTTCTTTATGTTTACTAGCTAACTTAAAAATGTAAAACGAAGAAAAATTCATCACATGTCTCAAAAACGCTACCGGTGATGGTCCTGTAAATAGACAGAAAGTCCCACATATATATGGGACTGTCTATATATTTCAGGGACCGTCCCCTATTCAATCAAAAGTAGCTCAATCTTGTTAGCTATGTGTTGTGCTTATGTTTGTGTGATTGATTATTTATATTGTAGTGATGATATGTGAGTCTTGGTTTGGTAAACATACTTGTAATTACGTGACATATATTGGTTATAAGTGTCATAACCACTATTTATATTTAGCCACACCGATCTAAAATTTGATGTAAAGATATTAGATTTTAAAAGAAGCGTATTCACCCTCTACGTTTCTACATGTGATTTGAGATTTTAAAAAGTACATCGAAAGTACATCAAGTGCCCGCTATAGAAAGATGATTTAATTCTCGTCGTGATGGTATCATTCGTTTTGCGTAACGATTAATGGTTTTAATTTTTAAAAACGAGTGAAAGTTTATCTTTTTGTTTTGATCAAAAAATGGATTGCCATTATTGGTTCATTGGATCTTTATAAAATATTGGATCGACATTGAACTTTTCTCTAAATAACATAGATAACTGGGGATTTATAACTCAATCTCTATACTTGTATTTTTGCATAGTATAAACTAACTAATGACCCGAATTGAGAGGATTAAAACATGTGGAGTACTTAAACATTAACGTATATATGAGGGTAATAATTTGACGTTCTTCCCATTACTCTATAATAAATAATACTACCATAAGTCCCAATCTTCCCAAAACTCGTATTTATAAGATATGACTTGGCTTAGCAACCATGTAACCAACTAGATAATTAACTAAGGGTTTAACATATATTTTGTTCACATTAATGCACTAAAATGAGTGCATACAAGGAAGGCTATGGCAATTTAGGTTTAATATTTAGTGGGTGTAAACAATGCTCTCCAAGAAACTTTTGAATCCATCGAAATATTATGAGAACCGTGAAAAGATAGGCTCGAGAGGGTGTACTAGGGTATCTTGTATTAAAAATGAGTACATAGCAAGAGTGAGGGGTAATTACTTAACCAATGAATTCAATGTAATTATAACAAAAACATGCTAAAAACAAGGGTTAATCCTAATGCATCTTATCATTTAGTAAATGCTAACCGCAGGAATGTGATCTCACTAGCGATCTCAGAATGCCTCACTAAAGCAAGTTATAGAATCTATATAGTACCGGTAAACTCATAAGCGTTAAAGGTGAATGCTTTTTACTATATATCTAAAGCCGAACCTCACAATTTTGGGGTGGAATTTTGAGTTGTAAGGTTTTTGTGATAACTATATAAATCCTATCCACGAGACACTTTATTAAGACTAAAATTTCACTTGTAAATGTCATAAAAAATTTAAATTTGTGCTAAATCACCTTTACAAGTATTTCCTTAGGTTTATACATAATATTTTAAGAACAAGAAAAATAAAAAATGTATGGCTTGTTTCTAAGGTGTCCTTTTCTACCCTCCATACACATAAATTGAACATTTTCTCTAATATTATAAAAGTACCAAAATTAAAGAGATGAAAAAACTAGTACTCCCCTTGTTAGCTTGGTATGAATGGAAAATAAAAATATGGTTAAATCCTCCTCCAAGAATATATGATACTCCAATGATTCGCTTCGTGTCTAATATAACTAGTAGATCTTAAGAAAACAAACACGAAGCCTCGCATAAAATTGGTAATAAATACCATACATATGAACTAAGCTAAACTAAAAAGCAAATAAGATATAATGCTTATGAAATAAACTTTTACAAGAATCGAAATTTAAACATTTTGGAAATTTTCAAAACTAAATTTAAACATAAAACAAAAATATGAAAAAAAAAAAAGTGTTATAAAGATTCCGACGCCATCACTCAATAAAGGTGACGCCGTCAGTGTAACCTGACATATTTTTTGCGTTTTGTTTTCTGGAAAATTTCTAGAAAATTCTAACTTTTAAAACCTGTAAGTTCCCGTAAAATTTGTATTTCGACTCGATTCAAGCATTTGACTCAAACAAACACGCAAATAAGATAAAATATATGCTAATTATAAATTGTAAACTTTTCATGTTCGCATTTCGTTCTTTAAAACTAATTAAGAATTTTCCTACACTTATCTTTTCATAAAATACCTTTATATGTAATTAAGAAGAAGTTAAAAACAAAATAAAGCATTTTCACAAATTATTCAAAACATTAAAAATTAAACAATTATAATAAAGTGTATATATATGACGCAATCCTAATAAAATTTAAAAGCAAACAAAGCAAGTAAATAGGATATGCTCATGTTGCCTCCCAATAAACGCTTGTTTTTGTTCGAGTCACGAGCCAGACTCTATCCTTATTTAACTGATAAAAGGGAGGTTTTTCCTACACTTAAGATTAAGTGAGGATGATAGTAGTGATACACACCATTTTGGTGGAATTGAGCCATATGATGAGTGATTGGTGGTTGAATTATATGCTCAAAAGGCTGTGCTTCTTTCATCTTAACCTTACCTAATTCAATTTGGTCAACGGGTAAATTTAAGTCTTTCTCCTAGAAAAGAATCATCTTTTATTATCTTCGACTCCGATAAACTCCTAGTTAGGGATCCACTTTGACCAAATAAACCCGGTTTAAACCCATAATGTTTTTTGTGATCATTCATAAATGGGTGATGTAAGTATGTAAGGTTATGTTTCACTCCTAAATTAGCCTTATCTTCACATGGATTTTTAAAACTATCCGAACTATATGGGTTGATGGGTTGATTTGGGCCTTTTTCAATTCATAGATTTATATATATGGATGAAAATTGGGTAACGGTTTTGGTTGAGGCCTCGGTTCATCAACAAACTTCCATAGAACAAAGATAAAGGTTATGAATACAACTATTCCAACTTATTTCTCTAGTTGTGTTTGGTCCAAAGGTTCTACATCAATCGAAATTCCTATAGTCTCTTCTACTTCTTCCGGGTAAGTCACAGGCGGTGTGTATTCTTCAAATGATGGCAGGACTTCTGGGGTACCTAGTGGGCTTGGATTTTTAACCCCATTCTCCATTATATCTAAATCAATTATGTGCTTATCATGTGTTTTGGCAAAGTCTAACCCCAACATGAACCTATGTATCTTAAATCCTTTTGTATTCATCTCAAATCCTTGATCTGATTCATAAGGATCATTTTTAATAACTTGATTACTATGTTCTATTTGCCTAAAGGATTCCTAATGCTTATCATATGTTATGGTGAATTCTAACCCAAAAATGCACATAGGTAGCTTAACTTTAACCATCTCATTCCTAAACAAACCTTTCGTTTGAGCCTTCCAAATTGAAAATAGATTTAAACTTTCATTTGTTGGGTCCCATGTTCAATTTTGAATTGGGATTGGTTATATACTCTAGCTCCATTGTTATCAATGTGACTATAAAAGATTTTAAGTGGAGCGATAATTTGAAACCTTGATGAAGGACTTTTGGAGCAAATTTTGAAAGGAGTTGTGACAACCCGCACTTTCGTGTCATTTCTCGTCACAGTTCATGTCTCATTATTTCAACATTTATAGTAAACTTGGTTTACTTGTTTCAAATCGTAACCTTGGAGGTTTAGCGGCTAATTCATGATCATGACATCACGTACATTTCATATGGACTATGATTAGTCTACATTTCATTGACATCATGTGCATCTCATTAGTACATTCACGACATTTCATTTCACCTTCAACGCGTAATTTTTATTTAAAAATTTTTATCGCGTGAGTTTTATTTTGATTATTTAACCCGTTACTTTCAAAAATGATCCCGAGGTATTTTTAAACTCACATTTAGTTTATAAAAACTATATTTTTAGTTTTCCTAGTGCTTCAAATTTATTTGGTACTTAAATCGTTAAAATTTAATTATTACGTCGTTTTCTTAAAAATTATACGATAATTATATTATCACCAATTTTCACAAGGAAAGTATTTTTACAATTTTATCACCTCAATACAATCTATTTTGATTTACTAAAAACTTACTTGTACCTAAAGACTACCTTTTACCTTACAAGTTACAACTAATTACACATTTTTATTAAACAAGTTTTACACAAATTTATTTATACAAGATTTAAAAAAAAATATAATTTGGAAAGACAACCCTCCCCAAAACCGCCATGGGGAGGTGTGTCATAAATGTTGTATGGTTTGTGTTTGTAAATGTTTTCACTTCACCTCAAAAGTCTTACACTCAAATTATTTCACATACATCTCATTCTTATCAAAGTGTTAAACAAAAACTTTTCTCTCTTCTCTTTTTGCTTCCTAGAACCGGCCACATATCAAAGAACCAAGGGGATCAAGATTTTTGCAAAATCAAGTGTTTACAACCTAGATTATATCCTTTATATGGTTTTGAAATAAAAACCAAGGATATTTAAGTTTAATCCTTGTTACCTACACCTCTTCATTATCACTAGTAAGCATGTTTTTATCATTTTCAAGTTTCCTTGTCATTTTCATATGTTTCTTTTCATTTTTGGAGCTTATATGCATGATATGTGATTTATACCATTTATTTCATGATTTTAGAGTTATTTATATACTTATGGTCATCCTATAAATATTCCCATGGTATTCTTTGGTCTTGATGGTGATTAGGAACCCATGACACCCTAAGAAGGTGTATGGTAGGATTAGATTAGCTTTGGAGTTGATTTGAAGGGATTAGAATAGGTTTTGTCCGAGAAAAACTATTTTCGATAACTATATTTTGGTGTTCTGTCCTTAATTCGGATTTCTGGAAAACCTACTGATGGTACGACATTTTGGCCTTGATATTTAGAAAATATACTTTAAAACGAATCCGTGGCCTTTTGAACGGATAAAACGGAGTTATAACGAAGCCGTGGTGAATTTTTAAAGTTTGACGACTAAACGTACACTTTTCAGAAAATTCAGCTTTGTTGTTTTAGTATTTTCGGTCAAAAGCAGCCTTAAGCTTCATAAATTATTTCGACTTATCAAAAATATATTAGTTTACTTGATACGAAGCTAAGGACATATTTTACGAGAAAACGGATTTGAAACGACAAATATATGCACGTTTTATAAAGTTGCCGTAACTATTATTTTACGAAAAATTATATTATTTCTACGATTCAAGTATTTCATTAGTTTGTAAGGGCTATGTTTATGCGATTTTTTTAACTATGATGCAAAACTTTTGGAACAAATTGTCTTCTAGTAAAATCAAGTTCACCGCCATATTTTTCAAAACAAAAAGCCGTTTGTCAAGCGGAGTCATAGTAAATTATTTACGGATGTTCAAACTTGGCGAAACTCATTTTACGCACACAATTAGCAAAACCACCATCTTTAGCCCTTGATATCTTTATGATCGAGACCTTTTGAACGAAAACTCGAACTGAAACTTTTGGATATCGATACAAACTTTCCAAAACCGTCGAGTTCGTTCTCTAACGATCGACGTACACCGCTTTACTACTAGTTTTCCAAAGCCATTTTTGTTAATTTCAAGAAAATTCTGACGACATTGTTTTGCGACGAAAAGTAGTAATTTCACCAAAAATCGTTATAAAACCATTGTAGGATGACATTTTGACGTAAAAACTTGTAAAGTCATTTTTGAAGGGTCAAGACGTCAAAAGAGTATTTTTCGACGACGAGTAATATTTTCAAAACCCGTAAATGGTATAAATAACATACGAAGTGCATGCATAACGTTACATTGCAACTCATTACATATCATATCATTCGTAATAGGTCATTTACGAGATTCACGCTATACCTCAGTGTATCCACTTTTGCCATCGCATTATTGTCCATGTGAGTTTTCATAGCCCCACTTTTACTTGTTTTCATAACTGTTTTGGGGGAGATACATGCTCATCATCTTTTATGACATTCATATCTATTTGCAAACTACATGCTTAACTGAACTTAATGTTTAGTCATATCCTGTATCATAAATCATTGGGCTGAATGTCTTGGGATTATCATTGTGCTGAATGTCTTGGGATTATCATTGTGCTGAATGTCTTGGGATTATCATTGTCTGAATGTCTTGGGATTATCATTGTCTTTGAATGTCTTGGGATTATCATTGTCTTTGAATGTCTTGGGATTATCATTGTCTTTGAATGTCTTGGGATTATCATTGACTATACATATCTTGGCAATGGGTTGTGAACACACAGTTGCAAGTTTTGTATGGGCGGACTTGAACCGAGTGGATTCACAATGCCTTTGTCGCATAAACGATTTCTAAAGGCTTTACATTTCAAAACAAACTCTATGAACTCACTCAACCTTTGTGTTGACACTTTTAGCATGTTTTATCTCGGTATCTAAGGCATTCACCTCATGGCATGCATTTGGACACATCATGGAGTCGTGGTGACGACGCGTCTCACTGGGTTTTACGTGCTTTAAAACATCGTTTGAATTGTAACAAACTTATTTCCGCACAAGTTGATTTACATTTGGGACCTACTTTGTAAACTCGATTATTTTATTAAATCAAGCGATGTATTTTCCAAACGACACTTTAGGTCGTTCAATATAACTTGTGATTATGATGCTATGACATCAATCCCGTGAATTCCATTCCGCGCAAAGCAGTAAATTGGGGTGTGACAGATTGGCATCGAGCTTGATTATAGAGAACTAGGTTGCATCATTGACCCTAGACTATAACTACATCATCATAGCATCTCATCATTTCATCATACGTACATGTTCACTTTGCGTGCGATTTATCGTACATTTTCGAGTTATTCACTTTCATTTCACATCGATTGTCACATGGATGCCTTTAAATTCCCATCCCATTATCATTTCCTCATACTCTAATGTGGAGAATTCTTGACATTCCCTATCACAATTTCCACATCAATCGACTCATCATCGATAACGTCGAATGCCGAGATGAACCTTTAATAGGCTAAGTCACGTTCACTCTTTTGTTTCACCACTAACATGTCGAGTTACACTTTATTCACACATTAAGTCACTAAACCACCATACATTTGAAACATTTACAACACCTCATAACCCATCTTTTCGGGAACCGTCGATCATTTGAAAGATAACCTCAAACTTATCATTCTTATCACATTTCTTTGGGCGTTTATTATTAACATCGGATTTTGCTACGCCTCACATTTCCTCTTGTTTTGAAGAAAATATGGCATCAAGAAAGCTACACCGAAATGACTCAAGCGGCTATTCAAAAGTTGGTAAGGGATAGTGTAGCGAGGCATTAAGGATTGAGAAAGAACGCGCGACGATGAGTCGCTATTACCGAGGCCGCATTTGTCTTTGAAACTGCGAGACTTGCTTACATCAAAAGGTTTCAAGAGTTGTTGTTCTTTGTCCACTATGGTTTCGGAAGAGGAGAAACTATTGAAAAATTTCATTGGAGGACTTTCACAAAATATCCAAGGAGATGTAACTTCTTTCGATCCACAAACAATGAAGAATCTACCCAGACACTCAAATACTCATGGCTCAAGTTGTGAAAATGGAAAACATTATCAACAATAACCACCACAACAATAACAACAATCACACCATCAACAACAATAACAACCGCACCAACTACCACAATAACCAAAACAACAACTACAACGACGATAACCAAATCAACCACAACAAAAGAAAATGGGAAGACGACCAAGGAGGTTATAACAACAACAACCAAAACCGTAACACTAACCATCACCAACAACAGAATAGAAGACAAGAAGCCGCCAGGGTTTATGTTGCTGCACAAACAAAGGAAAGAACTTACACTGGAAACTTACCACGATGTCATCAATGCACGCTACATCATGATGGTCCATGTGGTATATGCTTTATGTCAAAAGTGGGACACCTTGCTAAGGACCGCAAAGGAAAAGGATATCTTGGAACACACCCACTATGTACTAGATGTAACTTTCATCACTCGGTCTTTGCCCCGCCAAGTGCATGATGCCAAAAATTAGGACACCTCGCCAGGATTGTAGAGGCAAAACTATAATGACATGTTTGAATGTGGGAGCAAGGACACTATCGAGCCAATGTCCTCAAAACCAAGGACAACAAGTTGAAGGTGCTCATGGGAATGTATATATGTTAGAAGGAGGAGGAGCTCGTCAAGAAGATCAAGAAGTTCGAAACTAATGACCTTATTTTTTTCCTTATGTACTATGTCATATTAAGTTTATGTCTTTCATCGTATCCGAATCTTTATAACTTAAGATGTACTAATTTTGCTAAACTACTGTTGTAAAATATTCTCATCTCGTACTTTATTTTCTTTCCGATTTGTTATCATTTACGAGGATTTTAATTCTTTTACTTTATCGATCATTTTAATGACACTTCTCCATGTCTTCTCCTCGATGTTCATCACAATTTTAACATCATCGACTCAACACCAAACAACATATGAGTCGATTAGTCCAAGCATTGCATAGTTACTCCTAAATTATACATAGCCCGATCACCTATGTCTAATTCGGGAAGAATCATGCGATGAAGGGAGTAGTAGGCTTATATGTGTAAGCAATTCCGAATCGAGCCAAATTTTCAAAAGATTTTCTTGAACCACTTGTTTCAGTTTGATCCGCGCGAGTT
Organism: Chrysanthemum lavandulifolium; assembly: GCA_022545495.1. NCBI lineage: Eukaryota > Viridiplantae > Streptophyta > Magnoliopsida > Asterales > Asteraceae > Chrysanthemum > Chrysanthemum lavandulifolium. The sequence goes on along the minus strand of CM040244.1, from coordinate 13,804,094 downwards.
CTTGTTTGATGAGTTGCAAAGATCAAGCTAGAAACAAGTTGTTACCTAAACCGATTTAGCCTAATCGTATGACAGTTCTTGTTTGATGAGTTGTGGGATTAAGTAAAAATCGGTTACCAAAAAGTCTTTTGAGGGTTTTGCTCGAGAATGGGAAAGTTTGCCACCTCTTTTCGCCGACACCGTTAGACCTAACAACGATTGAATTCGGGGACTGAATTCCTTTTTGGATGGGCGAATGTGACAACCCGTACTTTCAGGTCATTTCTCGTCACAGTTCATGTCTCATTATTTCAACATTTATAGTAAACTTGGTTTACTTGTTTCAAATTCGCGTAACCTTGGAGGTTTAGCGGCGAATTCATGATCATGACATCACGTACATTTCATATGGACTATGATTAGTCTACATTTCATTGACATCATGTGCATCTCATTAGTACATTCACGACATTTCATTTCACCTTCAACGCGTAATTTTTATTTAAAAATTTTTATCGCGTGAGTTTTATTTTGATTATTTAACCGTTACTTTCAAAAATGATCCCGAGGTATTTTTAAACTCACATTTAGTTTATAAAACTATATTTTTAGTTTTCCTAGTGTTTCAAATTTATTTGGTACTTAAATCGTTAAAATTTAATTATTACGTGTTTTCTTAAAAATTATACGATAATTATATTATCACTCAATTTTCACAAGGAAAGTATTTTACAATTTTATCACCTCAATACAATCTATTTTGATTTACTAAAACTTACTTGTACCTAAAGACTACCTTTTACCTTACAAGTTACAACTAATTACACATTTTTATTAAACAAGTTTTACACAAATTTATTTATACAAGATTTAAAAAAAATATAATTTGAAAGACAACCCTCCCCAAAACCGCCATGGGGAGGTGTGTCATAAATGTTGTATGGTTTGTGTTTGTAAATGTTTTCACTTCACCTCAAAAGTCTTACACTCAAATTATTTCACATACATCTCATTCTTATCAAAGTGTTAAACAAAAACTTTTCTCTCTTCTCTTTTTGCTTCCTAGAACCGGCCACATATCAAAGAACCAAGGGGATCAAGATTTTTGCAAAATCAAGTGTTTACAACCTAGATTATATCCTTTATATGGTTTTGAAATAAAAACCAAGGATATTTAAGTTTAATCCTTGTTACCTACACCTCTTCATTATCACTAGTAAGCATGTTTTATCATTTTCAAGTTTCCTTGTCATTTCATATGTTTCTTTTCATTTTGGAGCTTATATGCATGATATGTGATTTATACCATTTATTTCATGATTTTAGAGTTATTTATATACTTATGGTCATCCTATAAATATTCCCATGGTATTCTTTGGTCTTGATGGTGATTAGGAACCCATGACACCCTAAGAAGGTGTATGGTAGGATTAGATTAGCTTTGGAGTTGATTTGAAGGGATTAGAATAGGTTTTGTCCGAGAAAAACTATTTTCGATAACTATATTTTGGTGTTCTGTCCTTAATTCGATTTCTGGAAAAACCTACTGATGGTACGACATTTTGGCCTTGATATTTAGAAAATATACTTTAAAACGAATCCGTGGCCTTTTGAACGGATAAAAGCGGAGTTATAACGAAGCCGTGGTGAATTTTTAAAGTTTGACGACGAAGCGTACACTTTTCGGAAAATTCAGCTTTCTTTGTTTTAGTATTTTCGGTCAAAAACGAGCCTTAAGCTTCACAAATTATTTCGACTTATCAAAAATATATTAGTTTACTTCGATACGAAGCTAAGGACATATTTTACGTGAAAACGGTTTGAAACGACAAATATATGCACGTTTTATAAAGTTGCCGAACTATTATTTTCGAAAAATTATATTATTTCTACGATTCAAGTATTTCATTAGTTGTAAGGGCTATGTTTTGCGGCTTTTAACTATGATGCAAAACTTTTGGAACAAATTGTCTTCTAGTAAAATTAAGTTCACCGCCATATTTTTCAAAACAAAAGCCGTTTGTCAAGCGGAGTCATAGTAAATTATTTACGGATGTTCAAACTTGGCGAAACTCATTTTCGCACACAATTAGCAAAACCACCATCTTTAGCCCTTGATATCTTTATGATCGAGACCTTTTGAACGAAAACTCTGAATGAAACTTTTAGATATCGATACAAACTTTCCAAAACCGTCGAGTTCGTTCTCTAACGATCGACGTACACCGCGTTCTGCTAGTTTTCCAAAGCCATTTTGTTAATTTCAAGAAAATTCCACGACATTGTTTTGCGACGAAAAGTAGTAATTTCACCAAAATCGTTATAAAACCATTGTAGGATGACATTTTGACGTAAAACTTGTAAAGTCATTTTTAAGGGTCAAGACGTCAAAAGAGTATTTTTCGACGACGAGTAATATTTTCAAAACCCGTAAATGGTATAAATAACATACGAAGTGCATGCATAACGTTACATTGCAACTCATTACATATCATATCATTCGTAATAGGTCATTTACGAGATTCACGCTATACCTCGGTGTATCCACTTTGCCATCGCATTATTGTCCATGTGAGTTTTCATAGCCCCACTTTTACTTGTTTTCATAAGCTGTTTGGGGAGATACATGCTCATCATCTTTTATGACATTCATATCTATTTGCAAACTACATGCTTAATCGAACTTAATGTTTAGTCATATCTCGTATCATAAATCATTGGGCTGAATGTCTTGGGATTATCATTGTCTTTGAATGTCTTGGGATTATCATTGTCTTTGAATGTCTTGGGATTATCATTGTCTTTGAATGTCTTGGGATTATCATTGTCTTTGAATGTCTTGGGATTATCATTGTCTTTGAATGTCTTGGGATTATATTTGTGCTTTGAATGTCTTGGGATTATCATTGACTATACATATCTTGGCAATGGGTTGTGAACACACATGTTGCAAGTTTTGTATGGGCGGGACTTGAACCGAGTGGATTCACAATGCCTTTCTTTGCATAAACGATTTCTAAAGGCTTTACATTTCAAAACAAACTCTATGAACTCACTCAACCTTTGTGTTGACACTTTTAGCATGTTTTATCTCGTATCTAAGGCATTCACCTCATGGCATGCATTTGGACACTTCATGGAGTCGTGGTGACGACGCGTCTCACTGGGTTTTACGTGCTTTAAAACATCGTTTGAATTGTAACAAACTTATTTCCGCACAAGTTGATTTACATTTGGGACCTACTTTGTAAACTCGATTATTTTATTAAATCAAGCGATGTATTTTCCAAACGACACTTTAGGTCGTTCAATATAATCGTGATTATGATGCTATGACAGTCAATCCCCAGGAATTCCATTCCGCTGCAAAACAGGTAAATTGGGGGTGTGACAGGAGTCCATGCATCATAGAAAGATTCATTATGATGTTGTTGAAACATTAGGATATCATTTTTGAGTGAAATGGATAAATTTCATGATGGGTTGTATGGTATATTCACATTCTCCATGATGGTGAACGGAAGAGTTAATGGAAAAAAAATTACGAACAAAATCACAAAGAAAAAGATAGACTAAGAGAAAGCTAAAAAATAAAAAGAAAAATTTCCCTTGATAGGAATCTAGTGAGTAGACCTAAACAAGATAGAAATTGAAACCTAGACTATTCCCCGGCAGAGGCGCCAAAAACCTGATGCGGATGGTTGCAAACACACTAAGTTTTACAATCCTCCTAGGTAGAGTACCTAACCATTGTAGTTTACTATAGGCAAGACACAAGGAATTGATCGTTCTCTAGGGAATAGTGAGGTAAGCTTGAAGTGTATGTCAAGTTAAGTCTAAGGGTTGAGGGAAGATTATTTTTTATCTTTTATATTTAATTGAAAGCAAGTAAAATCTTGGGTTTTGAAGACTTTGGTTTTTTAACTACTAATTACTACTAATTAAACTAAATCTAAACTAATTGCAAAGAAAAGTAAATGGTGAACTTCTAGTATGACAAAAGTGTATTTACTTATAATTTCATTACTCCATAGTTATCTTTTATTGATGAGTCGAATTGTCACGTCCTTGTCTAATTAATGATGTTGTATTCCTTATTTTCTATAGATGGATGGTCAAGCCCTAACTCCTATGAATCAAGGCGTCTAATTGGGCGCCTAAAATGCATAGAACCCAATTTCCACAATACGAGCAAAGTTCACGATTAAATACAACACTATCAAGTTAATTAGTTATTAACTACACGCTTTAGTGGATGTTCAAGTGGTATAGTTTAGCCGCTTTTCCAACTCTTAACGCAAAGCACTAATCATCAAGAGACGATACATAATAATCAACAACTAGGTTTCATGCAATTCCAAGCAAATACTATTAAATTTATCATAACATAGTAATCGAAAAGAAAATCAATTCAAGAAATCAAACAATCATAAGTAAACATTTGATAACATCAAATAGTCCCGAATATTAAGTGTCAATTTCCCCCAATAATGCTCGTATTTTATATCATTTATATGGATTTACGCTTGTTTTTCTTTATATTTCACTTTCAGGTAAATTACGAGCATTGGAACTAATGAGACGCGGATTTGGAGATTTTCTTAGAGATTTATGAAAGTATGCCCACTGTGAAGAAGCTACGGCGTAACTCCATCTCTCACATTATGCCGTAGCTAGCGCGTGACTCAGAAGACCAACTCAGCATTCAATTACGTCGTAACTCCCAACTAAGGATTACGCCGAACCAATTAGGTCAAAGAATGTTCCCAGCCGCCATCGACACGCCCGTAACTCCTTCCAATGATTACGCGTAATCACACCGATTGTAATATGTATTGAAGATACGCGAACTCATTCCCATGTGTTATGCCATAACCAACTTACCGAGAGCATTATTATAGAATTATTGAGGTTACGGCGAACTCTCAACTCTGTTACACCGTAACTAGATCGTGCCTATAAATACAATCCCTAATTTCTGCATTTCACATCATTCACTCCACACCAAAAATCAGAGAACGTCAAGAGGGGTCCAAAGGCAGATCTTGAAGAGCATACGGAGCCATCTCCAAGGGAGAAATCACTCCCTAACGATAAGCATTAGCGATTATTTTATCTTTTACTTTCGATTCATGTATTTCATTATGTCAAACATTGAATCTTTGGTTTCTTTTAATATGATCGGCTAAGCACCTTTGGTGCTAGCCTAGTTATGATTCCTTAATTGTTTTGTTTACGTTTACATGCTTCCACATAATTGTTTCTAGTGTATGCATGCATAGTTCGTTGGTAGCTACCCTAGCTTCGGTAGTTTTGAATGGCGGTAGTATCTAGTTGCTTAGGAGAATTGACCAACTGACCCTAAGTAGTTAGGTTGAGTTGGAGAGGGTAAGAATTGACCAACTGACGACCCTTCCTCGCTTATGCGAACTGACCAAATGATCACCTGCCATTTGGATGAACTTAAGAAGTTAAGGATGAGTGTCTAAGATGCTAGCGCACGGGCACTCATTGTTACGAATCTTGCATGTAGAGGTACTTAATGACTTGGCTTAGGGGAATAAAAACAACTGGACTTTCAAGGGTAGTAGCTTGATCTCCGGTGGAAGCCTTTGCTGATAGGTTAGGACGAACTGACCAAATGCTGTCCTAGCGACTTAAAACCCCATTTGAAACGATTGGAAGTAGTAAGACGTGAACATGACATGATAGGATGAGTAACTAGGTTAGCACATTTTACCTCTATTGATCACATCTCTATTTACTTTCCGCATTTTATTTCTTGTTTTATTAGTTAATAATCATTTCAAACCTTAAAACAATTAAAACCGAGACACTTAGACTTAACTAAGATCCGCTCACATAGCTCTTGGGATGACCTCGGTTTTACCGGTTACTACAAGATACATGATCGGGTACACACGCTTCGTGAGTGCATAAGGTGGACCATAGGTAAACGAGACTTTATAAATATTAAAACCTGTTCAGAAAACCTGCATCAACATTATTGAATGATTGATTAAATAGCTTATGTTCTCAATACATTGAAGTTCTTGAGACCAAAAGGCCAGGAAAAGCTCTAAAAAACTGCTAGGATTCAGACCTCTAACGTTATACCAAAGTTGCACACTTTCAACGAAAACAATGTGAAAATATATATAGATTTACTGATTGTGACGCGCCACTTGTTAACCGTGATGCCGCCATTCACCGCTTTCTAAGGTTTCTTATTGCACCGACTTAGTTGTGACGACGTCACTTTGAGGTTGTGACGCCATCTCATAAATTTGGTCTTGACACCATCAACTTGAGATCGCCTCAGAGCTCGTATGGTTAGCACCCCTAGGTGACGTTACAAATTTGGCCGTGCGCCGCCATGAAGCCTTCTCGTGACGGTTTTTCCCGGTGTTGTTGTTTTCTTCATTTTCTCATATAATCGAGCTCAAAATGCTTTCTTTTCCAACATTTGCTTCCCAAGTACCTAAAACTCAAATAGAAACAATTTAGGGCAATAAATGATCAAATATATATGAATTTAAAGGCTAAATGACCCCTTAAAAGCGTATGAAATTACACCTCATCACTTAACTTGGTCCCTATATCAATCTTCATACTCGCTAAAGAATTGCCATTGATACGCTTACACAGTAGCGTTCGGGTCAAAGGAACTTCCTTTCGTCGAGCAAGTTTTTCAACACCCTAGGCAAAGGAACCTAATCGTTGTAGTGTAGTATTAGGGTAAGCCACGTGAATTGATATCGTTCTCTGGGGAATAGGAATGCTAGTGATAAGTTACTACGCTAAGGTTGGGGTGGAGGAAGATTATTTTTATCTTTTTATGTTTTTTTAGGAAATGGAAAGGTACGAATCTCGGGTTTGAATTTTGGGGTTGGTATTTCACCGATTACTTCTACTATGTAATTATCTAATTAACTAAGGTGAGGTAGTCTATGTCTATTGTTGTGTGCTCGTATGATGATTAAAATGTATTTTCTTAGGCTTTATTACTCCCTAGTTATCTCCTATTGATGGTTGAATTGTCACGTCCTTATTCTTAATCGCGTTGTGTCTCTAAGGTTGTAGGGTATGCGTTTATCCCTAACTCTTTGAAGCTACCAAAGGTTAATGACTAAAAAATCTCTAGGATTTATAAACTTTAACTCTAAGGTATTCTTTAGATGTATAGCCTAAAATTACTCTAGGTGATTATAAACTAAGGTTCAACAAAGATTAATCAAGCATTAACAACACAACGAATGACCTATCGCAATACTAGGCCAATCACAATTAAGATAAGAGACAACCAATCAATATTCAATAACTAAGTTTCATATTACCTAAGCAAACACACAAGTAAATTAGCCGGACATGGGGAATATGCAAGCATACACACAATCAATTGAAGACATAATTAAATTAATGAAGTAAAACACTTATCTTGATGTAAGATAGGTAAGGAACCCTAAAATCTTGTACAAGACAGCCTTGGTTCGGTTTAGGTTTTACTCCACAAAACTACACTCTAAAAACTAAAAATTCGGTTTATATATATAAGGTTACAAATCGCGACGGCGCCACCCTTTAGTTTGTGACGCCGGTCGTCGCCGTCATTAGGGTTTCGTCTTGGTTAATACAAATAAACCGTAAAAACGTTTATTAATATTTTGCGATCTCTTTGTGTTTTGTTGATAACAAATATAATGTTATCTTAAGTACAATTATAAGGATACATGTTATTTTTGTAAAGCATTTACATATAGCCATTTAAATACAAAAATGTTGTAATTAATCATTTGTTGTAATAGTTTATTAGGATGGGTAAAAACCACAACCCATGGATCATATCCATAACCCATTGACCCATACCCATTTGACTAGATACAATGTATTCATTAGATACATTGAATCTAAAGGAAAACCCATGGACCAACCCATAACCCATGACCCATAACCAAAAAACCCATGGGCAAAGAGGAGCGTCCCACGGATCCCTAGGTTTACACTAGACGGATCCCTTGTGGGAGGGATCCGTGGGATCCGGGAACAGTGGCAGAAATTGCCTATAAATAGAGAGCCATTTCTTCATTCTAACTCACCCTCTTCTTACTAATTCTCTCATATACTCTCATTCTCTTCTAACAAAAGATCACTTGATCTAGAGAGTACTTCCTTCTTTCTTTCTTTAGTGATTCTCATATAGGTCCTTCTCTAAGGCGAGATCACGAGCATTCTACAAGTCATCCAAGCAAGGGGTCCTTGATTGATTTGTTCCTCCGCAAGATTTCTGTAGCGAAGATCTTGTATTTGATATTTCACATATTTGTTGTGTAATAGTCGTGTTGGTTTGGTCCACCGTGTTACGGACTCGGTATTTAGCTTTGTACCGGAAAAGGTGTAAGCAACGTTGTGAAGGCTTCTCCGCCAAGTGAAGGAGTTTGTTGACATAGTGCTTGAACTCTCGAGTAGGTGACTCGGGGAGTGGAGTAGGGCAAGGAAGGTGTCCTTGTAGCCGAACCACTATAAATCGGTTGTGTCATTTCTATCCCTTTGCTTTACTTTACTTACTTGCTTTATCATTAGATCTATACTTTCTCTACATCCATAAGATCTCACATATTAACGAATCTAAAATTTTGAAACTAACGTTAAATCGGCAAAACTATTCAACCCCCCTTCTAGTTTTCCACAATTGGCATCAAGAGCTAAGTTTATAAAAGTTTTAAAGTAAACCGTATTTTAAAAACTTTTCGATCACTATGGGTTCGAAAATTACAAGGAAGGGCAATCTATGCAACGACCACCACTACTTGAAACTAATGGTTTTATATATTGGAAAAATAGATTCAAACATATGTGAAGTCTAAAGATATTGATCTTTGGTACATTATTGTTGAAGGCGATTTTGAGGCTACCTCAAATGATGATAAAGGAAATTTAGTTAACATACCTCATGATAAACTAAATGATGAAATGAAGAAAAGCTTTCTAAAAATAGTGAAGCTAAAATGGTTTTGTATAATGCTTTACCCAAAAGGAATTCGAAAGAATTTCTATGCTTACAACCTCTAAAGAAATTTGGAATTCTTTAGTTGTAAATCATCAAGGTAATCAACAAGTTAAAAATAATAAAATTGATTTATTTGTTCAACAATATGAACAATTTTCAATATCGGATGAGGAAACTATAGATCATTCATTTGCTAATTTTAATACTATTATTACATCTTTACAAGCACTTGATGAATCTGTTTCTAGCCGTAACCATGTTAGGAGATATCTAAGGGCACTTCCATCTAAGTGGAGATCCAAGGTGACGGCGATCGAAGAGTCAAAAGATTTGACAATCCTCACCCTTGATGAACTCATAGGCAACTTAAAAGTCTACGAGCTTGTCCTTGCTAAAGACTCAAGCCTCAAAGGTGAAAGAGAAACACAAATCTCTTGCCCTTAAAGCCAAAAAGGCTTCAAGCGATGAAGAGAACTCCTCTTGATAGTGACGACGAGGAGTACGCTATGGCGGTAAGGGACTTTAAAAGTTCTTTAGAAGGAAGGAAAGATACGTCAAACAACCGTATGACGATAAGAAAGGCTTCCGGAAAAGCAAAGAGGACGAGAAGCCAAAAGATGATCGTACTTGCTTTAAATGTGGGGACCCAAACCACTTTATTAGTAAGTGTCCCAAACGGGATGATCAAAAGGCGTTCGTGAGCTGCACGTGGGGAATGAGCGACGAGGAGGACGAAGAAATTTGTCTCATGGCAAATGACGAGGTATGTCACGAATACTATAGTAGCTCATCACTTGATGACGACTCATTGCATAATGAATATGACAAACTATGCAATATTAGCTTAAAACTAATTAACAAAAACAAGCTTTTAAAAAGTCAAAACCAACGTTTAGATAAAGAAGTCATAGAATTAAAATCAAAACTGAAACGTCTAAAAAAGGGTAAAATAGCAAGTGGTGAATGTGAACTTTACGTTCAACTTCAAACACTAGTTGATCAACTAGATTCTAAAATTGTTAGAATGAGTACGAATACTTTAGATATGATATTAGATAGTGTTAAAATCGGTAACAACCAAAAAGGTTTAGGTATTCAACAACTTGATCCATCAACTAGTGAAAACAAAGAAACACAATTTGTTAAGGCACTAGAAAAACCACCATTGTTGTGGCGGATCCCACGGATCCCATCAAAAGGGAACCGCTAGTGTTAAGCCGGGATCCGTGGGTCATTGTAGCAAACAAGTGGTAATAACGTAGCTTCTTCATCTAGAACCGAGTTTGTTATCGTTAATAAGAAGAAACCAACTCATGTCACCACTAGACAACCACCTCCAAAATATAATCCTACTTTTGCAAGAAACAAAGCTCCATCTTTTCAAAACCTAATCCATCTAGGAGACCTAATAATGTTTACCCGAGAAGTAACCATCAAATGGGATGGAACCCAAATATGCAAAATGGTTTTCCTTTTCAAAACTTTGCTCCATGGAATGCATACTCATCTTATCCATACATGTCTAACATGAATGGAATGTTTAACACTAATGGACCCATGAACAAATGGGGACCAAACTTTTGAGTTAATTGTTTTCTTAGGTGTGCTTAAAGGTCGACCTAGACCCGGATGAATGGGTCAAGGATAGCGGGTGCACGAGGCACATGACCGCAATAAGGATCTATTCTCCACATATGAATCCTTCAATGGAGGTAATGTGGTGTTTGGAAATAGCAAAAGTAAAATCATCGGTAAAGGTACGATTTCTAACAAATCTCTAACCATTAACGATGTGTGTCACGTAGAAAACCTAAACTTTAACCTCTTAAGTATAGGACAAATATGTGATAAAAGTGCAATGTACTTTTACGAAACCGTAGTAAGATATTAAAAATGGCATAACCATAGGAAGAGGAATTAGGAAACATGGAGATGAAACTATGTCTTACCTCTATGGATGATACTTGACCTTATGGCATCGAAGATTGGGTCACGCCAACATGCGACTTCTTCAATCGCTATCATCCAAAGATCTAGTAAGAGATCTACCTAAGTTAAAATATGAACATCACTTTTGTGATGCTTGTAATGTAGGAAAACAAGTTCATTCTAGTCATAAAGCTAAAAACATGGTGTCTACAACTAAGTGTCTAGAATTACTACATATGGATTTATTTGGTCCATCCGCTATCCAAAGTTATGGAGGCAACTACTACACTTTGGTCATAGTGGATGATTACTCTAGGTACACATGGACAAAATTCTTAAAGAACAAAACGGAAACGTTTAATTATTTTGAAATATTAAGCAAGAAAATCCAAAGACAACTAGGAAGTCCTATAGTGTCTATTAGGACGGATCATGGTAGGAATTCGATAATGAAGTGCAATTTGGAGCTTTTGTGACGCTAATGGTATTACTCACAACTTCTCGGCCCGCACTCCACAATCGAATGGGGTAGTTGAAAGAAAGAATAGAACCCTACAAGAAATGAGTCGAACCATGCTTAATGAGCAATCCATACCTCAAAAGTTTTGGTGCAATGCCGTTGATACTTCAACGTACATACTCAATCGAGTCTTAATTAGACCAATCTTAGGTAAAACTCCATACGAGTTACTCCGAGGCAAAAAGCCTACGTTAGATCACTTTAGAGTCTTTGGTAGCAAATGTTTTATTCTTAACACTAAAGATTACCTTACAAAATTTGATCCTAAATCAACCGAAGGTATCTTTCTAGGTTACTCTCCAAATAGCAAAGCTTACGTCATATTAAACAAAGAAACAATGAAGGTAGAAGAGTCATTAAATATAAAATTTGATGAAAGTCCACCCAAACCCTCTCCACCTCTTGTCGATGACGAGATTGTAGAAAGTGAAGCTATAGTAATAAAGAAAAAGATAAATGAAGAAGAAGAACCTTTAAATGATGAAGTCATAAACATTAAAGAGTCCAAAGATCACCCCGTAGATAAGGTCATAGGAAAGCTAAACGAAAGAACATTAAGGTCTCAAGTTCAAAACCAAAGTAGCTTGTTTTGTTTTGTTTCAACCATAGAACCTAAGAATACACAAGAAGCCATAAAAGATGAAAGTTGGGTAATGGCTATGCAAGAAGAATTAAATCAATTTGTTTCTAATGATGTTTGGACACTTGTCCCTCCACCTAGTAATCAAACCATAATAGGAACCAAATGGGTTTATAAAAACAAATTAGATGCAAACGGAGTAGTGTCTAGAAACAAGGCTAGACTCGTTGCCCAAGGGTATAACCAACAAGAAGGAATAGACTTTGATGAGACCTATGCCCCGTGGCTAGATTAGAGTCTATAAGAATACTTCTTGCGTATGCTTGTGCTAATGATCTAAAGCTTTATCAAATGGATGTCAAAAGTGCTTTTCTAAATGGTTTCATTAATGAAGAAGTATATGTAGCTCAACCTCCGGCTTCATCGATTTTGAAAAACCTAAACATGTGTATAAATTAAAGAAAGCCCTTTATGGTCTTAAACAAGCTCCAAAAGCTTGGTATGATAGACTCAAGTCATTTTAATTAAACACAACTATACCATGGGGTTAGTTGACAACACACTTTTACTAAGAAAAGAGAGTCACATATAATCATAGTGCAAATATATGTAGATGATATTATATTCGGATCCACTTGTCAAGACATGTGTGATGATTTCTCTAAAATCATGCATGACGAGTTCGAGATGAGTATGATGGGAGAACTTAGTTTCTTTCTTGGTCTACAAATCAAACAAGTAGAAGATGGTATCTTCTTTAATCAATCTAAATACATAAAGGAGATGTTAAAGAAATTCGGTCTAGAAGAGTCGAAACCAATTAGGACACCAATGTCATCCGACACCAAACTCACAAAAGATGAAGACGGCGAATCCGTCGATAATACTAAATATCGTGGCATGATAGGTAGTCTTCTACCTCACGGCAAGTAGGCGGATATCATGTTTAGTGTTTGCTTATGTGCTAGGTTTCAAGAAGATCCTAAAACATCACACCTAGAAGCCGTAAAAGAATATTTAGATATATTAAGGGTACAACACAATTAGGATTATGGTATCCTAAGGGCACGGGAGTAGAAACAATTGTATATGCAGATTCTGACCATGCAGGTGATTATGTTGACCGAAAAAGTACAAGTGGGGTATGTACTTTTATGGGATGTTGTTTAACATCTTGGTTTTCAAAGAAACAAACGGCATTAGCAATATCAACAACCGAAGCCGAATACGTCTCCGCCGGCAAAGCATGCCAACAAGCACTATGGATGAAACAAGCGTTAGTCGACTACGACATTCATCTTAGTGACATAGCCATTCTATGTGACAACAAGGGTGCCATAGATCTAAGCAAGAATCCGGTATTACATTCTCGCACAAAGCATATAGAGATTCGTCATCACTTCTTAAGAGACAATGTTCAAAAGGGGAACATCTCTATTGAGAAGGTAGCATCCGAAGACAACATAGCCGACGTCCTCACCAAACCGTTGAAGCGGGAACAATTCAACCTACTTCGTCTTGGTCTTGGTCTCATGGAACAAACGTCGTAATTTACTTTTTGACTCTACAAGGTATGTAAACACTAGCCTTCTTCTTTCTGAGTCTAGGATCTCTATTTCACGCACAAATCACAAACAATACGGAATTTTCAAAACCCAAGATAAGTTTTTCACTTATAATTTTCTTATTTTCTTTCAAAATAAGTACGAGTTACATACACATCCTTCTTTCAAAAGGATAAAACGTTTGTATTTCACAACATAGAAATCTCTTTTCAAAATGCTTTCTAAAATGATACTTCTTCCCGTATCAATTTCACAAAAGCAATTTCTCACGTCTAGGACAAATCGCTTTTTCATTATTAATACAACGTAAAAACCCGTTTTCATTGCATCTCATGTCTTTTGAATGCTAAAGGGGACACATAACTAATATGTGTTTTCGGGTACATTCATTTAAGCCACAATGAATTAGGAGCATTGGTAACACTAAATTACGTACTCAAGTACTAAATATGTGTTTTCGGGTTATCTCACATAATAGTATGCTTTTCCACTTCTAGTTTATTTTTCTTTTCTTCTTAGGAGTCGAGATAACCGCAACTCCAAATAGTTTGCATATAGGCACACACTAGGCAAAAATGTTTCCAAAAGGAAAATTTTGTGTTGCTGGATCACTGACCCACGGATCCCGGCCTTCATGCTGGACGGATCCCTCAAGGGAAGGATCCGTGGGATCCGTGAGACAGAAGCTGTTTTTACCTTCTATTTTTCTCACTTTGGATGAAAAATCCACATTTGTTTTATTTTTTGGAGTATGTTCTTTAATGCTTGTGTTCTCATGATCACATGCCTTAAATTCATATCTAATCATTAGATTTTAATCCACATTTTGGGTCAAGCATTCATTACAATGCTTTGTTTTTCTATATATAGAACTCCCAAAATGCTTGCATAATTCATCTCATCTTCACAAACAAACAACACCATGTCATTCACAAGTTCTTACAACTTAGATGAATCACCTAGTACAAACAATCATCTTCATGAAACCCAAACCTTTGTACTTCCACCTTCCAAAATACCACAATCAAACTCTAGGATATCCGCACGGATTAACATCCGATCTTGTTGCTTAGGAAAACCATCATCATATGGCTCATCACCATCAAATAACTCACCACAAGATGCTTCCATTATAGCACCTCCTTCATCACCAACGAGTACACCAACTTCATCACCAAATCACTCACCACCTAAAATCACTCTTTTGGAACTCCTTACGACTCCAACAAGATCTCAACAACCAAAACAAAAAGAAATAGCCTTTTTGACACCTCCAACTTCTCCAAACACAATATTCAATGATCTTGAAACATCACCACCTTTAGCTCCCATTAAACTACAAGAACATCTAGGTTCTTTTCCACCACCACTTCCAATCATTTCGGACTTTGATCCGTATTTTCCTATTTTTCCACCACAACTTCCGCAACTCACAAATCAAAACAACCCGGAAGACTTCCGTACTCATTACCCACATCACTTACATTGTGAACATTGCCAATCCACTAGGGAAATTGCAATAGAAGTTAGGGAAGAAATGCGATTCATACTCAACCTCATCCTTGATCGCATCAATACCATTACTCATCCAAACCTCCATCCATAACCTTATGCAAGCATGGAAGGAATCATTATTACTATTTTCTATTTTTAGTACTTTTTCTTTTGAGTCATTTTCAAGAACAAGTCTTGTTCTTATTTTTACATGCTTGTAGGTGGCATAAATACCACTACACTTTGTTGTTTTATTACAAGGCCTTGTTTACATACCTTGGCTCCCAATCTTGATTCTCGTCAATCACAAGATTATTTAAGCATGTTACTAACCTTTCTCTTTGTAGGATTTTTTTTTTATTTTTCTTCACTTGACGCCCCAAACTAGGGGGAGCTACCGTCAAGGGGGAGTAAGCGATACGTGGACTAATTTTTCCACACTTTTATTTCTTTGAAGGGTTAACTTTTTGTTTCGACAAAAAGGGGGAGAAGAAGTAAAACTTAGGGCTTTCAAAACATACATCTATTCTTAAGTTTTACTCATCATAACATTATGTTTTGTCATCAACAAAAAGGGGGAGATTGTTAATACAAATAAACCGTAAAAACGTTTATTAATATTTTGCGATCTCTTTGTGTTTTGTTGATAACAAATATAATGTTATCTTAAGTACAATTATAAGGATACATGTTATTTTTGTAAAGCATTTACATATAGCCATTTAAATACAAAAATGTTGTAATTAATCATTTGTTGTAATAGTTTATTAGGATGGGTAAAAACCACAACCCATGGATCATATCCATAACCCATTGACCCATACCCATTTGACTAGATACAATGTATTCATTAGATACATTGAATCTAAAGGAAAACCCATGGACCAACCCATAACCCATGACCCATAACCAAAAACCCATGGGCAAAGAGGAGCGTCCCACGGATCCCTAGGTTTACACTAGACGGATCCCTTGTGGGAGGGATCCGTGGGATCCGGGGAACAGTGGCAGAAATTGCCTATAAATAGAGAGCCATTTCTTCATTCTAACTCACCCTCTTCTTACTAATTCTCTCATATACTCTCATTCTCTTCTAACAAAAGATCACTTGATCTAGAGAGTACTTCCTTCTTTCTTTCTTTAGTGATTCTCATATAGGTCCTTCTCTAAGGCGAGATCACGAGCATTCTACAAGTCATCCAAGCAAGGGTCCTTGATTGATTTGTTCCTCCGCAAGATTTTGTAGCGAAGATCTTGTATTTGATATTTCACATATTTGTTGTGTAATAGTCGTGTTGGTTTGGTCCACCGTGTTACGGACTCGGTATTTAGCAACGTTGTGAAGGCTTCTCCGCCAAGTGAAGGAGTTTGCTGACATAGTGCTTGAACTCTCGAGTACGTGACTCGGGGAGTGGAGTAGGGCAAGGAAGGTGTCCTTGTAGCCGAACCACTATAAATCGGTTTTGTCATTTCTATCCCTTTGCTTTACTTTATTTACTTGCTATATCATTAGATCTATACTTTCTCTACATCCATAAGATCTCACATATTAACGAATCTAAAGTTTTGAAACTAACTTAAAATCGGCAAAACTATTCAACCCCCTTCTAGTTTTCCACACGTAGACATATCGTTATTTCTTGTTTTATTAGTTAGTTATTTAGTTTAGAGCAACACCGTGGAGGAAGGACGGGTCTTTACCTCAGTATGCACGATCCACAATCCGAAGGAGGACGTTTATTTTGTAACTATATATACCCTCTACCTCCCAAGGTAGAGGGTTGGACCTTTCATTCATCTTAATCTAACCTTCTATGTTTTCTTTCACTTTCTCTCTCTAGAAAGGCTCCCACTTTCTCTCTAAAACCTCTAAATAATTCGACCATATTATTGTTTGTTATGTGTTTATGAAACCAATATGTTACAATTGGTATCAAGAGCCATGGTTAGATCATATAAATGCACATCTTTGGATTTCTAGTGGTTTTTAGGTGGTTTTGAGTTTGAAAAAGTTTAGTGGTTTGTGCATCATTTGGTTGATTTCTTGTGTTAAAGCTTGGATTTTGTTAGTACTTTTATGTTTAGAATCATCACAAGTGTTTAGGTTTTCATTTGGTAAGCTTGAATCATCTTTGTTGGGTTGTTTTGGATTGAAAAGTGATGTTTATGTGGTTTTTCTTGCTAGCGACTTGATATACGGATCTCTTTCTTCGTAGCGACTTGCTTCACAATTTTGTAGCGAGTTACGGTTTTGGAGCTAGCGACTTAGACCTAGCGATTAAAGTACAAGTAGTGGACTCTCCACTACGGGTAGCGACAGTGGTAGCGACTTGGTGCAGAGTGAGTTGCTCTTTAGCGACTTGAATCTTTAGCGACTTGAGTAGCAATTCTTGCCAAAATTTTGCTAGCGACTTGAGGCTTAGCGAATTACTACTTAGCGACTTAATTTGTTTAGCGACTTGGTGCTTAGCGACTTGGTTCAAGTGTTATAGCGACTTGGTTGATTTTTACGAAAAGAGGTTTGACCAAAGTTGACTTTTACGTCAAAACTTCAAACGGCCATAACTTTTGATCCGTAACTCCGTTTTCGTGAAATACATCAAAACGACCGAACAGTGAATATTGTGAGGTTTCACCACGATGTCATGAAACGAATTTTTCGAGGCCCAAATCCTCGAAAGGAAGTTATTGAGGTTTTAAGTTTTAGACCCAAAATTCTCCAGTAAGCGTGCATCAACCAATCCAAATCTCAACCAATCAACATTTGACTTTTCCTACGAACAATCTAAAGCCCTATCACACAATCGTCTTTCATTGTATCGATCCATCATCATCTTAACACATTCCATTGGTCATTGCTTAACGGTTTGGTCTTGATTTTAGTAAAATCTCGCGAAGATTTTATTTCTCGGTTTGAATCATAGACTTGTAAAATCCGTGCATTCTACCACATCATGTCCTACTCTCTCGACCCGGTGATTTGAAGTACTCAAACCGTATGATGCTATAGACAACCATGAGAATATTAGCTATTACGATCGAATACATATGATGGAATCAATCAATGATGACTTGTGTTCTTCATGCTCGAGTCAATGAAAAGAATTGCACTGCTTGGACTACGAATGCCATGCAAAGGAAAGTAGCATTGAATCTTATCAACAACTTCACTCACACCTTATGTTACTCACACCGATTGGAATGGAGCGAACATGCATTGCCCTTTTCCGTCAAGACTTATCCACATTAACGGAGCAGACTATTGAACTTAGAACAATTGGAACAACAACTTGATAAAGAGAAGGTTAAAGAGGTTAGTTCGGTCTTGCACTTCAAGTGATCCACAACCAATTTGATCATTCATCGGTGGGAATTTACATCGATTATGATCAAGACATGGTGAAATGTCTTTCAAGAGACACTTGGAATGGAAATTAGCGTGTTCATTGAGACATTCATACAACTCATGGATAATGTGGAGAAGTACATTGAGGAAGTTACATAAAAATGAAAATGTGAATGAGTGTCAGTGCGGTTGAGAGATAGTTGTGATAAGTTGGGTAATGTATTTGTTGAAGAATCGGGTGTTCTTGAATGCGAGAATGTCGAGTCAACATATAATGATGAATCGGGTAAAGCACCGGATGATGGATCGATTGGCACTTGAATCTGAGGCTCGAGATTGATTAGCTTGACACATCCGGTCCGGTGACTCTTGTTACACATGATGTGGATGCGGATATCGGACCGAAATTGAGCGGTGTCATGTAATGAGGTACCCTTTCTTGTTCAATATAGTGCATCGCTAAAGTACTTAAACAAACCGATCATGATCTTGAACATGACTTTGTTAAATCTTACATGGCGAGGTGAGTGCGAGATTAAGTGTTTCAAAACAAACAATAAGGTTGATAAAAGGCTTTTGATGAACTTTCAAAAAATCTCAAATCTTGAAAACATTGCATTTCACTTGAAATTGCGATACAAAGTAAAGAAGAAAGTTTCCAAATTAACAAACCATGTAAAAATGGAACTTCACGAATTCGTGAACTTTTGAAATGAACACTTTGAAAGCTCGACTTCAAGACAAAGAATCAACCATCAACAATTTGAAGAAACATATTTACGGTATGCATGTGAAAAGTAATTTGGTTACAAGTAATTCTAATGTTAATGCTATTGATGATATTCAAATGACAAATGATGAATTAGCCATTTGTGTGGCCAAATTACTAAAGGAAAATGAGTCTTTGAGAAAGAATCACATAGAACTAAGTGACTCATCAAAGAAGCTAGAACTAAGTCAATGAAACAAACTCTTTGATAGCAAAATTGATGATCTCAAAGCTCAACTTGGAAAAGAGTTTCGCTATTGTTGCTTTAAAAATGATCTCGGAAAAACAACAGGGAATAGTGTGAACACTAAGTTTTCAAAACCATCAAACTTGGGAAACCGGTTATTAGACAATGAATGCGTTTAGATCGAGCGACCAAAATTTTCAAAAGCGGTTTGCCTCCCAAGTTGATGCGAAACAAGTTCGACAAAACCGGTCACTTCACCTCACTTGCCTAGGAAAATTGATATGAATGACTTGTATAAGAACTCTTATCTTGAAATGGCTAGAAAGAAGGCACATAATCGTAAAGATGGAATTTTAGGTGCAAGACCTAGGATGATGAATTCTTCAAAATTTCAAGGGATGCTAGTAGTTCTAAACCATTACCTAGGAACACTAATCTAAAGACTAGGGATTGGCGTACATCTAAGAGTAGTTGCGTTTCGATTAAAGCTATTCCCATAGCGAGATCACTCTAAGAAATCTAGATCTATTTACGAATCCAAACAAGTTGTTTGCTCAAAGTGTCTGAAATGTATCTTTAATGCTAATCATGATAAATGTTTCACAAAATCCACGAAGAATGTAAATGCTCATGCAATGGTACAACTGTTAAGTCTAGGATTCACACTAAGTCATCTACGATGCATATGAAGCAAATGAAACCAAAAGCCTCACCTAGATGGTTACCAATGCTAAATCTTTGGAAACTAGGAATAAGGATAAGTCTCTCACTATGCATAAGATGCCTAACAATCCTAGACCTTGCCATAAGTGGATACCATCGGTAGAATTTTAAGGATGCTAGACTTGGGTGGATACCTACGGGAAAGATGTTTACCAATAGCATTCTCAATGTTGATCGTGAAACCCCAAAGGGTTTGGATCATCGATGTCACTAACCATAATATATGCAATCAAGTTTGTAATATTAGTGCGGTAGTCCTTACTCGGTTGTAGATACTTGATCCTTCAATACATGGGTGGCTTAAAGTATGGATAACAAAAGGATTGATATCTCATAATTCACGGGTTCTAGTTACTCAACATTGATATTCAATCGGCTATGACGATACGCTCGCATCGATTCAGCCTCGTACTTCATCATTATGGCGTCTGCAGATAACACTTGAGGCCCGTTCCTCAAAGAAAAGAAAGGTGTACGCGCAAGGCGCTTTATCTTCTTAAGAAGAGAAATCTTCATGTTTATGACCATTCTTATCGACATTCTTCATCAACATGCTTCATGCTTTTTCCATGCGCTTGATCATCAAGTGAACCGGACTCACGATAATTACTCTTATTCCTCTTGCTCAATATAATGAAGATGGCGACATCATACGCTAATTTTATGGGGAGAAGTGTGAATAGAATTCATTTGGATGATAATCACTTGGTTAATCAAGAATGGCATCTCGTATGCAATTCTTGAGGGGAGAAGAAGTGTGAATTTTTGCATGGTTGGTGATATTTGATAATATATGGTCAAACGGCTCCTAACCCATGTAAGAACCGAGATTCTTCTTATCGGATCATCTTCACATGTAGTTTCTTCTAAGAGCCGTTGGTTGACATCTTCACACGGGTTGATATGATTAAATGACAAAGTGCTTCTAGTTCTTTGGTGATTTCTTTGATGAACATCTTTCTGTTCTTGTTTGATTGGGAGGATTTTAATTAAGGATTTGCTATTTACAAGTTAACGGAATGCCTTTGGTTTGAAGAAGATGTTAAGCTGTCTATTTCCCCATTCGGATAATCTTGAAGAAGGTCGAGTCTGATCTAATCTATATTTGAAAGCTACATGATTAGAAGACTAAAGGCAATTGCATTTGATGATCTAAAGACTTCTTCTTAATCCGGTGAGAAGAACACTTGAAAATCTTCGTCGGTTTAGGGAGAGCACTAAATGGGGAGATTGAAAAGCCAAAATTTAATCCCAATTAGACTTGCTCGATTCTTTAGCAATGATTCATTGCTTGATTTTGATGACACTCCTCTAACGCCTAATGCTTCAATTACTAAGGATAAATGGGATTCATTGTTTGGGATTCATTGTGTTTCAAAATATGTTTGTGAGTACTTCCAACCTCTAACGAATGTTGATCATCCACTCAAGCTCATGCTCCGGTTTCTCGACTCAACTAGTTCACCATCTAAGAAGTACTTCTCGAACTATCAAGAAACCTTATCTCCGATTACTTCAAAAGGCGTTGATAATGACTATCATGATATTGTAGTTGCACTCTTGAATAATGATCCGCTTTTGGTATTCCCTTGCCAAATCTTCACGGATTATTGTTCATGAATAATGATCCGCTCTTTGGTATTCCTTTGCCAAATCTTCACGGATTATTGTTCCTCTCATTGTGCACGCTATAAATCAACCACATAAACATTAAGGAAAATGACTTCCTCATCCGCTAGAAGACATTTTAGTAAATCTTCAGATTAGCTTCTACATGTATACCTTGAGGAAGAATGCATTGATGTTGAGGAATCATTTGCTTGGTTCATTCATTAGGTCAATGTTCATCCTATTGAATGTTTATTCAAGTGTTGGACATTTGACACAAGTTGATTACTTCAAAGTTACTCTCTTATCACTTATTTGAGGTTGAAGTTGACATTCACAAAGGTATATTCTTATTTGATAACTTGCTCGGGCTTAAGAATTTGAGTTGAATTCTTGGGATTATCTAGTTACCAGCAGTCGAGGTGGATGGTTGTAGACCTGGTTAACTATCACTATTAGGAGTTACTTTGTTTTACTCAGTGTCACACGCATATGTCGGTGTGGATAATCGCAAGAGGTGTTAATGTCTCATACTTTGCTTGAGTAGTGAGTACTTAGAAATTTGCTTGAAGCATAAATTCTCGACACCGTTCTTCCATTATTAGGTGCAAGCTTAAGATACAAATGTGGAATTTGACTTGAGTTTCAAGTTTGGTATATCGGGTATTCTTCATCGATGGTCACTTCAAATTGTCTACATATGGGTTGATAAAGATAGTCATAGAGAGTTTCCATTGCGTTGATTCTCATAGGATTCATTTGGGCTATTTGAGTTCTTCTCACAAGATTTCGAGTTTTGGGTATATTATGTTTCTTTGAATCGAGGTATCAAAATCATCAAGGGAAGGAGACATATATCTAAAAGCACAACGAGTACACATGATGAACTTAACACTTCTACCGATTGAAGTTATCCGGGAAGACAAATGTTATTACATGAGAGAAACTCAAGGTTTGACTCATGGCGAGTAAACTTGATGGACTTAATACTTCTAAGTGATTGAAGTTATCCCGGAAAACAAATTTCATGACCGAGAGAAACTCAAGGTTTTACTCATCAAGGCGTTTAGTGTTCTTATTCCAACTATGTGGGGAAGAGATGGAAGAGTTAGTTTCGAAGATGAAAGAGGTACACAAGTGTGTGATGATTTTGATGTTATCACAATCATCGGGGAGAGAGATTGTGTACATTGGGGATGCTCATTGTTTTACTTGAGGGCTTAATCGGTGATTCGAGATATAATCACTTATTCGGTGTTGACATCCGCAGAGATTGTCACCGCAGAGATAATCGGTGATTCGGCATGCTTCTTTAATGTTATCGGTTATTCTCTCTTTGGGCATTGGTACCGGGTTCTTGAGCTTCATACACTTTCTTGGGGGAGAAAAGTATACATCGGTGTTATTCTTTGGCTATTGGACTTAATCTGCTACTTGATGGTATAAGTTTCTTTGTCTTGGTATATGTGTATTCGGGTTCGTGAGCTCTAGTCTAAGAGACCGATCGCATCAATTCATCTACTTGGGGAAGTGGTCTCTTGACACCTTTTGGAATGGATCGCTTGAGACTTGATGAAAAGAAATTTGAGAAGATTATTTATACGTGGGATGATACGTTTGTTGTTGTTCTTGTTGATGATATAACCCGAGCGGAGAACCTCGATTATCGTTCTTTAAATGGAGCAGTGGATTTATGATAATGGTGTGCTTCCTTGTGCACTGGCTAAGAGAAGCTTGTAAGAAAGCTTTGAATGCTTTCACTAAAGGTTTTTCGGTTTGGGGAAGCGCCAAAGTCTCTCTTCTCAAAGGCTCATGTTCTATCTTCTATTCGAGCCACAGAAGCTTTGGTGGTGAATGTTTAAGGATGATTACTTCTATCTTCTACAACGGGCTGCTCTATATCCTTATCTCGGTACTCAGTATCATCATCTTCTTTAACTATATCATCTATTCTATCCTTGTAAATATTTATTCGAAAACAAAATACAAAAATATAAAACCAACAAAAGAAATAGAAAATATAAAACCAACAAAAGAAAATAGAAAATTATAAAACCTTCAAAACCCATAAAAAAATCGAAAATTTCAAAAATACCAAAATATGTTTTTCTATGACATGTCTTCGGTATCGATAACATCTACGGTCTTAGAAATGTCATTCAATAATGGCACGGGACCATAGATGAAGTTCGAGCGAGGAGGTGTAAATATTCTTTTCTAAACATGTCTCAAAATATGGCTTGCAGTTACTTCAGACTGTGACCCGCGCTTAAACTATGGCTTGCTATCATTTCAGATAGCAACCCGCTCTTAAAAGGAAGGAAAGTGCTACGCTTAAACGTTTTTCACAAATATCATGCACTTATCCTAAAACTTATTGAGGAAAGTATGTCGAAGGACTGCTGTTCCTACAAAAATGTTTTTCCGTCTAAAATTCTTCAGAAAAATATTTGTTGTTTTCAAAAATGGTGGTAAATGAGTTGCTTGAAAAACAATCAGTTTCAGAGATTTCGTAAAAAAATTGAAAACTCAATCAATGACTTCAGCGCTTTTAAACTTTTTAGAAAATTGAGTCATTGATTGAGGGGGAGAATGTTTTTTTTTAATTTATATCATCTAACGGACTTTCTTAATCATCCTACGTGCTTATCTGTAAAATACAACTGCCTATGTTGAAGGACTAGGTTTCTAGGATGTGATTGTTAGGTTTAGATGATTAGAGTTTGATAAACACATTATTCCCATATATTTGAATGATCGATTGATATGTTGAATTGACTTTTATTAGTCGATTGTTGTTTGGGTGATGTCGACCACCATATATTTGTATGTGTGTTCACTAACGTATGCGGTATATTGGTTTAAAAGAATGTTCCCGATCCGGATCCCACAATTGAAGATGATTGGATGCGAAAGGAAAGGGTAACTATATCTTGGGTTGACAAATGAAGAAACAGAACTTAATCGGACTTGAATGGAGAGTTGGCATGAAATGCAACGAAGAGGTCTTCTTGCATCGAGATGGTTTTCTTGACAAGTGAAGAAACGGAGCTTAGTGGACCTCGGTTGGCATTCAAAATGCAACGAAGAAGAAGTCTCACCTTGCATTTGCGACGGTTTTCTTCCAACCCTACAACAACGGAAGCTTCTCAACCACTAACGTATCTTTGTGCGGGATACCATTTTAAACAATTTTGAATAAATTTGAATAAATTGTTTTGAAAATGGAATATATTGTTTTGAAAATATATTGGACTAAATTTTGAAAATCACGGACTTCATTTTTCAAAACTTAAGTCACTCAATTATCGACTTGGTCATCGATTGAGGGGAGAGTGATTTAATTTAAAATATTTTCAAACAATATATCTTCAAAAGAGTCCGTTTATACGTTAAAAGTGGTGATCTAAAGATTTAATGTTATGTCATGGTATGATTTTCTTTAGAATCAAGGTCTTTCAAAATGAAATTTTTTCGTTCTTGTTTGATTGTGAAATTGTTTTATTTTACTAAAAGATCTCTTAAAACAAATCATACCGACACTAACAATCTTTAATGTTTAAATCTGTTCCTATCTGTCATCTTCGAATTAAATCTTGCCACGTCTTTCCCTAAAATTTTCTAAATAATTTAAATCTTTTGGGATTACAAATCTCAAATGGTTTGAAATTTTGATCGCGGGAGAGATCGTGATTTAAATCTCAAATCTGTTTTAATGGAATTGGTTTTAGTCCTTCAAAGGCACTCCCGCCTCCATGTGCAAAACGATTTCAAATACACAATGCACATGTTGAGGAGGAGGATTTATCCAAAAACCGGATGAGTATTTAAACAAGGCCACATTTTCTCCCATGTTTTCTAAACCTAATTAAATCACTTGGGATCCAAAATCTCAAAGGATTTGATATTTTTGATCGGGGAGAATTTGTGATTTAATAATGAAATTTGATAAAAGTTGATCGTTTTGATTCGGTTATGCAGTTTGCTCTCTCATATGTGCTAAGCGCTTCGAATCTCGAAGCACATATTGAGGGGAGCATAACTATCGAGGTACAAAAGTTTTTAAATAGACTTATAAAGTACCTTGTGTTAGGAATTAGAAATTCCGGTATTAAAGAGTCGGTCACCTCAGTATATGTAATCGTTAGAAAGCTCGTAGTCGTAGTTCTTTTAAGTTAAGTAGTAATTTAGTTAAGTAACACCGTGGAGGACGGACGGGTCTTTACCCATCTGTATGCACGATCCATGCCCCAAAGTGTGGCGAGTTATGTAAGACTATAAATACTCTCTACCTTCCAAGGTAGAGTTGGAGCTCATAATAATATCTTTCACTTTCTCTCACTAAGTTCCCTAAACCTCTAACTTTCTCTCTAGAATTCCATCTTATCGCCACCTTGTGTTATGGTTTGATGTGTATGTGAAAAGTTAATATCTTGCAATTGGTATCAAGAGCCATGGTTAGATCATATCTTGCACATCTTTGGATTTATAGTGGTTTTAGGTGGTTTTGAGTTTGAAAAGTTTAGTGGTTTTGCATCATTTGGTTGATCTCTAGTGTTAAAGTTTGAATTTTGTTGGTACTTTTGTGTTTAGAATCATCATAAGTGTTTAGGTTTTCATTTGGTAAGCTTGAATCATCTTGGTTGGGTTGTTTTGGATTGAAAAGTGATGTTTATTTGGTTTTCATGGTAGCGAGTTAGTTCACGGATAACCTTTCTTCATAGCGACTTGCTTCATTATTTTGTAGCGACTTACGGTGTTAAAAGCTAGCGAGTTAGAGCTAGCGAGTTAAAGGACAAGTAGTGGACTCTCCACCACGGGTAGCGACTTGTGGTAGCGACTTGGTCGATGTGAGTTGCTCTTTAGCGACTTGTGTCTCTAGCGACTTGTGGCAATGTCGCCAAAATTTGGTTAGCGACTTGGTCCGTAGCGAGTTACTACTTAGCGACTTGTTTTCGTTAGCGACTTGGGATTCTAGCGACTTGGGTGTCTAGCGAATTAATTGGTAGCGACTTAGAGCTTTATCATCTAGCGACTTGAGTGATTGTTTACGGTTTTCTCTTGATTTAGTAAAATCCGTGAAAGAATCTATTTCCGGTTTAATCATTGAGTTATAAAATCCGTATAATCGATAACATGTCCACCAAGCGTCCCCTTGTCATCTCCACATTGCCGAGGATGTACAAGCGGTGGATCGGATACTCGTCCACCCATGCTTGATGAGGCCGACTACGATTCTTGGGCTCAACGAATCGATTGTATTGCCTTGGAAAGGAAAATGGTGTCAATATTCTCAAATCCATTGATGAAGGACCATATCGAGTTGAAACGACTAGAGACATACTTGATACTAATGAAGATGGTACTCCTATTTACGGTATGGACGGACCTAAGATGTATGATGAGCTTGATGATAAGGGAAAAAGAGATTTGATGCGGATATCGTGGCTTCAAACATTGTTCTACAAGGTCTTCCTAAAGATATCTACAAGGCGATCAATCATAACTTGAAGCAAAGCGGTTTGGGATAATGTCAAGATGCTTCTCTCGGGTTGAACTAACTATGGAAGACAGAGAATCCCAACTCTATGGCCAATTTGAGCACTTCAAAATGAAACCGGATGAGAGTGTCTATGAGTACTATGAGATTTCATAAGTTAGTGAATGACATGAGGAACATCGAATGACTATGCCTAACATTCACTCAACTCAAAGTTTGTGAACAACATGAATCCCGAATGGCACAAGTTTGTCACGGTTGTGAAGCTCACTAAAGGACCGAAAATACAAACTATGAGCAACTCTATGCCTTCCTCCTTCGAGAATGAGAGACATGCTATGTTTGAAAAATTGATTCTCAATCGGTTCAAAACCAACCGGGGAGAGACAAGTTCGTCTAATGACTCAATGACTTTATACTCAAACATTGGAATCACAACCAAAGCATCACAAGTCATACCCTTGGGTAATGGTAATCACAAACTCATTCACGATCCTATGTTCAAACAAGTCGATCTTGATGCACGCGTGGGTAACATCATTGATCAACTAGCTCTACTCATTAGTCAAAACATGAATTCTCTCCCACAAACCAACAACAACCTCGAGCGCATCTAACCCACATAATCAAGCCACTTTGTTAAAGATGGAAGGATTGTAGTGCAACCAGATTCAGAAAGGCGATATGATCGGGGAAGGGTGGTCTTTGGTAGAGGATATGTGGGCAATCGAATCGAGGAAGGAATGGTAACCAAGGTCAAGCTAAGCCGATCAAATGCTATAAGCGTGGTGGTGAGGGACACATTGCAAGGGCGCACATCTCCAAAGCGTCCACGAGAATCGCCGATTACTTGAGATAAGATATTACCGCACAAGCTCGGGACAATGGTGCTGCGTTGGATGAAGAGGTGCTTTGTTTCTTCTTGAGGTAATGCCAAGACCTATGATGCGAGATGTGGATGAGCGGCCTATTCGGGAGATAGGTCATAATCATCGAGCGCCTTTCAAGTTCTTGTTGTGATGCATACGACTACGATGTAGATGATGGACCCTCTGCACACACAATCTTTATGGCTAGCATCTCTCAATGGTTTCTCCCAAGATCTCTTCTTCACCACTAGCTGGCCCATCCAAGGACAAACTCATCTCCGAGGTATTAAAGCTATACGATGATCTTGATGTACAACAGATGCATGACAAAGTACAACCAAGCGAAACTATTGAATCAAATGTTGAAAATATGGGTAATATCAATATTGTCCTATACGATCAATACGTGAAACAAAGTGAAAGTGAAGTTGTACCAAGTGATGCATCTTCTGCGATCAACAATGACTATGTCTTTGATGAATACACTTGCATGTGCTCCTAATGATTCCATAATTTCGAACTAAATGCCTATAAGGAACGTGTTGCTATTTATGAACAACGGCAAAATTTGAGTTGACCACTCGTGAGCAGGAAATGGATGTCCAAGTGAGTACAATTATTAGAAAAGTAAGTTTAGAAGAAGTATTGAAACAAGAATTAAATTCCACAAGAAAAATTTTCTAAAACACTAAGCAAAACAAGAACTTCAAGAAAACGTGAAAATGCTTAAGCAAGAATTTAATGCAAAGGAATCAAAACTCTTGAGAGATTTTTCTAATCTGAAAACTTTGAAAAACAAACTTGAAAACAAGTTGTATTTACAAGGAAACACCATTCAGATCGCTCACATGATCACTAAGCATGAGTTCTAGCGATAAGCATAGCGTTCCCTTGTAGAGGAACCAAATCCGAGGTAATTAAAAGGCTAGAAATGCTCATAAGGTAATTTATGATGGTAATGAAGTCCTTAAGCCTAGGCGAAACCTAGTTGCGTTGAGTGCACCGAGGAAGATAAGATTTTAAATGAAATCACTAGGAAAAGATGAATAAGAAGCAAGATGATCCCAAATGCAAAGAGAAAACATAATCTTCTCTCCTCATGATTACAAGAAGGAAAACCGGATTGCCTTGAACAAGTTTAAGCCTCGAGACTTTGTTGACTCCCGAACAAGTCTTGGAAAATGGATTTAGATAAGCGAAAGTGAAAATATTGTAGAAACAAACCTCCCTTCGGAAAATGCCTAGAGCAACCGTGTATCCTCCTAATACACCTATGCATCTTGTACCTAGAACAATTGCCACTAAAAGCAAGACATTAATTAGCCAATACGTTATATTCCAACTATTTGTTGATTTTGAGAAAACTTGCAAGAAAAGGATCACTCCCATGGTATAATCAAGGTGAAAGAGGTTTTGAACAAATGAAAGAATGTTATTTAATCGAGGTCATGCCCTTCTTTAAACTTCTAAAAGATCACTTTGAGAGTCTTAAAAAGGGTAGAAACGGATATTAAAGGTATGGAAAAGGAATTTGATGCAATGGTTCTTGAAGTTAGTGATTATGAGCGTGCACTAAAATATAATGAGATTGA
Organism: Chrysanthemum lavandulifolium; assembly: GCA_022545495.1. Classification (NCBI taxonomy): domain Eukaryota; kingdom Viridiplantae; phylum Streptophyta; class Magnoliopsida; order Asterales; family Asteraceae; genus Chrysanthemum; species Chrysanthemum lavandulifolium. Next base: position 13,774,426 of record CM040244.1, on the reverse strand, counting down.
GAGAAAGAACTTGCATACATTAAATGAGAATCTTATTCTTGAATGTGTTGCTCAAGATGTGTTTTCAACGCTTCAAATTGCTCTATTAATGCTTCCAAATTTCATGAATTATCTGTGGCCACGAAAGTCTCCCATGATCGTGTCATTGAGCTTGAAAAACTAATTCTAAACTAAATGAGAAAATTGAACTGGATGATCATGACAATTTGGTTAAACATTTTCTAAACTAGAAGTTGAGTATTTTAATCTACAACTAAAATATCAACATCTCAAAGAAAATGTCAAAACTTCAAATATCAAGACATCTTCGGATGCTCCGAGTTTGATCGAGTTTTCAAATTAACAAACGAGATGAGCAGATTCAAGCTCGATGTAACACGATCGAAAGTTGAAAGCCCAAATCTCTCAATTAAAGGGTCAAGCGAACAATATGACAGGCTCCCAAATGCCTCCTTCTTTAGATTCTCGAATTCTCAAAGCGTTTCATCTTCAAAACCTAGTAAATGCTTTACAAAAGGAAAGCGAAAGTTTTCTAGAAGAGAATGAAAAGGTTAAACGTCATTTCAATGAGTTGTTTGAATCAATTAAAGTCACTCAGTAACAAAACAACGAACAAATAACTTCATTGCAAAGGAAATTGAGAATCAAGAGTCGTAAAAGGAAAATGCCAATGATCAATGAGGAGAATGTTGTATCTAAGGTTCACTCTGGCAATAAATCGCTTTATCTCGTGACATAAGTCCCCTCACCTAAGGAACAACAAACTTGCCATTCAAACATATTTCTCATCCCTTAAGGATTGCTTAGAATGCTGCGTGAGATTGTTGAAGAGGATAAGCTAGAGAAACCTCATGATAATGCAATTGGACATGCATGCTCATATGCCAAACGATCTCAAGAAATCTTAGAATGCTTGATCACCATATGCCCAAAGACATTAGGTGAGAGAGTTAACCATTTGATTCCATGCTCAATGCCTAAGGCCAAATATGAGATGCACTCGATTCCCAATGTTTTGAATGAGAGTCGTAGTGTACCTTGAGTAGTTCGATTCTAGATCCGTCAATGCTAGGAAAGTGAACTCTAATGTGCCTTCTAGGAGTACCAATCTCAAGTACATCTAGCTTTATGAAAGTGAACCGTAGTGCACTGCATGTAGTTCGGATCCCAAGACATCTAAGCAAGTGGTGCAAGAGTAGTAAAACAAACTAATGTTCCCATTCCTCTACAGGAGTAATCGGTGACATTAAAGGGAGCAGTCAAAGTCTCAAGACAATACAAGGAATGATAGGACCTCTCAAGCTAAGAATGTGCCTTTGGAAGAAAGTGAAGAACAATCTAGGAACCTTAAGTTTGAATCGAATAAAACGAATCGTGTTGATTCTAGTATTAGCCATAAGCGCATTGTAATTAATTCAATTCGATACTATTTGCAAACCTTGTCTTCGATGATTGCTTGAATTCGTTTCTAATCATGGATGTGATGTCAATGCTTTGCCTAATGATGTTAATTGTCCGATTAATATTGTTAATGCTAAAATTCATGCTAAAAAGGCTAAAAGGCAAAAGCGAAAGAAAGTTAGAAAACAATGAAACCCACAGGAAGAACATTCAGAGTAATAGGTTCTTATTGGATACCATTGGTCATAAGACCAATCGATAATGCCCACTAGAAAATGGATGCCTACTTGGTAGAACTATTCCCTAAGAAGTGGTCACTGCGTAAGCAGGACTAATCTACGACACTAGTATTGCATCTACTCATAATGATTCCATTACCTCATTGTCTCGATATGAATGCTTCTATTTCGATGTGGTGTTCCAGCTGCTGCTACTAACCAAATGGAACCCATTCTTGCATGGGGACCCCAATTATCCGCTTATCCATTCTTGTACGTGTTCAACCGCAGATCGTTCAAATCGTTCGTGGTACTGGACTCAGCCGTTCCAAGCATATTTGGAGACCGGTCACGGCTCATGAACCGTGAGCAAATTCATCGGGACTGTTAGATTTGGTAATGATCATTTCGGTGCTATTATGGGTTATGGAGATTATGTTGTTGGTGATAGTGTCATCTCAGTGTATTATGTGGAAGGTTTAGGACATAATCTGCTTCTCTCGTTGGTCAATTCGTGACTCGATCTAAGTAGCCTTGAGAAAACATACACCTTTGTTAGAGATCTTAATGGTAAGGCTGTTGAAAGGAACTCGTGGCTCAAACCTTTACACTATCTCTATCGATGACATGATGAGAGCTTCACCAATCGCTTGTTATCAAAGGCTTCAAAGACAAAGTCTTGGTTATGGCATCGTCGTCTCAATCACTTGAACTTGGCACCATCAAGCGATCTTTCCGGAAAGGACTTAGTTGTAGGTTTACCTAGACTAAAGTATGAAAAGGATCATCTTTGTTCAAGATGTCAATTGGGAAAAAGCAAGAAGTATGCCCATAAACCCAAACCTACTAACTCTGTCACGAAGTTCTTCATATGATTCATATGGATTTATGTGGACCAATGAGGGTGAGAATATCTTTGGGAAGAAATATGTGTTAGTTGTGGTTGATGATTATTCTAGATTCACAGGTCCAAGTTCTTAAGGACAAAGGATGAAACTCACGATATCATCATCAAACTCATCAAACAAGCTGCAGTTAGACTAAACAAAAGCGTCGTAATTATCGAGCAGACAATGGAACCGAGTTTGTCAACAAACAACTTAGTGAATTCTATGAAAGCGTTGGAATCGACCATCAAAGAAGTGTTCCACGAACCCCTCAGCAGAGCGGTGTAGTTGAAAGACTAAATCGTACTCTTGTTGAAGCTGCTAGAACAATGCCGATCTACTCAAAGGTTCCAATGTTTCTCTCGGGTGAAGCAATTGCCCTTGCATGCTACACACAAAATCGTTCCACGATTCACACCATTCATGGAAAAACTCCATATGAACTTGTCCAACAGAAAACCTAATCTATCTTTCCTTCGTGTGTTTGGTGCCTTGTGCTATCCAACTAATGAGGTCAAGACTTGGGCAAACTTAGAGCTAAAGTCGACATTGGAGTATTTGTAGGATATGCACCAAACAAAAGGGATACGGATCTACAACAAAAGAACCGAAATATCATGGAAACAATTCACGTTACGTTTGATGAGTCGACCGGTCAAATGGCTCTGGACACTCCAGCTCGGGACCAAGACTTCAAAAGCAGTCCTATTGGTTCATCCCTTGTTCCAAACTCCTCTCAAGAAACGCCATATGTACCTCCATCCGAAGATGATGTAAAGAAATTGTTTGATCCAATGTTTGATGAGCTGATGAGTCTACTACTAATGAGGTGTTGATCCCTACAACGAGAGGATGCTCATATTCCGATGAATGAAGTCAATCCTTGATCTCAATATCTTTAAGCCAAGAAGCACCCTCACGATCCTTGATCTCATCAACAAATCATCATTCTTCAAATGTACATCATGGAAATGTTTCGACATCAATAATGAAGTTAATCCTTTGCTACTCTGAAGATGCTCCATTTGAAAACATATTTGCTACTCACGAATCATCAAAAGAACCATCTTCTTGAGGAGACATCGACTCGACTACCTCGGTTCCTCAACATATGCCACATGAACACCTCGGAAAATGGACTCACGATCATCCATTAGACAACATAATTGGAAATCCTCTCGTCTGTATCAACCGGAAGCAACTCGCAACCGATGCCTTATGGTGCTTCTTGACTCCGTACTATCTAAGATCGAACCAAAGATGTTAAAACCGCTATGAATGAAGATAGGCGGTTCAATGCTATGCAAGATGAAATTCATGAGTTTGATCGTCTTGATGTATGGGAGTTAGTACTGCCTCAGGCGTGCTATGATTATAGCTCTAAAATGGATCTTCAAAGTAAAACTTGATGAGCATGGTGATGTGTTGAAGAACAAGGCTCGATTAGTTGCTAAAGGATATCGTCAAGAGGAGGTATAGACTTTGAAGAATCTTTTGCTCCAGTTGCTCGAATCGAGGCAATCGAATCTTCCGCTAATCTTGCTAGTAAGAACATGATAGTTTATCGATGGATGTAAAGACGGCATTTCTAAGCGGAGATCTTAAAGAAGTCGTCACGCCACCAAACTGAAGGATTTGTGAATCAAGAGCTTCCTACTCACGTTTATCGTTTGAAGAAAGCTCTTTACGGTTTAAAGCAAGCTCCAAGGGCATGGTATGATACACTATCAAAGTTTCTTCTATCAACCGGATTCATCAAAGGAGCATTGATCCTACATTGTTCACCGAAGTCGAGGCAAACATTTGATTCATGTTCAAATTTATGTTGATGATATTATTTTGCCTCGATGACCCAATGGAATGTGATCGTTTTCAAATGAAATGAGTTCAAAGTTTCAAATGTCAATGATGGGACAAATGTCATTTTCTTGGGATTACAAATTTCTCAAAGTCCGGAGGCATTTTCATAAATCAATCTAAATATGCTGTGAGATTTTAAAGAAATTTGGATTTGATTCAAGTAACCTGTTGACACCCCATGATTGACCGAACCAAACTAGATGAGGACCTCTCGTGGATCATGATTGACCAAACGAAATATAGGAGTATGATTGGATCCCCGATGTATCTCACCGCTAGTAGACCGAGACATTTTGTTCTCGTATTGCATGTGTGCTAGATACCGTGCTAAGCCTACTAAAAAGCACCTTGAAGCGATTAAGCGGGTCTTCGGTATCTCAAGGAACCATCAATATGGGACTATGGTACCAGAAGGACACCGGTATGTCACTAACGCCTATGCAGATGCCGATCATGCAGTTGTCAAGATACACGTCAAATACGTCGGGAGGTGCTTTCGAGTTTTTGGGTGATAAGCTTGTGAGTGGTCTTCAAAGAAGCAAATGAGTACTTCTATTTCCTCTACTGAGGTCGATACATAGCCATGTCATCTTGTTGTGCTCAAATCTTATGGATGAGATCACAATTATCGACTATGGCTTTGAATTCAACAAAATCCCTCATCTTCGTGATAATAAAGTGCTATTGCTCTCTCATGCAACAATGTTCAACACTCAAGAGCAAAGCATATCGACATTCGACATCATTTCATCGTGGAACAAGTGGAAAAAGGTGTAGTGGAACTATATTTTGTGAGGTCCGAATATCGGTTAGCGGACATCTTCACCAAAGCTCTTCCAAGAGAACGTTTTGAGTTTATTCTTCCACGACTTGGTTTGAAAAGCCTTCAACCGAAACTCTCAAACGTCTTCGAGGAGGAAGACGAGGAGTAAAGGTCTTTCTTCATCTATCTCTTGTAAATATTTATTTGAAAAACAAAATACAAAATTATAAAACCTTCAAAATCCATAAAAATCGAAAAAAAAAAAAAAAAAAAAAAAAAAAAAAAATCTTCAAAAATATTGTCATTTTGTCATGTTTCTTTCGATTCGATTATATCTCGGTCTTTGTCTTTGTCATTCAAAGAATGACACGGGATTTTAGATGTTGTTCGAATTTTAAAAAAAAAAAAAAAAAAAAAAAAAAATCAAAAAAATATTTTTGGGAGAAAGAAAATGGTTTATTGTCATTTTCGAGCAATAACAGTTTTAAAAGAAAGAACGAGCCATGTTTCACCATGTTTTCAAATTCCATGCTCGATTCTATAAACATTTATCCATTGAAAACCAAATGCTTTGAAAAATAACTCAAACTCTATTTTGATAATCATCGGGACTTATTTGTCAAAATCTATCTCTCAATCAACAACCTATGTCATTGATTGAGGGGAGAATGATTTCAATTAAATTAAAAGTTATTTGGCATTAAATTGTTTTCAAAAGATATACATGCATGTTTTATAAATGGAGTTTAAAGTCTCAAAATCCGATCCGTGTCGGTTAAAACACTTTCACAATCAAGTCACAATTCTCCTTAAAAGCTTTCAAAATCAATTTAAATCTATCGAGATCACAAATCTCAAATGATTTGATAATTGTGATCGGGGAGAATGTGTGAGTTAAATTAGATTTAAGCGATAATTAGGTAAATGGTTATAAGCGGATGTACATGCTATCCGCCCACATGTGACAAGCGATTTCAAATTTTCAATGCACATGTTGGGGAGCATCTATCTTAAACATTTGATTTGAAACGTGATCATTCATCCTATGTGCGGGGTCCTCTAGTATGTGCAAAACTCTTTTCAAACCTCGAGGCACATATTGAGGGGAGCAAATTCTTGGAAACCTCATCCTTCCTAAATGCTATACCTACTTCATCCATTGAGGAAGTGATGTTGATATCTTTAGAAAATGGTAATCAAAGAAGTTAATCTTTCTCTTGCCTCCATGTGCAAAACATTTTCAAATACTTGATGCACATGTTGAGGGGAGTTCTCGTTCTAAAATATCAAAAACAATTCAGTACAAAATACTTTGATTATATATCACAAGTATACGAATTGATTTTCAAATGGTTTTCAATTGGATCCAATGGCGCACGAACAATACCAAATAGACCGACCAACTTTACTTCATGTGCGGTGATATAAGGATGATAAGGTTAGGTATGTGTTCCATGATCCGCCATGAACCGGAGGGATCTACCCAGGACAATCCACTAGTTAGTGTAGAAGCCTTAGGTATGATGATAAAAGGAGAAAAATGAGATAAGGGAAGAGTGCGGACTAAGACCGAGCTAGTCTTTGGAATAAACCCAACAAGGTTCTAGCTATGAAGTCTCGGTAAGCTTGAAGGGTTGAAGAATTAAAAAGAATTGAATGAGAATAGGGTGAAAACAAATAGCCTCCATTAATTCAACCTTAGCGTAAACCGGTTCAATTCATATACTCGATGGTAACATCGGTATTGAAGACAAGACGTCATGGACCCGGTGACGCACCGCACTTCAACTTTCCAAACCACTCAAGTTCCTCTTAAAAGGGCTTGTTTCATTCTCACGGGAACCGACATTATCTATCGACTTTCTCTTAGAGATTGTTGATATTGAAGAAGGAGACCTCTCCCTAGTCTCCGACAGGGATCCAAATATGCACAAATTGAGTCTAGAGCCACGAGATCATCTATAAATCTCATTAGGACACTTTCAATGAAGACTCTCATTTCACACAATGTAGAAAGAGATTATATCTTGAGTCCCACGCATTATCCTTGTGGTATTGCCGAACATCCGAGTGATATGTTTACATATTCACAATGAAGATGGAAAGCCTCGAGCCAACATCAAACAAGCTCACGGTAGGTGGCATGTGAGATCTATTTTATAGATCAACCATGTGACAATGAGCAGAAACAATGGGGCGATTCAATCTCGTGAATCAAACTCGGTTCGAGTTTAGGATTGACGGATACCTTTGAAAACCGGTCTTTGTGCTTATAAACTCTTTTCTTTAGCACATCGACCGTGTACTCATTTTCAAACCAAAGGTATTTTATGATTGATAATTGATTTTCAATAAAACCTTCGTTGTATTGCAAAACAATTTCTATTGAGCAATACACGATTGCTTTTCAAATCTCTTTTCATCAATCGGTGGACTTAAAATTATTTGGTTCACTCACTCCGTGTTGTCTTCTTTGAGGCGTTCGGTTTGAGAACAGCTAGAACACCGCGAAACCACATCAAGGAGATTCTTTGGAATCCTACCGATCACAGCAAGATTTATATCGATCAACGGGAACCGTGGGCGTGTACCTCGATTCAACGAAGTGATCAAAGACACTTCGTGCGATTTGTTGCTAAGCTTGCATATGCAGTATGCCCGACGTTTGCGGTGATCGTAATGAAGCGGTCAATCCATAGCCGCATGCTCACTTAACACATTCATCTCAAAAGAAATCATGATTAGTGCATCAATGACTCGATATTTTCACACTGTGCTTCGCTACGCCGCCAATATCATGATTCAACAAATGCTTCCGCTACTACGATGAGAAGATATCATGATCCGAATGTGAGCATGTCGGTCCCAAAGTCACAACACCACAATGGATGTCTCGGAGATTTTTGATAGTCGATGATCTCCAAAGATGGCTCAAACTTATCATCACGTGGATCGGTAAAGACCTCCACTTGGAATAACCAAACATGCATTGTGAAGAATCAATGACTACGAGCTTAGAGCAAAGGACTACATCAAGAATGCAAGATAAATTGTTAAATGTCATATCTATTTGTATTCAATGTAATGTTGGTACATTATTGAGGTGACCTCCTGTGGGAGATTGTTAGGAATTAGAAATTCCGGTATTAAAGAGTCGGTCACCTCAAGTATATGTAATCGTTAGAAAGCTCGTAGTCGTAGTTCTTTTAAGTTAAGTAGTAATTTAGTTAAGTAACACCGTGGAGGACAGACGGGTCTTTACCCATCGTATGCACGATCCATGCCCCAAAGTGTGGCGAGTTATGTAAGACTATAAATACTCTCTACCTTCCAAGGTAGAGAGTTGGAGCTCATAATAATATCTTTCACTTTCTCTCACTAAGTTCCCTAAACCTCTAACTTTCTCTCTCTAGAATTCCATCTTATACGCCACCTTGTGTTATGGTTTGATGTGTATGTGAAAAGTTAATATCTTGCACCTTGATTGAGTTATCAAATGGTTTTCTTAATGGTTTTTGTAATCGTGGATGTGCTTCAAAAGAACTGTTGCCTCTATGTGATAAAAAATGTTTTCAAATATCCTATGCACATATTGAGGGGGAGAATTTTACCATGAAAATCAAATGGCTTTTTCGTATGAAAAGTGTGATCAAAGAAAATATTTTAAAGTCCTCTTGCCTCCTTGTGCTGAACAATTTCTAAATCATACGCACATGTTGAGGGGAGGTTTTCTAAATGATCAAAACTATTAGGGTACAAAATGCTTTGATCTCGTATCACAAGTACCTTGATTGTTTTTCCAAATGATTTTCAATTGGTTTCATGAAGGAAAGAACAATACCAAAAGACCGACCAATTTACTTTATGCATGGTGTTATAAGGATGGTTAGGTTAGGTATTTGTTCCCACGATCCGCCGAATCGGAGGGATCTACCCAGGACAATCCACTAGATAGTGTAGAGTCCTTAGGTATATTGAAAAAGGAGAAAAGTGAGGAATGGGAAGAGTGCATCGAGACCGAGCTAGTCTTGGAATAAACCCAACAAGGTTCTAGTTATGAAGTCTCGGTAAGCATCAAGGGTTGAAGAATGAAAATAAATGAATGATAAAGGGTGAAAAGAAATAGCCTCCATCAATTCAACCTTAGGGCAAAACCGGGTTCAATACATATGCTCTTGGTGTTTACTAAGGTAACACTGGTATTGAAGACAAGACGTCATGGACCCAGGTGACGATCTGACTAAACTTCCCAAGCCACTCAAGTTCCTCTTAAAAGGGCTTGTTTCATTCTCACGGGAACCGACATAATCTATCGACTTTCTCTTAGAGATTGTTGATATTGAAGAAGGAGACCTCTCCCTAGTCTCCGACACAGAACCAAATGTGCACTATTGAGTCTAGAGCCAAGAGATCATCCACAATATCTCGTTAGGACACTAAATTCTTGAAGACTTGCTTTTTCACACAATGTGGAAAGTAAGTATATATTAAGAGTCCTACGCATTATCCTTGTGGTATTGCAGAACATCCGAGTGATATGAAAATATTCACGATGAAGATGGAAATCCTTCTAGAGCCAACATCTAACAAGATCTTGGTGGGTGACATGTGAGATCTTCTCGTAAGATCAAACTTGTGGCAACTGGATAGAAACAATGGGGAGATTCACTCGTGAATCAACCTTGGTCCAGGAAATGAATTGAAGAATACTTTTGGAAAAACCGTTCGATGTGCAAACCTTCTTTTCTCTAGCACGTCAAATGTGTACTTATGTTTTCAAATTCAAAAAGTATCTCTGATTGAAAAATACTTTTAGAAAAACCGTTTGATGTGCGAATCTCTTCTTTTCGCTTGCACGTCGAATGTGTACTCTTTTCAAATACAAAAAGTATTTTTGATTGAAAATTGATCTTTCTCATAAAACCTTCGTCGTGTTGCAAAACTCTTTCTTCAAGCAATACACGATTGTTTTCAAATCAATTTTTCTTCAATCAGTGAATCTTAATTCGCTGGTTCACTCACACCGTGTTGTCTTCTTTGAGACGTTCCGGTTTGAGAACAGCTAGAACAGCTGCGAAACCCTGTCAAGGTGATTCTTGAATCCTACCGATCACAGCAAGATTGTATCGATCAACGGGAACCGTGGGCGTGTACTCAATTCAACGAAAGTGTTCAAAGACACTTTCGTGTGTTTTATTGCTAATCGTTGTTTGCGGTACATTTGGACGGTTGCGGTGATCGTAATTGAGGAGTCAATCCAAAGCCGCATGCTCACGGTATCCACACTTAATTGAAGAAATCATGACGGTGCATATCTACATAACTCGGTTCTAATATTTTTATACTATGCTTCGCTGTGCCGCAAATATCATGAACCGAGAAGGCTTCCGCTACTCGATGGAAAGATGTCATGATTCAAAAGTGTGAGCATGTCGGTCCGAAAGTCACAACTTCACATGATGGCAACACAACAAAGGGTGATCCAGAGATTTAATGTGGTGATGATCTCAATGAAAGCTCAAGATCATCAAAGATGTGGATCGCTTAAAGGCCTCCACCGAAAGTACAAACTATGCGGACTTTGAAGAATCACCGCAAAAGCACAAAGATGCAGATGTTAAAGAATTAATGTCTACGAGCTCAAGGCGAAGATTAAATAGAATGCTAGGATTGAAATGTAAAATATGGGGTGACCTCCTTAGGGAGATTGTTAGGAATTAGAAATTCCATAGTGAAGAGTCGGTCACCCCAAATATAATCTAGCATAAGTTAGCTCGTAGACATATCGTTATTCTTGTTTTATTAGTTAGTTATTTAGTTTAGAGCAACACCGTGGAGGAAGGACGGGTCTTTACCTCAGATGCACGATCCACAATCAAGGAGGACGTTTAGTTTGTAACTATATATACCTCTACCTCCCAAGGTAGAGGGTTGGACCTTTCATTCATCTTAATCTAACCTTCTATGTTTTCTTTCACTTTCTCTCTCTAGAAAGGCTCCTACTTTCTCTCTCTAAAACCTCTAAATAATTCGACCATATTATTGTTTGTTATGTGTTTATGAAATCCAATATGTTACAAATGATAATGAATATTTATTTACATATCAATCTGGGTAGGTTTATTTCATTACAATAAAATATTATCATGTCTTGTTCTTTTCATTTCTATATCGAATCGGGTTCGTATCAGACTCCTTTTTCTTAAAACTCATTTCCAAGATTCTTAATGAGTATTTTAATTATCAACTTGATATGGTTTATTTTTAGATAAGATTAGGATGTAGACTTGTTTTATAAGAATATGGTCATTATAAATGATTATTAGGGTTGTAATCTTATGATGTGAAATGATAATGAATATTAATTTGCATATCAATTCAAGGGCTGGTTTATGTCATTAACATAAACCATTTATCTTGGTCTGTTCTTTTCATTGCTATATCGTATCGGGTTCGTATCATAATCCTTTTTCTTAAAACTCATTTCCAAGATTCTTAATGACAGGCTCGATGTGATTCTTCCTTGTTATCTGCGTAGAAAACTGAGCTTTGCGTAAGGATTAAGGAAGATCTATTCGTGAGAGCATTTTCTTTACCCATGAGCTTATTGTTAGTATAAGACAAGACGTACGATGGTTAGATAGAAATTGATACATAGGCTATGGTTGGCGACAAGCATTTGGAAGCGTTTAGGAGTAGTAAGCGGTTTGGTTGAAAAGCTTGTTTGGCAACAAAGCAACATGTGTTAACATATTGTCAAACCGCTTCCATTTGAAATGCTAGTTGAACAAGCATTATGGAACTGCTTCAGCATTTTGTTTATGAAATTACCATATACTCTTAAAAATAACGTTCAATTTTTTTTATTTTAATGTGTATATGCTCTTTTTGGTAATTTTACATTTTATAATTACAACTACAACTACGTTATCAAACACGTTTTTAAACAAACAACTACTGCTTACTGCTACTGCTTGCTGCTTAAACATAGCTATAGATAGCCTGACAAACATAGCTACTCCTACTACTACGTGTTCCATGTAAAGAAAATTACAATCTAACCAAGTCTTTGACTTGGAAATTGATAGTTGTTACTATTGTGGGCATGCGATCTGGACAATGAGCATGGTGCAGGGCTTTTCAACGAGCTAGCCCAGGTTGTGCTGACAAAACATAAAGCATGTTGGACCGTAATTGTAAAAGTCTTGTTGGAAAAGGTTCAAAGTACAACGAACGAAAGCCAAGGACTGAAAATGTTACTTTGATAGTTAATAACCATTTGGCGGTTAAAAGCGGTTATAGGTAGTTATTGGTGGTTACAAAAGTTAGTTATTAGTTAGTTATTTTTCGGTTACACCCTTTCATGAAGGGACACAATGGTTCGCTGTGAAGCCTATATAAACGCAGCATATGTAATGTTTTAAAGTGTGTCTAATGTTAACAATGTAACCATGTTATGTTGTAAGTAATATAATGAATCAATTCTTGTCATTCTTGTAATTAGATCCTATGGAAATTCGCTATAAACCTGTGCAAAAGTGGTATCAGAGCGGGTTACAAGATTACAAGTTTTTGATTCAAGTTTTTATCAAGAAGATCAAAGGACTTAGAAGGGAAGAGACACCAAGGATTGTTGGCGACGATAGTGCACGATCAAAACCAACGGAAGTTGCAGATAGCAAAAACTTCAATCTACTCTTGAAGGAGAAGAGGAACACGATTGAAGGAAGCAAACGTGGACACCAAACACATTGGTGGGTTAAAACTTTGTTGGTGACAAAGAAGGGAAAAAAGAAGAAACTCTTGACGTAGACAAGGAAACGTGGAACAAGAGTAGGAAAAGCGCTAAGAATTCTTTTGTGGTTCGCTGGTAACGTGACACATGAAAGGAATAATACATTCTTTTGTGATTTGCTATTAACGCAAAATAGGAAAGGAACGTACAAATCGTTTGGTTATAAAACGAGTGGGAAGGAAACTTTGTGAAACCGGGTTAAACAAGACACAAAGGGAAGGAAGCACGCGGGGTTAAAACGCGAGCAGTGAACGTTGTTGTGGAAAGATTGGAAGGTATACGTAATGAGAAAGAAAAGGAGTACTCAAGGAAATTTGCTTGTGGAAAACGTTAAAAAACGACACAAGGGTTACAACAACAACGAAGAGGAAGCAAAAACAAACATATAGTTTGTTTTGGTGAAGGATACCGTGAGGGGTATCAAGTTTGTGTGAGGAAAGGAATTGGATTTCGAGGCAAACAAAAATAACACAACACTTGGAAGGATACCGTGAACAAAGGAAGGATCTAGGAGACGTTGTGGAGACGAAATCAAGACACACAAAGGAATGTGTGTGACAAACGCAAGGAGTAAAGTTTCTTGTGGATTGGTTGAAAGACACCGAGAGAAGAAAACAATCTAGGATTGTTTGTGAGAAAGAAAGCGTTAGCAATACAAAGAACAACAACAATAGCAAACAAAAACAAGCCGATCACTTGTTTGATAAAATACCGACGGGTATTTGGAATTTGTTGTGAGACACGGTGTGGAACAAAAGGAGAACAAAGAAGAGTATTGTGGAACAACGTTTTGGAGAAGGACAAGCAACAACAACAACAAACAAAAAAACTAACAAATTGTTATGTCGTGGAGGAAATACTACCGAGTAGTTTTAGTGAAAAAGGCAAACAAATTGCTTTGGTTGAAAAATACCGAAAGGTATTTGAGAAAGATTTTGTGAAAGGAGGACTTTGGAATTCGGAAAAACAACAACAAAACAATGATTCGCTTGGAAGGATACCGAGAACGACTTAGGTTTGTTTGGAAGGAAGCCGTGAACAAGAAGGAGTCTAGGTACATTTTGTGGAAAAGGAATTCAAGTCGACACAAAGGAAAGGAACAAAACTCAGGACGCTTGGAGAATTGAGGCATGTGACCGAGTTAGAGTTTTGTGGGCAACGGTTTGAAGACCGCAAAGAAAGGAAGAGAACGCGTAGAAAGGCGTGAAGATTCGAAGAACAAGACTTAAACAATTAGGGGGAATTGTTGGACAGTAATTGTAAAAGTCTTGTTGGACAAGGTTCAAAGTACAACGAACGAAAGCCAAAGGACTGAAAATGTTACTTTGATAGTTAATAACCGTTTGGCGGTTAAAAGCGGTTATAGGTAGTTATTGGCGGTTACAAAAGTTAGTTATTAGTTAGTTATTTTTCGGTTACACCCTTTCATGAAGGGACACAATGGTTCGCTGTGAAGCCTATATAAACGCAGCATATGTAATGTTTTAAAGTGTGTCTAATGTTAACAATGTAACCATGTTATGTTGTAAGTAATATAATGAATCAATTGTTGGTTTCTTCTGATTTCACAGTTTGTTTTTCTGTTTAATCGGTATATATGAAAAGGGTTTGGGACAAAAGACTTGTAACAGAAAATACACAAGAATGTTGATAAAGAGTGAATATGAAACACAGATTAATACTAATGAATTTGTATTGATTCGACTTGCTGAATGTTTACATAATCCTACCTATTATATACTACATGAATCGGTGCTTTTGATATAGTTATACCGATTCTCATAAACTAAACGTTACAACCTTTCTAACCGTTGTAACCCTAACATATAACCGTTTCTTTTTTGGACCCAACCCAAACTAACTTCGGATTATACCGAAACTTACAGATACATAATACATAATACATAATACACTAGACTTTCTAATAATTACACCAAGACCCCTATATTTAGTTTATACTCCAATACTCCGCTTTAAACTAAATATAGTTAAAGGTCTTCATTCTTGATTTGTCTTTACTGATGGTCTTGGTTCTTCATCATCCCACACGAGATGTGCCTCTTCTTCCTTTTCTTTCTCTTTATCCTTCGCCTGTACATTCGTATCTTGAAATGACCATATTCACCACATTCATAGCATTTGAATCTACTCTTGTCATTGCTTGATTGACCAGCACTTCTTCCATGTCTTGTTCCTCTTCCACGTCCTCTACCATTAAGCCTGTTTCCAGAATTATTTGTACTTGCTAACAGTAATTTCCTTGGATCATACTCTTCTGGTTCATCAGTACTCTTAATACGCTCTTCATATGTTGTTATTCTTCCAACGGCTTCTTCGAATGGCATGGTATCTATTTCTGAGTATTGTTCAATGGTGGCTACAATCGGTAGAAACTTCTTCGGAACCGAGTTGAGTAACTTTCTCACAATTATCTTATCCTCAAGGGTAGTGTCAAGGCTTGCAAATTTGGCTTTTATACTGCCCAACTTTCCTGAGAAGTCTTGCACTCTTTCGTTTTCCTTCATCTTCAAAGTTTCTAACTCACTTCTTAGCGTTTGTAGCCGTGCTTTCTGGACTAGGTCTGCACCAAGGTACCGTACTTTTACTGAATCCCATACTTCCTTTGCAGTTTCATATTGTGCAACTTGCATCAAAATATCCCGCGGTATTGTCTGGAATATCATAGCTTTCGTTGTATGCATCTTCTTTTCATCTGTTGTACTACTTCCTTCTTTCGGGTTGATCGTCTCCCAAAGGCCGTACGCTTTTAATATTGTTTCCATCAATACTGCCCATGTTGTGTAATTGGAATCCGTCAACTGTGCGCATTTAAGTGCTATATTTTCTTGAACTTTAGATGTACTGCTTCCTTCTTTATCGTTCGTCATGCTTTCTTCCTTTCTCTCTTCTTTCTTGCTTCAATCTTTCGTCTTGCTTGTACCACACATGTTTTCCTTTTGCTTACGAAATTAGGGCGAGCACATGCAACGTTTTTCTTTTTCCTTCTTTAATCCGATCAAACAGCCCTCTTTCCTTTTTGTTTCTTGTTAACCGACGAAATCCTCCGTTCTTTCTTTCCTTTCTTTCTGAAACAACAACACCGAATTTGTGTTTTTTTCAATCGCAAGACTGGAGCAGCCTTCTTCTGATTGAAAACTTGCAATTCAATCGATTAACGCTTGTACTTGTTCTTCTTCCCTGGATCGATTAACGTTGCTCTGATGCCAATTGTTGGTTTCTTCTGATTTCACAGTTTGTTTTTCTGTTTAATCGGTATATATGAAAAGGGTTTGGGACAAAAGACTTGTAACAGAAAATACACAAGAATGTTGATATAGACTGAATATGAAAGTCGAATCAATACAAATTCATTAGTATTAATCTGTGTTTCATATTCAGTCTTTATCAACATTCTTGTGTATTTTCTGCTACAAGTCTTTTGTCCTAAACCCTTTTCATATATACCGATTAAACAGAAAAACAAACTGTGAAATCAGAAGAAACCAACAATATCAATTCTTGTCATTCTTGTCATTCGATCCTGTGGAAATTCGCTATAAACCTGTGCAAAAAAGCACACATCTAACCAGTTTGTAAAATGAAAAATCCCACTCAACCCGAATTCAATACTTATTTACAGTTAGATTGGTGTCCCCTAGAAAGGCTAGAAGGTTTAGTGTCTGTGTTCACTTCAGATTCAGCTAGCCAGTTTGTTGATAAGTTCAAGTAATCTCATCATGAGCATAGTAACTAACGAATATTTAAGGTGAAAGCTAAAAGACGCAACGACATTTTCGTAATTACACATCTACGTAATATATTTTGTTACGGTCAAAGTTTATTAACATACTTTCAAATTTTTTCGATCTAGCTAATGTGACCGTTGGTAGTAGGTTACTGTGTCACCTTGGCGAAAATTTGCTGTGATTAGTCCTCTAGGACTAACGATCGTTAGCTAGATGATAACGACTGCTTAAAAAAAAAAAAAATTTAAAAAAATTTACTTTTTTTTTCAAAAATTTTACGCTTTTTTTTTAAATTAAAAAAAAAATTAATTTTACTTTTTTTTATAAAAATCTTACGTTTTAAAAAAATATTTTAATTTAAAAAAAAATAAAAAAATTTTACGCTTTTTTTTTTTTTTTTTTTAATTTTACGTTTTTTTTTTAAAATTTTTATTTTTTTTTTTTTAAAAAATTTACGCTTTAAATTTTTTTTTTTTTTTTAAATTTTAAAAAATTAATTTTTTTTTTTTTTTTTTTTTTTTTTATTTTTATGTTTTTTGTTAAAAAATTTACGTTTTATAAAAATTTTTTTAAGTTTTTTTTTATTTAACGGTCGTTATCATCTAGTTAACGGTCGTTAGTCCCAGAGACTAATCACAAATTTTTCGCCATGGTGACCCAGAACCTACTACCAACAAGGTCATATTAGCAGATCGAAAAAATTTGAAAGTATGTTAATAATTTTCAACCCTTAACAAAATATATTACGTAGACACAGAATTACGAAAAAGACGTTACGTCTTTAAATTTTCACCCTAATATTTAATCTATGCGGATTGCACCATAAACATTTAAAAAACACCCACAAAGGCCATCATCTGCGAGTCGAGACAAAAACCAGATGTCCTTCAGGTAACTACAGTTGCTAATTATCATGTCAGTAGATCCTAGTAGTCGTATATTACGGAAAGGGGTAACCACAAATACGCTTTTTGTGCTAAATCTATCCATAAGTAGAAGTAGAATGTTATTGGGACCTTCCCGTTTTGTCCTTAACCATGATTTTAAATTTTAATTCTGTTTGTTAAAGTTAGGGACCACATTCTCACTTCTGGTTTGATGGAACATTTCCCAGTATAGTGTGGTCCTTCAGCATGCCTTTACAGTCCATTAACCTTAATGAACTCCATGAACATTCTTTAAACCTAATTATCTTTCTTTTACGAATTAACTATTCTAACACGGATAGTTTTTGGGCTTTGTCTTTATTTCTGATATCTGAGGGTTGGATAGAGCCGTAGAGAATTAAGTCTTTGTATGAACAAAATGAAAAAGTAATCGCAATAATATGTTGCTATGTTAGCTATAAAAAGGAAAGTATGTTCGTGTTTAAGAAAACTCTCATAATTGAGATTTAGGAATTGGCGTATGATATCTTGCTATATTATATGCAGTTAACCCGGTCAGATAAAAACAGGAAGTGGTCAAACGGGTAGAAAGTGGCCCAAAATTTAATTAGTATTAAAACATAATATTTACTAAAGTTTGTAAAAAATGGACTAAATGTGTTCACAAGTCGATGCAATCTGACCCAAACGTTTCAATCCATATTTAAAGAATGACCCATTTTACCTGAACCCGTCGGCTACCTCTAAAAGTTAACTTTAAAGAATTTAAAATGTTGCATACAGTAAAGTCTTCTATTGTTCGGCTCACAGTCACTTTATTAATTTGCCAACCCCACTAATCCACTCCTTATATTTAATTAAGAACCTAACTAAAATCCAAATCCAACACGATAAACAAATCTTTCTTTCCATCCACCATGACTTGCACTAACCCTACTTGCTTCTTCTGCACCATGAAAGAACCAAATACATTGATCAGGAAATCAGGAATCAAGAGATGCTTTAAAGAAATGCTATTAGTCGATGAACAAGAACGTGTACTTATTCTAAGTAGTTTATGGCACATCGCCATGAACCAACCCGATGATTCTGAATTTCCTTCTCTAGGTATATTCAAATGCATGGTAAACTTGCTTCATAAGAGCATTAACGACAACTCATGGCTTCTTGATGGTCAAAATATTTATTCCCCATATTACGCAGCACATATCATAGGATCATACACCATGAACAAATTTGAGTTTGCAGAAAAAGCTGTAGAGTCTGGTGTTATTCCTCCTTTGATAGATCTTTTGAGAGGAAAGATGAGTTGGGTCGAGCAAAGGGTTGCAGTTAGAGCTCTCGGACATCTAGCAAGTTATGATAGTACTTTTGAAGCGTTGGCGGTTTATGAAGAAGAAGTGGTGAAGTTAGCTATGGGCTTAGCTTCTAGTTGTAGTGAGGTGGTTTATAAGGAGTTTGTGTCCGTTAAGGATGCAAGCGAGAGGGTGAAATATCACAAAAACTTGATCACAAGAGGGGTTGAAGGGTTGGACACTGAGAACCGAAAGGCTGAGGAATGGGCTAGCCAAATCCAGTGTTGGTCTCTACATTTACTTAATTGTTTCGCCATCAGAGGTAGATCCATAGAGCTTATTTGTAATCAGGTTTTCTTAAAAGATTTGAGTTCAATGTGGGGTGGGCTTGTGAATCACTCATCGCCTTCTGGCGTTGGGTTGATAAGAATCTTGTGTTATACTCCAATAGGGAGAACAAAAGTATATGAATGTAAAGAGGTTATCCAGAGTATTTGTAACCTCTCAAGGTCTTCGGATGATTGGCAATATATGGGAATAGATTGTCTTTTGTTGCTTCTTCATGATATGAACACAAGGTACAAAGTTCTTGAAATCGCATCAACTTATCTAAGTGATTTAATTGAGCTTCAGAAACTTGGAGAAAGATCAAAACTAGGCCAGAAAATCACGAAAGCACTGCTAATTGACTTGAAGAATGGGAAATCAAGATTCAAGAACCTTGAAGTTGATAGAATACTAAAAGAAATATGGGTTTCGAAAGTTGATAAGAACAGAAAAGAAAGATTAATGTCTGATGAGAAACTCGAGGAGAAACGAGTCTTAGTATGTTTGATAAAACAGCAAGCTAATCATAGCTTTTGGTTAGGAGATATTGAAACCGCGGTGATGAAATACACAGAGGGTTTAAACTTATGTCCATTAAGACTAAAGAAAGAAAGGGTTGTACTTTATAGTAATAGAGCTCAATGTTACTTACTTCTTAATGATCCAGATGCCGCCATTAGTGACACCACAAGAGCGCTTTCGATCTCAAAACCAGTAAATTCTCATGCCAAAAGCTTGTGGAGAAGATCACAAGCTTACTATATGAAAGGGTTGGCTAAAGAGAGTTTGATGGATTGTTTGATGTTTATAAATGCTTTTGTTGGTGGAGACAAGAAAAAACATGCGAAAATCCCTTATTATGCAGTGCAGATGATCAAGAAACTGATGGATATGACATGGTTTTTCGCATCTGCTAGGTCAAAGCTGTTAAATGAAACAAGCCCATCTACTGATACAGGAAGTAGTAAAGAAGGACTGACAAACGACGATGAATCACTGATGTCGGGTAAGAGCGATTACTTTGACTTTGATGATCAAAAGCTACATGATTTCTAAAATTTCTGAGCATGTGATTGATAATTACACAACTATTTCATATGATTGATACGCATAAAGTTATATCAACATATAACCTTGATTATGAGCATTAAGTATTACATACGTACATATAGAATTCAATTATATGTGTAATATTGTACGGTGTTTTATCATGTGTACATGTAATCTCATTGTAACTGTCTAGCTTTTCTCTAGTTGTTATAATAAAAATTTTAGCAATCATTAAAGGAAACATATAGTAGGAGTATAATGTTTAACATCAAAAGACAAGTATGATATTACAGCGTTTAGAGTGGTATTATAATGCAAGAAATTTTGTTTTCGAACTTTTTTGCAGGATTATTTACAATTTTAGAAGAGCCGATGATCAGAAAAGACAACGATGGTGCCAGGAGAAGTTGTAAAGAGACGAAATGCGAAAGAGCTAGTGCTTATATGACTCGATCAATATAAGAAATATTGTTTAGGTATGTATCAGCAATTTAGAAAAAACATATGTCGTACTGTGGTACCCTTTTTCAATTTCTAGTTTATTATTTATATCTGCACTAAGAAAGTTAGCATCATATATTGATTTGGGCAAATGAAAAAAACGATCGAACTCGACACTTTTTATGATTGTGTGTAAGCCAACTATTTTTTTTCTTATTGTGTCTTGAACTTTCAAAATTCGATTATTGTGTGTATTTTGTGACCATTTTACCCTTAATTTCTTCAAATTTTGAAGGGTAAAATGGTCATTTTACATGGCGTAATAGTCACAAAATACACATAATGATCGAAATTGAAAGTTCAAGACATACAATAAGAAAAAATAATGGCTACACACAATCACATAAAGTGTCAAGCTCGACGATTTTTTTCATTATTCGTCAGATTGATTTATAATCAATCTATTTGCAGTATTTTATGATCAACCTGAGATTTTTTCTTCTCTTCCCATCACTATGCATGTGAAAAAATGGTGACAAGAGAGGACCACAAATCCATCGTAGAAAAAGTACTAACATAGATTGAAATAATCATTTTTGCTTTTATGGCCAAATCATGTTTAATTAGAGTTCTTTTAATTGGTAAGCAATATGGGTTTATTAAGTATGACTTGATCAAGATTTTTTACAAGTCACATAAAAGGGTAACTTCTATAAAAATAGAGCACAACAAGCACAAAGAGAAGATGAGGATATTTTATTGATATGAAATTAGGTTTAACAATCACATAAGATTATACGAGATACATTTATAATGGATGAATTAGGTTATAAACATTTGCTTCATGGCGGTTAGCTAGGCTATTCAACGACACCATAATCAATAACAATCTTTTACTAGTAGCTGTTACTCACATCAATTGCTTTTCAAACCAGGTAACTTCAGTAACCCTAATTACTATGTTGACCAAGATGCATTTTGAAAGTGGTATCCAAATTCCAAAATATATCAAATGTATCTTATCAACCAAGGGGTTGTGGGCTTAAGTCCCAACTAGCTCATGTTGTGTAAGATAAGCGTGTGAATATTTTGTTAAATAAAACCCAAAATCGTGTGAACTCCTCTCTCACAAGTGTGATTAGACTCGTCAATCATCTAGAATGGCAGTCGAAGCTTTGTAAGACTTCAACTTTCTGTCTAGCTTGACTGAAAATTTTGAAAGATAATGAGGGGTCGAGGATATCTCAAGTGACCTCAACTTATGGATCTATGCTCAGCATCATAGCTACCATATATCTTCAAGACTGTCCATATCAGATATCTGCATCCATGACAGCATATATACCTCTATCACTTATCAGATGGCTTAAGCTCTCACATTCCCTCTCTGTGCATGGAGGTGGTAGGGGTAAGCCATTTAGAACATTCATACTTCATACTTGACATCTATGATGGTCGATGATTATCTGACATATGAAGGGTTGTAGAGTAGGACTAGTCACAACTAAAATCTAGTTGAGTTATCAGCTAGAAGTTATAGAATAACCCGATCATGAAGACCTAACTCGCCTATATCTTGAGCCATAGCACTTGTGATATATTCAAGGGTTTATAAACATTAACATCAATCTAGAAACCTACTCCCTTTTCCAAACAAAAAATGATTCGAGTAAAGGATTCCATCCAATTCCTTCTCATTCTTTTGGTTCACGAAACATTATTCTTTCACTAGAATTGATAAACAACACCTACGTGGTGAAACTTTTAGAGTTGATAATTCACAAATATATACTAAATACTCTCTCCGTCCTAAAATAGTTGTCATGTTTTGACTTTTTGAAGTCTTTCTTTTTCAACTTTGACTTTTATATAATACTTGATGCAAAATATATGAATGAATTGTGCTTTAAATGTATTTTCATTGGTATAACTTAGGACGGGTGGAGTAGTTGATAGTAAGTGTAATAAACACTTAGAATTTAAACATGAAGGATGGACATAGAATAAAACTTTTGAAATTTGAGATTTTTTTCTAGAAGGTATATATAATGTTCCACCCAAAAAAGCTTAAATGCAGATACAATGGTGGGCTAGGTTTGGTAGATTGGCACCAAGATGCAATAATTGGAAGAAAGTACTGTAGATGTTTTTGTTTGTTCTTTATAGCACGAGGTGTCATAGGTTCACCATTTCTCTTCATTTCGGCCTCACGCGCCACATCACCTCCACATCACTCCAACATACTAACTAAAAATACCCCCAATCACAACTTACTCACTTCTCTTCATTTGGCCCACCCACCCTCATTTTATTTATTTTCCATATTTTCCAAACACAATTAAATTCATTTCATTCATTTAAAATAACAATACAACTACAATACGTAAAATAAAAAAATAAAAAAAACATCGACAAATTTAAAAGCATACGGAAAATAAAAAGCATCTGAAACTTAAATAATACAACTTCATTTGTAGTATTTAGCTACCAACTCGTCTTGTTTTTCTCGAGGATCGATCTTTTGGCTCCGTGCAAATGTTCAATATCGTGCATGAGAAACTCCATTTCTGCACTCTTGCTCGACTTTTCTCTCGCAATCTTCGCCTCGTACACTTGTCGCTCCGTCAACTTTACGTTTATACTCTTGAGCTAAAGCTTCCATGATAGCATCCGATTGACTCCCGGTGCTCGTTGACGACTCCACCGATCTAGATTTTTTGCCGGACGAGGCTTGCTTACCGGACGAGCTCTAGGATCGGGGGCGAATAATTCGCCATAGTATCTACATTGATCCCTCGTGGCGTCCCATTTGGGATATTGTCGCAAGACCTTCCATGCCGAAACCATAGTAAACTGCTTCCCCATCCCATTTTTGAAAGCAAGTCTTGCATTCTCAATGTGATCAAGATCATTTTCCCGGTTCTACCGCAAATGCTTGTAAAACCCATTAAACTTTTAGCAATCACCGCTTATCCGAGTCCATTTTCCCGCACATACTTTTTGTACGATACGGCTCGACTACGAGCCTTGAAGTCCTCCCAACCGAGTCCAAACGCATCGCTTAGTCGGTCATTACCGATAGCGGCGTTTTGGGATACCTCGACCCAACACTCGGCTAATATTTTTCCTCTTGGCTTGACCAACGAATGGTTCGACTCTCTTCATCGTCCTCATCCTCCTCGTCCGCATCCAAGTTCACAACGGCCTTGTTTTTCTTCTTTGTCGTTTTCGCCGGTTTCTTTCCTTGTCGACGTTGTTCACGTGTTTCGGTTGGTGGTGGTTGAGGTACTTTGAATTGTGATTCAAAGTAATGTTGTTGTGACGGATGGAATTGCGTTGGTGGTTGTTATGACGAATAGAATTGCGTTGGTGGTTGTTGTGACGGATAAAATTGCAATTGTGATGGTTGTGAAGGAAAACATTGCGGTTGTGATGGATAAAATTGCGGTGGTGATGCTCTTGGATATTGAAAAGCTTGAACCGACTTGCAGAATTCTCGTGAGCTTTGAGAAGATGGGGTGGACGGGTTTGACTAAGACGAGTTAAGTAGATTCGTAAACGACATCTCGTTGGGATCTTAGGACATTTTTGGTTGTGGATTAAGATGATGAAGAAAATATTTTTTGGTTATGAATGTGAAGTGTGAATGTTTTTATAAAATATGGATATTATTTATAGAGTAATTGGGGTAAATTATTTGGTTTGAAAAAAAAAAAAAAAAAAAAAACGTTGCATATTTAACGGTAACATTCAAACGGGTAGAATTTGAAATAGTTTTGTCGTATTTATTTCGTTTGCAACGGCGAAAGTTAAATCGGCGAGGGTCCGTGGTATCATGGCGAGAAACGAAATGGACCGCGAGTGTCCACGTAAGAAACGGAATGCTCGCGAATCTCATACCCCATGCTCTTAGACTCATGAGATATCCATGTGACATTATAAAATTACCATATAGAACAATTTCCCTGAGAAACTTTTGCAGCTTATTTTGAACTTCTGTTACGTTGAGACAATTACTATGATGACATACGAGTTTATATAATAGTTTATATTGTCCTATGAACTACGTTATATATTTTAACAACATTTATTCACACCCGATTCATTTTATTGTATTTTTTGTCCTTTGAGCTATGTTCAGTCAAGATTTGTTCACAGACATGCACTCTTAAAATTAACCTTACTATAAGCTATAAGGCTAGACGCAATCGCAACCGATGTATCGGTTTGGCGTCGAAAAGGTGGGGGTCGACCGATGTTGAGATCGGTTGGCTCGGATGTGGTGCTCGGTTGCCAAATCGAGCAACATATGAAAATGCTAGACACCGGGCTAAATTTGGACCGATGTTATTGCCCACATTTTCTCACAATTTCCAACTTTAATTCCCCATAAATTCAAAATATGACAGTTTGGTCATTTAAAAAAAAAAAAAAAAAAAAAAAAAAATTTAAACCAAATTTACCACTCTATAAATACCAATTTCACCTCAAACACAATTCACCGCTCACCATTTCTCATCTAGATTCAATCAACCATTCTAACGCAATACCCACGAAACACAATTTTTAATATGTCGTCATTCGAGCATTTATTCGGTTCTTCTTCGTCTTCCGACGATGAAGAAGTTTTTAGTGAGTTTGTGGAGTTTGCGGATTTTGCTTGGAAGGCTTACAAAGCATCACAGCCAAAAACCCGACGAAGGTACATACGTAGGGATCATGAGGGTGCTCATAATCGTTTAGTGGCGGCATACTTCTCCGAAAACCCGCAGTTCGACGCAAGAACATTCCGTCGGCGGTTCCGTATGAGCCGAGAGCTATTCACAGAAATTGTTCGAGAGATAACCGATCACTCTACTTATTTTCGACAAACTCTTGATGCTAGGGGCGTACCTAGTGTTAGCCCATTGGTCAAGTGTACTGCGGCCATTGGTCAATTGGGATACGCGGTCGTTCCTGATTCTCTTGACGAGAGTCTGGTACTCGGTGCATCCACATCCCGTGAATGTCATCGTAAGTTTTGCGAGGTTATCATGGAGTTATATAGTCGTGAGTATTTGCGAAAGCCCACGTATTCTGACCTTGAAAGAATATATGCTCATCACGAGCATAAGCATGGCTTTCCTGGGATGATGGGAAGCATTGATTGTACAATTTGGGAGTGGGAGAATTGCCCGAATAATGTGAGAGCTCAACATTGTAGGGGTGATCACGGGCCACATCCATTCATCTTGTTGGAAGCGGTCGCTTCCTAAGATTAATGGATTTGGCATGCGTTCTTTGGTGTCTCCGGAATGAATAACGACGTAAACGTTTTACGTCGCTCAATTGCTTTTCAATGATATCAAACCGGGAGAGCACCGCACCTTGAATTCGAGGCTAACGATGCGGCTTATAAAAGGGATATTATCTTCTCGATGGGATATATCCACAATTGTCCGCTCTTATGAAGTCTATTTCAAATCCTCCCACGGGTGATCGTAAAGAATATTGTACAAGAGGAGGCACGAAGCAAGAAGAAAAGATGTGGAACGGGCTTTTGGTGTGTTGAAAAAAGTGGAAAATGCTTAAAGTTCCCGCCGAGGGTTTTTAAAATGATATCCAAGATATTATGTATACATGTGTCATATTACATAATATGATCATCCACACAAGCAATGGGCGATATGTCCTACATGGTTTGAAGATGAGGGACACCAAGATCATGTTCCTTAAGAACGCATGAAGAATCGTTGGTGGTTACTCAGGAGCTAATGGACTCATCAACTCATCAAAACTTAAAATCTGATTTGGTCGAACACATTTGGAGAAATCGTCGACATCATGTCGATGCAGTGAATCAAGTCGATAGTGACGATGACGATGAAGAGTTTTTATAATGTTTTTAACGTTATTTGAATAAGTTACGTAATGTTTTTAATGTTTATTTGAATTTCAGAATGTAATGTTTTTATTTTTAATTTGAATGAATTTTAAATTTGTTGTTTAAAATGTTTGAAAAAAAACAAAACAAAAAAAAAAAAACAAAAAACAAAACTTGGATCATCGATTGGGCATCCGGTCATGTCGGTCATTGGAGAGAGAAATGACGCGTACTATTGGATGACCCAGTCACGATTGGGACCATTTAATGTTCAAGTGAATATTAAGAACCTCAAGTGAAATATTAAAATGGTAGGTGATTTGACACACAATGAATTGATTGAAACACTCAAAATTATTACATCTTGACATTTATACTCTTGTAGAGGTGAATATGAGTAAAATGATCTAAGGGCATATATGTCAAGATACAATACTTTGAGTGTCTCAATCAATTAATGGTTGCATAAATCACCTCTCATTAAAAATACATCATGTCATACCTAAACAAAATTGTATGCTTGTTTTACTGGTTGGACCTCTCCCGCTGAACCTTCGTGTCTCAGTTACTAATCTTGGAAGCATCTTTTTTCTGGTTTTAAATGTATGTTTTAAATACCAAACATTAAAGGCTGCAATGCTTGGGCATCAAAAACCTTGTTATATTTAATCATCAACAAGAGTGTCGAGTAAACAAAATAATTATATACTTAAAATGATATTGCACCACGAATTTGCGAAAAGCGTGCATGTGTGGTTATTAAGCTTTTACTTGTACATTGAATATTTTAGAGTCAAGTTCAATGATAACTACTAGTTAGCAAATTAAACCATATATACTAAAAACTAAGTATGAGCATCAAAGGGTTTGTGTCACAATGGTAACTCACGTGTGAAATTGTTTCCTTAATAAATGCTTACGACATTGTGAGATTGATTTGTTGTGTAAATATTGTGAGATGGAAATGTATGTTGTCTTGGCAGAGCCCTTCATGGATGGGTTATGGGTTCCTAGTGATGCCTCTCTCCATTTCTATCTTGTCTACTGTGATGGCAGGTTGAGTAGTTTGGTAGAATGAAGTAGAGGAAATGTAGCTGGATAGTAGGTGCTATAAAAAGGTGAGTTGATATATATAGAAATATTGTTGTGAAAGAAGGAAGAGATTCTCCTTATGTTTGGAAGTCTAGTTAAGTAGTCTTTCTGAGTTAGTTCTATCAGATATATTTCAGTAGTGTTGTCTGATATCGAATAGTTCTTGTATAGGTTGTTGTTTGCGTTTTGTATTAGATTTGGGTGATGTTCAAATCTTGTTTCCTATTCTTATGTTGTATATACTTTGGAGTTTATATAAATATTCTCACATTTGCACCAAAAAAAATATTGTGAGATAGTTAGTTGACTTTAGAAAAAAGGTGTGAGCATTTCATAAAATTCGAGAATTGGTGACTTTTGTTCAAGAGAACAATCATCAACCAACAATTAATTATACCGAGTTCACAAACTAACTAATAATGTACACTTATCCGCTGATTCTAAACCTAACGATTAGACCGTCACTTTCAAAGCTTTAGCTATCCTTTTATAGTCTTCTTCAACAAATATTTTGCGTGTAACTTGAGATCGAGGGCATAATTATAAGAAGAGAGCAAACAACGAAAACATAGTTAGACATCCGACATACAAGTGAGCCTTGGAAACACCTTGATGAAGTGTTTCTTGGTTCACCAGTGATCCACTTAATATACGTGTGGGCTGGAACTATTGGATTTGTTTGAAAACCTAAGTGTTTTGTAAGGCATTTGGTCAAGATTTGTTGTCCTATATAACCCGCCACAATAGAAATGCATGAAAGGCGATGAGTGCTTATTCATTTCATCATTTTGGTCAATCTGAATCGCAAAACATCTAAAACACTCCAAATGCATCAAAATACTAAAAATATCTCAAAATTGTGTTTTATATGTTTCAAATGCAAAACAAATGAAAAACGAGCAAAGTTTGCATAATTGGCGCTTTCAGGCCCCCAACTTTTAAAAATGGCAACTTTAGTCCTCGAATTTCAAAGAATGATGAAATTCACCTTGGACATTTTAAATTGGAAAACAAACATTTTAGTCCTTTGGTAATTCTTACTTGTCAAAATTGGTCACTTTGATAAATTTTGGAAAATTGCGCTTTGGTCCTCGAGTTTCAAAATTGGCAAATTCGGTCCTTGCACTTTTGTAGAATGACAAAGCCAACCCTTGGACTACAATTTCATAATTTACAAGATTGGTCCTCGAAGATTCGGATTTTACAGCTTTGGTCCTTTAACACCACCTTTAATCCTAAGTCCAATTCAAGTGTTAACTAATCCTAAAACCAAAACCATCCCCAGCCCACCTTTACCCAATCCATCCAATAACTAAACCCGACCCTTTTTCTCCTTCCCCTTTTTCCCTCCAAAACCCAGATATCTCCTTTTTCTTCTTCCCAAAAACCCTAATCTGTCCCCCTTTCTCTCCAACCCAGAACATCACATCTTTACCCATAATCCCCAAACCCCAAACACTCAACCTCACCATCACTCTATTACCCAGATAACCCCAACTCCCAAACCCACTATCTTACTTTTCCCCCTTTCCATGGATGCCAAGCTGGAAATCCTTGGCTCAAAAAACCCCATGGACACCGTGATTTACCAATATTGGTACCTACTTATTGAATGGCTGGGATGAACTCAAAGAAGCACAAAGTTGGAGCCTTGGCTGTTTTCACTCACAGGAAGCACAAGATTGAAGTGAAGACCAAGATGTCTTAGTATAAATAGAACATGTAGCCATTGTATAAGGCACCTAGGAATTTAGTAGCTTTTAATTTAAGTTTTCTGTTTTTTTTAATTGTAGCTTGTCTTTTTAATTAATGAAAAAAGTTCTTTTACATCCTGTTTTTAATTTTGTTATTTATCAAATAAGCACTTTAGTGCTTATTTGCTCTTTACCCATTATTACTTGCTTTTAAGTTGCATTCCAAGTACTAAATTAGTTTTACAAAAGAAAAAGCCAAGGTTTGTCTTAAGAAAAATCAGTTTTCCCAAGTTAATACCCCATAAAGGGGTGTTTGGCTTCAGCTTATTTGAGGTTCTAAAAATATTTTACCCATTTTGACTTTAATAGTAAAACTTCATTTAAGGTGTTTTGAGTTAGACTTGAATGACTTAACTGCTTTTAACAAAGTCGTACAAGTTTGGATAGCCAAAAGTTTCTTGTCTTACATCTTGACATCAAAGCAATGAGTATAGTCGCTATTTACATACCTTTTTCACAGCTTAATTTGCATCAAATATGTTCCAAAATTGCTTTTCTTGCATTTTTTACATACCAATCTCAATCTGTGTTTAGCTTGTTTGCACTTAGGATCATTTTACCTTAGCAAAAATTGCATTTAAAATCTGCTATAAACCCACATCAGTATCTGTTTTGCAGTCCCACTGCAGCCCCCTGTTCCAGCTTATTTTTGTGCTTTTTAGTGCTCCCATCAGCTTATTTAGGTATCTTTAGTGCTTGTTTAGATAATATAGATTAGGTTTAGTAGTATCTAGCGTATTTAGTGCTTATTAATGCTTATTTATCTATTGTAGTTGCAAAGTCCATTTGATGCTCATTTACCTTTTAGCTTAGGATTTCCATTTAACAACTGCTTATCTTTCCCTTTTTTTTATGTTCCCTTTAGCTCATCTCAGCTTATTGTAAATGCATGCTAGCTTGTTGATTAAACTTTGCTTTTAAACTGCTCTTTCAATTGCTTTTTGTCCCTTAAAAATCTGTCAATAGGTGTGTTTGCTTGCTTCTTCCACTAGCTGTTGGAAATAAGCAGTTGTAAAGCTGCTTATTCAAAGGTTTTGTAAAAATTGTTTTCACAAAAAGTGTTGGTTTTGATCTTATAAACAAGTCCCAAAAGAAAAAGTTGAAAAAAAAAATAGATTTTCAAAAAGTGAGGAGCCAGGATTCGAACCTTGGTCTCCCCACTCACAGCACACGACTACTTCACACACCATCCAAACCAACGCGCCCTTGGGACTTGTCTTGTTGAGTTTTACACGAATTATTCTCTTAAGCCTTAAAGGCAGTTTGCTTATAAGTCCTTTGTAGCTTATTTTGCAGCTTATTTCCAAAAGCAACCTACTGTTTTCTTAATTTTCTTAGAACTAGCATAACTTTAAGTACTTTTTGTGAATTTTTCAGATTTTTCTTGAATAGTTTAGTATTTTTAGTTAATTAATTAGATTAAAATAGTTTTTAATTCGTAGTAATTATTTTAAAAGTCGAAAAATATACCGGTCTTTTTCTAAAATTATTTTTGTCAAATAGAACGTAGGAAAATTGATTTCACACCGTAGCCCTTAAATTGCAAAACTTTTACGTTTATGGCTCGGGTTGTTTCCCGGTTTTTACGTTTTTGCGTTTTTGCACCCTAGGACTTAGTGTAGCTTCGTTTTATCATTCCTTAGGCTTAGTGATAGTTTATTTTTTAGGGTTCCCTTGCCTTAATTACCTTCCCGTTAACTAAATTGTAGAATACGTAATCAAATCCAAAATCATTAAAACCAATTCAAGTTCAAATCACGAAACTCAACGAATCCTTCCATTCACACCTCGTTGGGACACGACCCGGGAAATCACTTTTCCGGTATCACTTTTATCACACCCGTGAGGTTTGGCACGTTGACCTTTTTCCTAAAGGGTTAATTTGTCGAATTTTACGGTTAATTTGATATATTGATATTGTGTTTGTTTTCACCACTCACTTCACAACGAATCAAATTTTGGCGCCGCTGCCGGGGAGGTGTGTTGCGACAATATCGTGAAGTTTTTGCGATTAGTGACTTGAAGAACCTTCCTCGTGAAGTTATTGTTTTTATAAATATATAAAAATACAAAAATATTTTTCTTTTCTTTGTATATATATGTAAAAGATTAAAAATACAAAAAATTTTCCTTGTTGTTTTAAATAAATAGAAGACACAATCAATATAACATTCTCAACGAGGTGTTATCATTATAAGTTCGAACAAAAGATTTAAAACTTGCCTTTGTGTCGCTCGTGTTTTGGTTTACTTTTATCGGTTTAACAAACGTGTGAGGGTATAAGGACGGCCCGACATTAAATTGCGGTGAAAAGAGACGGGTTTTAATAAGCTTCATACGACCTACAAAGTCTCTCCGCTCCTTTGTGTGTTTTACTTATAGAAGTGATCATTTCACGTGGGATTATTGGTTTAAGTTCACTGTCGTTTTGCCTCGATATTGTTTTAATTGGATTTGTTATTATAAAACCCAAAAAGATTCTTCTTTCCCCATTTTCATAATTCTCTTGTTTCCTCGAGTTACGTCTAGTGCATGCGCACTCGTTCTTCTAGATCATTGAGCCCTTTCGTGATCTAGTAGAAATTCCTAGAAGACGTTCTCATAGGCGTCTTGCCCGAATAGTCGAACCCGAGATTCGTACTATTCCAAACAACAATATGGCGAGACGAGCGAACTATGGCGGAAATGCTCCGTGCACCCACCGAGGGTTATGGAGATGCCATTGTTTACCACCAATCAATTCGATCACTTTGAATTGAAGACGATTTGATCCAACTTGTGTCTACGAATCAATTCCACGGGTTTGATCGAGAAGACCAGTATGCACACATCCGTTGGTTTAACAAATTAACCTCAACTATCAATTACAAGGATGTGCCACAAAAGTGATCAAGCGATGCTATTCCGTTCTCACTGAGGGGCGGCCGGTTTGGTGGAAAAAGAACCCCTCGATCCATCGAAACTTGGGAGGATCTTATTCAAAAGTTTGTCAATTATTTCTTTCCTCCATCAAAGACAACTAATCTTAAAATGAAATTTCGGATTTCGTCAAAATTTCGATGAAAACTTTGGAGAGGCATGGGAGAGATTCAAAGATCTCCTCGGAAATGCCCCATCATGAATTCACGGAGCTTCAACAAGTTAATATCTTTTATAATGGGTTGAGCGGTAGCGATCAAGATTCTTTGAACGCAGCCGCGGTGGCAATATCTTGAATCGTAAGCCTAAAGATGTGATTGAGATTTGCGAAATAAAATCAAAAGTTCCTATTTCTCGCAACAAAGCAAATATTCCGAACACTCGCTTCTTCATCCGGTAACTCTTCCGAGTTAGCCGCTCCGTTAGCCGCTCTAACGGACGTCATCCGTTGTATGATGAAAGAGGTAAAGGAAATCAAAAGCGAAATTCATAAACCGGAACCAATCAAAGCCGTGAACAAGGTGTGTGAAACTTGTAGTGGTCCATACGCGTATTATGATTGTCCAAAGAACCGATGCTTCTTTTACCAAGCTCCGTAGCTTCAGTAAACCACAATCAATACCGACCACAAGTCGATCCTCAATACCTGCACCTAGCGGTATGACACCACCGGTTTTCCTCCTGCAAAACCATGGCAATCGAATCGTTTTGTTCCAAATCAAGGACAAAACTTCAATAACTCTCAAAATTTCAATCGAACCGGAACAATTTCAACCAACCATATCAAGCTCCAAATCGGCAAAGTTATCAACAACCTTCTCAAGCTCCCCTACCAAATGACTTCATGAAAATTCTCGAGTCAAGCATCGTTCAATGCAAACTCGGATCAATAACATGAGAGTTGAGCTAAAAAGGAAATTGATACCACAATGTCTCGGCAGACAAATGAGTTGAAGAATATGATGAGCGGTTTCATGAACATGAATATGAACAAAGCTTCGTCATCTTCGGAGGACTCCCAAGCAATACGGTTCCTAATCCAAATGCCGAGTTGAAAGCCGTCACCACTCGTAGTGGTAAGACGCACAATGGACCTTCGACTCCAATGCCTCCTCCACCGGAGCAATGAGTCAAGTTACCAAGGATACAACGGACAAGGTGCATTTCTCAAGCCCACGAAGTACAAGACACGCCCACCTTCGGTAGTCAAGCTTTAATTCGGAACCAAGTTCGAAGACAAATTCGAGCCGAAATGACTTCCGTCCGGCTCAAAAGTCTAGTCGACTTCCTTACCCATCAAGATTGCATGATGAGAAGCTCAAAGACAAAACCAAAGAGCAAATGGAAAATTTTTCCAAATTTTCAATGAACGCACTTTGATATAAGCTTCGTTGATGCTCTCGTTCTAATGCCCAAATTTGCATCCACGCTTAAAGGCTTGCCGAGCAACAAAGATAAGTTATCCGAGATGGCTAAAACCCTCTCAATGAGCAATGCTCGCGGTCATTCTCAAGAAGCTTCCCAAAAGCTTGAAGACCCGGCAGGTTTTAATCCGTGTGATTTCTTGGGGATGGTTCAATGCTCCGCCTTGGCCGATCTTGGCGCTAGCATTAACCTCATGCCACTCTCGGTATGGAAGAAACTGTCTCTTCCTAAACTTACATCCACTTGTATGACACTCGAGCTAGCGGACCGTACCCAAACTCGTCCACTTGGGATAGCCGAGGATGTCGTGGTGAAAGTAGGAAAGTTTCATTTTCCCACCGACTTTGTGTAGTAGACTTTGATGGATCCTAGAGTTCCCTCATCTTAGGGAGAGCTTTTTTGAGAACGAGCCGTGCTCTAATCGATGTATTTGCTGAAGAGTTGACCATACGGGTTGACAACGAAGAACTCACGTTTAATATCAACCAGAACTCCAAACCTCTATACAAACATAGTGTTGCCACAATTGATCAAAAATCTGAAAGAATCAATGCAACACTCTCAAATTTCACGGTTAAAAGGAGTCATCAAAAACATGCTGAGCTAAAAGCTTTGAAAATCAACCCTGGTTCAAACAAATGGTTTGAAAGTTGTACCAAGGAAGTCCAGAGTGTTCTTGATGACGATGATCTAGAATCGGAGACTTTATCGGAAGTGGTGGAAATTGCTAGCTCTAAGAGCACACCACTTGTCCCACCTCCGGAATCAGTTTATCGTATTGAGTTTGTTAACTCTGTGAATGAAACCAAACTCTCTTCGGTTTCATCTGGATTGGATGATGATGTTTGTGATCCAATGGGAGACATTCTTCCCATTGAAGAATTGCTCAACAATGATCCATCATCTCCTAGTCTTACTATCTCCGACTCTTCCATCCATTCTCTCACTCCGGATGAGGAAGATGACAACTTTTGGAATGAAGTCGATGCCTTTCTTAGTGATGAGTCGATTCCAACAGGAATTGATAATTCTTACTTTGATTCGGAGGGAGACATCCTTTTTCGGAAAATCATTGAATGAAGAACCATTTCAACCCTCCCTACCGGAAATTTCATTGACAATCACCACACAAACTTCAAGACTAAGCTTAAAAATGTCCAAAATGGTGATTTGCTTTTCTCGATGAGGAATGGACTTGCATTCTCATGCACATCTTCGTTCCATTCCTCACGGATGGTGTGGTTGCTCTTTCCTTTCTCTTTCGGAATGAGGACACCATCTTTGACCCCGTATCATCCTTTATAGTTTCTACTATTAACAATACCGCGGTTGTATCTCGTCGGTGTGGAACTTTCGATGTTCATATGTTTATTAACACCGTGAACGAAAGTCCGATCGAGATTGGTTTTCCACGTTGCTTCCCAAGAACCAATGAATGCGGGATCGAGTCAAGCTAGCGACTCGGGAATCAAAAACAAGAGCACACTATATGGGTTGTCACCCGTATTTCGACTTCTTTCTACTTTCTACCACCCTAGTGTGGGGAGTTGCCCATTGTTGTATAAAGTTTTCTTTAAAAAAAAAAAAAAAAAAAAATTCAAATAATGGCCGTAGTATTTCCCTTTTACGTTCTATGTTTCGGCATAACCACCCGATACTTTGAATATTGAGGGCAATATTCATTTCTAGTGTGGGGAATTCTCGCGAATTTTATCATTGTATTACCATCTTATTCCCCATTTTGGCCAAAATTTTTTTTATGGTTATCGATCCGCCATGTCTAATAAACAAAAGGATTGGCTAATCCAGAGCAAACGGCTCTTGGTAAAGATATCTCAAATCCGTTGACGGCTTGCAATTTGCCCAAAATTGTATGGTGTTCATTTCACCATATCTTTAATTAGTGAAGAGTGGCTAGCCCGCAAGTTTATGGCTTGTGGTAAAGGCGATGGAAAGACCATAATTGGTAATCGACTCACCAAAGATAATATTGATAATTTATCTAAGAGTTGGCTAGTCCGAAGCAAACGGCTTTTGGTAAAGACAAATCAAAACCGTTGGAAGTCGGTGGTTTGCTCAAAATCACATGGTTATCGGTGTACCATGGTTCTTACTTGAACTGAAACATTTGGCTACTCCGTAAGTAATGGCTTTTGGTAAAGAGATTCAAATCCATTAAGTTTTCTCAAAAGATTGCTAGGGACTAGCAATGGTTCAGTGTGGGATTTGATGAGTGCTTATTCACTCATCATTTTGGTCAATCTGAATCGCAAAACATCTAAAACACTTCAAATGCATCAAAATACTAAAAATATCTCAAAATTGTGTTTTATATGTTTCGGATGCAAAAAAAATGAAAACGAACAAAGTTTGCATAATTGGCGTTCAGCCCCCAACTTTTAAAATGGCAACTTTAGTCCTCGAATTTCAAAGAATGATGAATTCACCCTGGACATTTTAAATTGGAAAACAAACATTTTTAGTCCTTTGGTAATTCTTACTTGTCAAAATTGGTCACTTTGATAAATTTTGGAAAATTGCAGTTTTGGTCCCTCGAGTTTCAAAATTGGCAAATTCAGTCCTTGCACTTTTGTAGAATGACAAAGCCAACCCTTGGACTACAATTTCATAATTTACAGCATTGGTCCCTGAAGATTCGGATTTTACAGTTTTGGTCCTTTAACACCACCTTTAATCCTAAGTCCAATTCAAGTGTTAACTAATCCTAAAACCAAAACTGTCCAGGCCCACCTTTTACCCAATCCAGTCCAATAACTAAACCCGACCCTTTTTCTCCTTCCCCTTTTTCCCTCCAAAACCCAGATATCTCCTTTTTCTTCTTCCCAAAAACCCTAATCTGTCCCCCTTTCTCTCCAACCCAGAACATCACATCTTTACCCATAATCCCCAAACCCCAAACACTCAACCTCACCATCACTCTATTACCCAGATAACCCCAACTCCCAAACCCACTATCTTACTTTTCCCCCTTTCCATGGATGCCAAGCTGGAAATCCTTGGCTCAAAAAACCCCATGGACGGCTGTGATTTACCAATATTGGTACCTACTTATTGAATGGCTGGGATGAACTCAAAGAAGCACAAAGTTGGAGCCTTGGCTGTTTTCACTCACAGGAAGCACAAGATTGAAGTGAAGACCAAGATGTCTTAGTATAAATAGAACATGTAGCCATTGTATAAGGCACCTAGGAATTTAGTAGCTTTTAATTTAAGTTTTCTGTTTTTTTTAATTGTAGCTTGTCTTTTTAATTAATGAAAAAAGTTCTTTTACATCCTGTTTTTAATTTTTGCTTATTTATCAAATAAGCACTTTAGTGCTTATTTGCTCTTTACCCATTATTACTTGCTTTTAAGTTGCATTCCAAGTACTAAATTAGTTTTACAAAAGAAAAAGCCAAGGTTTGTCTTAAGAAAAATCAGTTTTCCCAAGTTAATACCCCATAAAGGGGTGTTTGGCTTCAGCTTATTTGAGGTTCTAAAAAACATTTTTACCCATTTTGACTTTAATAGTCAAACTTCATTTAAGGTGTTTTGAGTTAGACTTGAATGACTTAATCTGTTTTAACAAGCTGTACAAGTTTGGATAGCCAAAAGTTTCTTGTCTTCTCTCTTGCACATCAAAACAATGAGTATAGTCATTGCTTACATACCTTTTCACGACTTAATTTGCATCAAATATGTTCCAAAATTGCTTTTCTTGCATTTTTACATACCAATCTCAATCAGTGTTTAGCTTGTTTGCACTTAGGATCATTTTACCTTAGCAAAATTGCATTTAAAATCTGTTATAAACCCACATCAAGATTCTCATTTTGCGGTCCCACCGCACCCCTATTCCAACTTATTTTGTGCTTTTAGTGCTCCCATCGCTTATTTAGGTATCTTTAGTGCTTGTTTAGATAATATAGATTAGGTTTAGTAGTATCTAGCGATTTAGTGCTTATTAATGCTTATTTATCTATTGTAGTTGCAAAGTCCATTTGATGCTCATTTACCTTTTAGCTTAGGATTTCCATTTAACAACTGCTTATCTTTCCTTTTTTTATGTTCCCTTTAGCTCATCTCAGCTTATTGTAAATGCATGCTAGCTTGTTGATTAAACTTTGCTTTTAAACTGCTCTTTCAATTGCTTTTTGTCCCTTAAAAATCTGTCAATAGGTGTGTTTGCTTGCTTCTTCCACTAGCTGTTGGAAATAAGCAGTTGTAAAGCTGCTTATTCAAAGGTTTTGTAAAAATTGTTTTCACAAAAAGTGTTGGTTTTGATCTTATAAACAAGTCCCAAAAGAAAAAGTTGAAAAAAAAAATAGATTTTCAAAAAGTGAGGAGCCGAGATTGAACCTTGGTCTCCCACTCACAAAGCACACGACTACTTCACACACCATCCAAACCAACGCGCCCTTGGGACTTGTCTTGTTGAGTTTTACACGAATTATTCTCTTAAGCCTTAAAGGCGGTTTGTTTATAAGTCCTTTGTAGCTTATTTTGCGACTTATTTCCAAAAGCAACCACTGCTTTCTTAATTTTCTTAGAACTAGCATAACTTTAAGTACTTTTGTGAATTTTTGATTTTTCTTGAATAGTTTAGTATTTTTAGTTAATTAATTAGATTAAAATAGTTTTAATTCGTAGTAATTATTTTAAAAGTCGAAAAATACCGGTCTTTTTCTAAAATTATTTTTGTCAAATAGAACGTAGGAAAATTGATTTCACACCGTAGCCCTTAAATTGCAAAATTTTTACGTTTATGGCTCGGGTTGTTTCTGTTTTACGTTTTATGCTTTTGCACCCTAGGACTTAGTGTAGCTTCGTTTTATCATTCCTTAGGCTTAGTGATAGTTTATTTTTAGGGTTCCTTGCCTTAATTACCTTCCGTTAACTAAATTGTAGAATACGTAATCAAATCCAAAATCATTAAAACCAATTCAAGTTCAAATCACGAAACTCAACGAATCCTTCCATTCACACCTCGTTGGGACACGACCCGGAAATCACTTTTCCGGTATCACTTTATCACACCCGTGAGGTTTGGCACGTTGACCTTTTCCTAAAGGGTTAATTTGTCGAATTTTACGGTTAATTTGATATATTGATATTGTGTTTGTTTTCACCACTCACTTCACAACGAATCAAAGACCAATATATGTTCGTATTGATGGTGAATCCTTGCCAATAACCAAGTGGAAAAAATATTGATGTTTACTCACTACCTCTCATCGGTAAAGTAATTATGATTCACATAGAAAAGAAAAATTGGGACTAAGTTTAAGGCTCTTTTGTGGACGATAAATGATTTTGATATACTACTATTTTGGTGTAAATGTTAAAGATGTACGTGTTGTTTTATGTGGATTTCATTGTAAATTTAACACAATGCATTTGTCATAATTTTTTCTTGATAAGTTAAATGTGTTGTAGTTAGAGAAAAAGTGATGAAGAAGAAAATGAAGCATTCGATGTTGCAAGTTTTAGTGTTTTCTTGATAAAATATTCTAAACGGAGGAGGAGGATTTATTTTATTTATTTTATTTTATTTATTTATTTTTTGACATGTAAAACTTTTCATCCACTCGCCGAGCGAGAAAGAGTAAATAAAAGAAAGAGTAAATAAACGGATTATGGATTTAAATGAATCTGGTTTCGACGGGTCATTCAAAGCACGGATCTAGCAGGCACAGGTTTACACAGGTCTTAAGTCGGGTTGACCTACCTATTTTCAAAAAAAAATATATTTATTTTGAGTAAACAATGAAAATATGAAGAAAAAAATATGCCATGGTTCATTGGCCGACTTTAGACAAGTTAGATAATTTGTTATACAACTTAACTTTATATCAGATACTCAACATGTACAAAGTGAGACTCGACAAAATCCATCAGCTAATAAATATTCACCCAATTTTACCCATGTTTAACAAATGAGTCTCATATTAGCAATTCTACTATTTTTGCAAATCTGTAGGATCGATCTAAAGGTTGATATAGTGATTAGGGAAGTTGAACATTATCTTCATGTTAGAGAGAGAAAGGAAATACTATATGTTTTATTATAATTAGCGAAGACCAGCACATGCAGATATGGTTTTAGCGTCAAATAATTAATGATTTGTGATATTGTGGTGAGTGTTTTGTGTAGCGTTTAAAATAGAAAGTGAACCGATGAAAATTCAATTGCAAACGGTTATGCTATACGATAACTAAAGTCTATACAAAATTCTTAACATCTATCAAACAACATATAAAAACATTTAATGAAAATGAAAGTAAACATTACATCGGTTATGAGATAAAACTAACAACACAAAGTTACTTGTCGCAAAAACTAACCAGATGGGATTAATGGTGTCGTTGTTAATAAGAACATAAGTACCAAAATTAGCATGAATGTGATTAGCCCAAAATAAAAAAAAATTGGCTAATTTTGGCTATTTTATAAAAGATTTGGTCACATTTAGCTTCATCTTTTTTTTTTAAGCATGATTTAGCCTATTTAAAGTTAAATGTGCACTAACGGGCACATATTTTCTCTTAATTGTAAAACATTATAATCGTTTTTTTTGAAAAATTATATATATATATATATATATATATATATATATATATATATATATATATATATATATATATATATATATATATATATATATATATATATATATATATATATAATAATAATAATAATATATAGCGACAGATCGTTTGGTGTTAAAAAAAAGTTTATGGGTTCTAAACGAAAAATAATAAAAGTTTGAAGATTTGGGGATTAAACATAATTTTTTGAAACCCGGTTCGACCCGGGTGGTTCAACCGGTTAAGCCGTTCATGTCGAAAAACGGGTCGATTTAAACTGAGTCAACCCGACAGGTTGGGTAAAAACGGGTCAAATTAAATAGGGTCAACCCAGTGGGTTTGAAGCGTCCCGGGTCAACCCGGTTTTCGATATGTATTAATAGTTTCAACTTTTCACTTTTTACTTTTTGGTTTTTCCTTTATATATATATAGTATAGTAGGGTACCCGTGCGTTGCGGCTGCGGGTACCTGTGACGATTAACCAGAGAAATAGATCTCGATGATACCTGATTCCCCAGTTTGTATCGGTTTCAATGGGTCCTCTCTAGTTCTTTTTCGGATGGCTGTTATTGGTTAGCCGAACCGGTGGTGACGCCGGTTCCCACTTGAACCCGTTGGTTCGGTCCGATTTTCAAAACTATATGTACCATCAACTTGTTAGCTTGTATGAAGCTTTGTGTGTTTTATTAAATCTGTATAATGTGTATAATAACATGTATTTTTCATTTTAGGGTATTTTACAAATAACATTAATTAGTGTGTATAATTATTTTATATTTAGGATTATGTCGTAGCTTGTTTAAATTGTACATTGTGAAATTTTTATTGTACTTTTTAGTAAGGGGTGTTTTAATTTGTTGTTTTTAATTTGGTAGATATGTTTTTAATTGGTTGTACATGTGAATAAATTATTGTACTTTTAAGTAATGGAGTGTTTTAATAAGAGTATTAATTACACAATACGTTTCTCTCACATTTGACCTTCAACTTTTCACTTTTCAAGGTTTGACCGTTTTTCTATTATATGTAGTATAGATGAAAGGTGAAAATACACAAATAGTCTCACCCTCCTAGTGAAGTCTAGGAGGGTATTTATAGCCTAACACATTACAACTATTACAATATGACATAACTAGTCCATGAGTTTTGGCTAAACAAGATAGATAATGTAATCCCGTAGATGTCGTTCCATTTAAGTGTTAGGAGCTATTCCAACAATCTTCGCCCAATGGGACGAAATAAGGGATTACTTACAACATTTCCTGCAATTAAAAAAACAAATGAAGAAATTTCTTCATAAGCTCTTCAAATGCTGAGGATGATGACAGTTTACGCTCTTTGTCTTCTTCTTATACCTCGACTTGAGAACTATTTTCTTCACTTGTAGGCAAATGATGTAATATGCAAAAATTGGATTAACTACCCCCAATTCATGCTGCATGTCTTTAGCAGCTTCTCCGTACACTTTTTTTTGGCGAAGTTTCAATCGCTTCCCCAAACCGAAAACCGTCTTGTTGATTCAAACTTTGATGTAGTAGACATTTCTTCTAACTTTTGAAGTTTTCAATACGCAGCGGAATTTGTAGATGAGCAGTAAACCATACCAGGTAAATCTGTTTTGTTATGTAATCACAGTTGTACACAATGCGTAAAATCCGTTCGGGGGTAACATGCAAGAAATCAACAAAATCTTCTCACGAATGTAGATGCTTCACACCAAACAAACCACGAAAGACGAAATGAAGCAACTTCCCCCTGATTTTGCGGTTTATCGGAATAATAATCACCTGTGAATATGCAATTACTCGATAAAATGACCATGTGTGAGGCATCATAACATCCTATTTAGGTAACTTCACACAAGATAACCCGTGAAAGCTGAGATGATAACACTGAATTAAGACCTTTGAACTAAAGATCGTCTCATTTCTTCCCCCTAATTGAAGAAATTCATGAAGGAAAACGGGTTTTTGAAAAAAAGTCAAAGAAACAGAGATCCTGTACACTCTCTTCCCCCCGATGTTTTCAATGAATCAGAATCATACACCACGTATGTTGATGATGAATTGGAGGCATCGAAACCATGTATGTCCAATTAATCGAGCAAGTGTGAAGTAACATAAATATCTAGTGAGAATCAACTGCTGATAAAACTTCTCTACTCGTTTATACTCTTCTCAACCAACTCTTTACCGACCCATTATCATTCTGAAGGCTCTTTGTAGTGACTACTGATGGAGAAAACGAATATGAAGAACTTGAGACGGAAGTAAAATAACTCGAACTTGTGACTTAAACTTGCACTATTGTCAGACGAAGAACCCTTTTTCTTACTACAATCGAAAAAGGGTAAACTTAAAGTTTCTCAAATTATCCACAGCTTTTTGTGACACTTGAGCACAACAACGTAACTCCTTAAAAGTGATAGTTATACGCTGTGAGCACAACAACGTAACTCCTTACAGCAGGTATAACTAGACAACTCAAGTCTTTGTCATTCATAATGGTTAAAGCTCGAAC
Source organism: Chrysanthemum lavandulifolium (assembly GCA_022545495.1). Lineage (NCBI taxonomy): Eukaryota > Viridiplantae > Streptophyta > Magnoliopsida > Asterales > Asteraceae > Chrysanthemum > Chrysanthemum lavandulifolium. The sequence goes on along the minus strand of CM040244.1, from coordinate 13,731,594 downwards.
AAAGATCTCGAAGAATCATGTATCCAACCAACTCCGATATCTTCAGATACTAAGTACACGCACCCGTGATATCCCACTTCAACTTCAAATAAATAATATTGAATTCACGTCGTAGACACATCTTGCGGTTACATGCTCAAAACTAGCCTTCATTAACAGTTTAAATGAATTTGATAATGGTTTCCCGATCTTGTCAAAAAACATGTATCCTCGTGAAAATTTGTCATAACCTATGCTCCACTATGCTATCAAATTTTACCCATTTTCACTATAATGTGAAAATCGCTTGGCCTTGCTCAAAATCTATGCTCCACTATGTTTGTGTATGTGTTATTTACTTTTCCTAACTAGAAGTAATTAATGTCACATGTTTTGAGCAAAATTTCAGGTTTCGGAAATATCCCCGACACTTAAAAACGTGTTCTGTCTGCTTTTCTGGTCTCCACGGATCAGACGGCACCAATTTTTTTGTTCCGTCTGTTATGCGAATTGGTACCGCCGTACCTGTACAGGCGGACCAGGCGGCACCCTTTTAAGGGTTCCGCTTGTGTAAAATTTTGGTGTCGTGGATCCTCCAGGTAATTTTCTGAATTTCATTATTTCGACATTCCAAATTACCATACATTGATTGTAAGTTAATCTTAACTAGTTTTTACCCATATTAGAACTAGTATAACATACTTAGGCATATAGGAAATCCACTTCTCACCAAAATTCAAAAATTTGAAAAATTAACCCAAGGAACCCTTTTGCATAAAGGAAGGAACCAAAAATTTGGTTCCTTGCAATCCGTGGGTAATCTGATTGTTAGGATCTTACAATCATTAGAACACATTTATTGCAAATCTTTGCCTCTTCACTCCATCCCTCTTGTATGGCTTAACTTGGGTGATATGACTAGCATTTAACCCACTTCAAAATCATTAGGAACCTCATCCCATTCTCACCTAAGTGAGACTATGCAAATGCAAAGTGCTTTGCTAGCCTTCATAATCACCACCCCAAACACCAACATCAACACATCTACCATTCCACCACCACAATCTCATCAACCATACTACCCCTAGGCATGGTTGCTCAACTTGTGAGCAAACCGCCCAAACCGTTAATCGGACCCGGTTAATGGTCCATGAATTCAAAGAGGAAATGAGGTTCATCCTCAATCACATCCTTGAGCGACTCAACGCTCTTTCTCATCCACCATCTCATTAGAATGGTCCTAGAATAGTTTTTCTAAGCATTTTTTTAGGATTATTTTCTTATTGTACTAAAACACTTCATTGTGTTCTCTTTTCATGGTTTTTAAATCATGAAAATTTTTAACTAATGAATGGTGTTTTCTATATTGTTGGTGCTTATTACATAGTATTTGGAAATGCTTGTGAATGATGATTATTACTAACAAATCTTTTTGTAGCTTTTTCACAATCCATGTATCTTCCCATTAGCACCTAATTTAGGGGGAGCTTTGATCAAGGGGGAGATAATCGCTCGGGCTCATTATACATTCCGCATCGCATCTTCTTTTTGTTGAGACAAAAAGGGGGAGAAATATATAGAACTTGGTTATATTTGACTTTTCTGAAAAAGTCAAACTGCATACATTTGACCTTCTGAAAAAGTCAACATGATACTTCATTGGTAATATTTGACTTTCTGAAAAAGTCAACTGCATACTTTGACTTTCTGAAAAAGTCAAACATCATGCCTCAACTAGTGAAGACTTTGACTTTCTGAAAAAGTCAAACATCATACACTTGCATTATCATTTCTTTTTCAAGTTCTAAACTAATACTTTGTATCTTTTATAAAAATAAAATTTATATTTTGTCCTCAACAAAAAGGGGAGATTGTTAATACAAATATCGTCATTAAACGTTATTTATATTTTTTATCTTTACCAAAGTTTTGTTAACGACAAAAGTAAATTTAATTTTTATAAAGCTTAAAGCGTGTCAAGTTTAATAGATATTAAAACAAGCTTTTTCAAACAATATCTTCATCACTCAAGCATTTACATTGCGATTAATCATATCTTAATATGACTCTAACTATAATGTATGATAGTAGTTTTTAAAATGTTTTAGTTTCTTAAAAACTAAACATTACTTATGTATTTGCATATTTCTAAAAATAGAAAAACAACACATGACATCATGTGATGCATCATGGAAATCATTGGAAGATTTCATTAGATATTTTGTGTAGATTTGGACTCTTCATATCTTACACAATCTTGCATAGATATGGTTGACTTTGACAAGATCTTGATATATTGCTGTCAGACCTCGGCGGCACCAAAAGCTATAACGGGCAGAACCCTTTAAGGGGTCCGTGGTCCGTGGTGCCTGCTGATGGTTTTGGCTATAAATAGCAAAGCCAAACCAAGTAGTTTGTCATCCCTTTCAATCATACTCTCTTACATATCTTCTCTCTAACCTTTCTAACTCAGTTTCATATCATATTAGTGATCTCTTTTGTAGCAAAGAAGATCAAGTCACAGTCAAGCTTCAACGAGAAGTTGGAAGTCTTGTTTGTTTAGTGTTGTATGATCTTGTGTTGATTCATACTTCATTGTTGTACTAAACTATCATAATCTTTTGAGTGTGAGTGGTTAGTATTTTAGTCCTCAAAATACATTGTGTGTGGGAGTGGTTGTACCCTTGGAAAGAACTCGACATTTAGCTTAGTTTCAGAAATAGTGTAAGCGAAGTGTAAAGGTTTCTCCACCGGTGAAAGGAGCTTGTTGACTAGTGAAGTTAAACTCTTGAGTGTGAGACTCGGGGAGTGGAGTAGGGCAAGGAGAAAGAGTCCTTATAGACCAAACCACTATAAACAACTTGTTGTGGTTTGATCATTTCTTTCCTTATTTACTCTTTACAAATTGCTTACATATTTCATTAACATATCTAAGATCAATATCAATTGATCTTTCAATAAGTTTCAAAACAAAGTTTTTAATCGGTAAACTATTAAACCCCCCTTCCAGTTTTCTACAGTTTGTATTTTTGTCCTTAAAATACATAGTGTGTGGGAGTGGTTGTACCATTGTAAAAGAACTCGACATCTAGCTTTGTGTCGGAAATAGTGTGTAAGTTAAGTGTAAAGGTTTCTCCACGGTTAAAGGAGCTTGTTGATTGGTGAAGATAAACTCGAGTTGGAGACTCGGGGAGTGGAGTAGGCAAGGAAAAAGTGTCCTTGTAGACCGAACCACTATAAACAACTTGTCGTGGTTTGCTTGCATATTGTTTATTATTCACTAAAATATCTTTGATCAATATCAATTGATCTTACAATAAGTTTCAAAACAAAGATTTTGAACGGTCAACTATTCAACCCCTTCTAGTTTTCCACACAATCTAATCAAACGCAAAACACAACTCATACCACCAATCTACTATCCGAGCACCAATAATAAGACAATCTTCAAAAAAAATTCTTAACTTTTCATCTTCAAGATCCTATGGGTCTCGGGTAAGGTTGTAATAGTTTGATACGAATTGTTTGTTCTTGTGTTTATGAACGAACCAAAGAAAGAAATTAGCAAAATGGTTAAATTTCTTAACTTGAAGGTTTCAGATAATACTAGATCAATGATGTTTTTGTTTAAACTTTGTAAGATTTGTTAAAGATTTATGAGAGAGTATAAACAACACTGAGATCTAGTAATTGTTTTAATTATCAGTCCGAGTCTTAGATCAATGATGGGTTGAATTTCTTTTGTATGGTTTGACCTTCAAAAGTTTGATAAAAACTTTTAATGAAACGAAAGATATAAATCTGAGATCGTCATATATGTTGAGTCGTTGTTTGAATGAAATAGTTTTGACGAATGATGGTGATGGTTATGGGTGTAACAAGATGAAGGATAAGTTGTTGGTTGTTTGTTGGGTTTTAGGTTCCACCGAGAAGAATTATTCTAAGTATGGAAACCACGCTAGTAAATGAAACCACGGATAGTTCAAGAAGGAAACCACGCTAGTTCAAGAGTTAAACCACTAGCTAGTAGAATTGTGAAACCACGGATAGTATAATTGTAACCACTGCTAGTTATTAAGTCGGTTTAATGTTTTGTATTAGATAAGTATGGAAAGGATATTTATCTTGTAGAATACGTATTGTATATTGTAAAGGACTCCTTAGCCTATAAAAGGAGGTCCTAGGTTAGATTAGATATATGTGTGTTTTGATATATCTAAGGTCGATACACTTCAAGGTTGTAAAACCCTAATATCGTTAGAGTATTCGTTATTAATATAATTGAGGTGTTTAAGTGTTATTATTGTTCTTCTTCTTAAGGTTAAATATTATATTCCGCGTAATATTTAACAAGTAATTGTTAAGTCGGTTTTATAAGGATCGTTTGCTCAACTGGGATCAACAAGTGGTATCGAGCTTGTGATCTAGAAACCGAAATCAAGAAGAAGTCTAGTTAAGTTCAATTCAAGAAAGTTAAGATGTCGATGAAACTCATATGGTTATCGATCAAAGGTGCCCATGTCAAGCAAGGTGAGTATCGTATGGAGAATGCGAATGAGGCAATACATTCGCATGATTGATTACACCATCCGGGATGTTGTTGAGAATGGTGATACTCTTCCTAAGAAGGGTGATGATGGTAAGGAAATAAGCATTGTTAGTGAGGTTGACAAGGCTAGAAGGAAGTCGGAGATTAAAGCTCATAGTATTCTCGATGGGAATACCTAATGAGTATGCATTGGACTTTGAGCAAGATGAGACAACTAAGGAATTAATGGATGCCATTGAAACAAGATTTGTTGGTAATGAAGCTACCAAGAAATCCAGAAAAACATGCTCAAGCATCGCTTGAAAACTTCACCGCCTCGGTGGAGAAAACTTGATGGCACTTATACAGATCGCAGAACCGATCACCAATTGAAATTGGTGGACTACAAAGTTGCTCAAGAAGATATAAATCTCAAGTTCATCGAAGTTTGTCACCGAATGGGGTGTGCATATCTTGTTGTGTGGAGGAACAAAGATGACTTTGAAAAGATGACTCGACAATCTCTACAACAACCCGAAAGTTTATGAGTCCGAAAAGAACATAGTCGACTCATCCTCATCAACACAAAACATTGCTTTTGTGTCTACAGGCATGTGAATTCTCGTGATGTTTCCACCATCGCTTATGAAGTATCCATCGCTATTGCTAATAATACCACCGTTAGTGATAATGTTAGTGATGGTGCCATCCGTGCTTTCCTAGTCGATCTTACAACCAGTGTTATTGTACTAAATCAAGATCCGGATCAAATTGATCCCGATGATCTTGATGAAATCAATCTTCAAATGGCAAATGGCAATGTTAACACCGCAAGCTAGGAAGTTCTTGAGGAGGACCGTAGACAGTGTCAAATATGATGGTCAAAGAAGAGTGGATTTGACAAAAGCAAGATGGAGTGCTTTAACCGCAAGAAGAAGGGTCACTTTGCTAGGGAATGTCGAGCTCCTAAGAGGATTGAAGGCATCAAGAAGGCCATCAAGAGCCTGTTTCTTCTTCAAAGATTGGTTGCTCAAGATGGTATTGGTGATTATGATTGGAGTGATCGATTGAAGAAGGTCCTAATGCGACTTTTCTTGCTAGTGAAGCTTCAAAAGAGCATAACTTTGCTCTCATGGCCTATGCTTCATCTTCTGGTTCAGATTCTGAGGTATCTAATGATTCTAAAAATTCTACTTGTTCTTTTAAATCATGTCAAGATAACTTAGAATCTCTTAAAGCTATTAATGAGAGTCTGAGAAAAGAGGTAGAAAGACTTTCACTAGATAACTTAGGATATAAAGTTGGTCTTGAGAGTGTTGAAGAGAAACTTAAATTCTGTATTAAATGTGAGTTTGAGTATGTAGATAAGATTAACATACTAGGTGGTGAAATTGATCTTAAGGACAGAGAAATTAAAGTGCTTAAACAGAAACTAGAAGAAGCAGAGAGTGTAAAACAAGAAGCTATAGAAGAAAAGAAAAACATGTTGTTAGGGTTGCTAAAACACAATATGCTTCGATTTAGTAAATAAGCCAATTGGACAAAATTGTTCAAAGATGGTACCGCCTAGGTTACAACAATATGCCACCACCTCTCTTATGAAACATGCACCACCAACAAAAGAACTGTCATTTAGTAGTGAATTCGGTTTCAACAAACCCGTAGGAGAGATTAGTAAGACCGAATCACCTAAGATAGGTTCGATAAGTCATCCGATGGTCCAATTATTGAAGATTGGGAATCGATTCGAGGAAGATAGGTCCGAATCAACACACCGAGAAGTTAGAAAATGTTAAGTCTGTTGATTCTAAACAAGCCAACCTTATGCCTAGATTTGGAGCACCAATTTCTAGGAAAGTGGTAGACTATAATGAGATACCTAGGGAACAGATGAAAAGATACATACCTAGGGGTAATCAGAGAAACTTCAATGGCCTAATTTCAAACAGATTAGGAGATGAGTTTCAATGTGTCAAGAAGGCTTGTTTTAAATGTGGTAGTTTTGAGCATCTACAGAGAAATTGTTATAAAAACCAACCACAAGTTTGGAACCATTGGAGGAGGGTAAATCATCAAAACTTTTCAAAGAAAACAATTCCTCATCCTAACAAAAATATGGTTCCCCAGAAAGTGCTAATGAGGAATGGTAAAACAAAATCTATAATCATCGCCGCACCCAAATGGGTTCCAACCATCGCTAAGCAAAACGTATCCATCGCTAAGCAAAATCTTTCCATCGCTAAGCGTAATATCACCACCGAAACAAAAGAAGTTTTAACTATTCCAAAGGTGATAATCGACACGGTGGTTGGAAACCATTTTATGTTGTAAAGGCCTCACTAGTCGGGCAATGGAAGCCTAAGACCAAGGTTTTACACAATGCCGTGGTGCATCAATGGACCTAAAGAAATTTGATTATGTTGATGCATGAGGTGCACCCAAGTCAAGATTGGCTTGGGTCCACAAAAGGAACTAACTTGTTTAATCTCATGTGCGTGGCAATCTACAAGATGAACTACAAGACAAAGGAATTTTTGATAGTGGTTGCTCGGGCACATGACATGGGATGGGAGCAACCTTGAGGATTTTGAAGCTTATGATGGAGGACATGTGGCTTTTGGCAATGATCCAAAGGAGGAAAGATTGTTGGCGGAGGAACTATCGAATCGGAAAGTGGATTTTGAGAAGGTTTATTTGGTACAAGGACTAAAGTACAATTTATTCAGTGTTTCTCAAATGTGTGATAAGAAAAACGGGTACTTTTTAGGGAAACTGAGTGTGTGGTGTTGTCTCCTGATTTTAAAATGCCTGATGAGAAATATGTGCAGTTAAGAGTACCTAGGAAAGAAAACATATATTGCTTTAACATGAAAGATGTAATTCCTAATAGGTCCTTAACTTGTTTGTTTGCTAAGGCATCAGTTGATGAGTCAAAATTATGGCATAGAAGGCTAGGTCACCTTAATTTCAAAACAATCAATAAACTGGTAAAGGGCAACTTAGTGAGAGGGTTACCTTCTAAGGTTTTTGAGTGTAAAGAACTTTGTGTGGCTTGTCAGAAAGGAAAACAACATAGAGCCTCTTGTAAGACCAAGACTGTAAACACCATTACACAACCACTGTTTATGCTTCATATGGACTTATTTGGCCCTACCTTTGTTAAAAGTTTGAACCATAAGCAGTATTGCCTAGTTATCACTGATGATTATAGTAGATTTTCTTGGGTATACTTTTTAGGTGCTAAGAGTGAAACTAGTGAGATCCTCAAGAGTTTCATTACTAAGATAGAAAATCAAGTAAACCATAAGGTCAAAGTAATCAGATGTGATAATGGAACTGAGTTTAAGAATGATGTGATGAATCAGTTATGTGTGGCTAAGGGTATAGAAAGACAGTTTAGTGTTGCTAGGACACCACAATATAATGGTGTAGCTGAAAGGAAAAATAGAACACTAATTGAGGTTGCTAGAACAATGTTGTCGAATCTAAGTTACCAACTACCTTTTTAATGAAGTCGTAGGCACCGCATGTTATGTGCAGAATAGAAGCAAGGTAGTGAAGCCTCATAACAAGACCCCTATGAGTTGTTACATGATAGGAAGCCTATGATAGCATTCCTAAAACCTTTTGGGTGTCCTGTTACTATCTTGAATACCATAGACTACCTAGGCAAGTTTCAAGAAAAAGCAGATGATGGATACTTTCTTGGCTATTCTTCAAATAGCAAAGCCTTTAGAGTATACAATAGGAGGACTAGGATTGTAGAAGAAAACTTACATGTTAAGTTTAGTGAAGAGACTCCTAGTGTTGAGACAAAAGGACCTGAGTGGCTGTTTAATATTGATATGCTAACCAAATCTATGAATTATGAGCCTATCATTGCAGGTGCTTCCACTAATGTTGATGCAGGTACACAAAAGAATTCGAAGAGAAACAAATTCTAAGGAAGTCGATTCTCCAAAGGAGTTCTATTTAGTTGAAAAGTGGAAAGTCGGTTCTGTCTCACCCATCATTGAAAAGAAGAGTCCCACCGATGATGATGTTTTGGATTCGGAAGCAAGGGTGATCATCATCAAGATAAAGAAGAGTTGTTGCATGATAATTCAAATGTTGGTAGAAGAAATTGAAAGAAAGAAGAAAATTGAAAGAAAGAAGAAAGCATAATGAAAGCATCGCTAAGCCAAGTACTACCATCGCTAGTACAAGTGCAACCCTACCGCAGATTCGATGACAATACTTTCTTTGGACCCACCGCTAAGCCACTTTTTGGTGAAGATGAGTATCCAACCGATCCCGACATGCCCGTTTGGAAGAAAGGGATACTCCCACCGATGATGAAAATATGGATGACTTTTTCAACAATGCTGATATTACAAATTTGGATACAGTCATCATAGAAAGTCCAATTCCTACTACCAGAGTTCATAAGAATCATCCCAAAGAGCAAATTCTTGGAGATCTGAATACTCCAGTTCAAACAAGAAGCAGAGCTTTGAGCAATAAAACCTTTCCTGAACAAGGTTTCTTTGCCAGATCACTTCACAAAAGAAATAGTCATAAAGATCTGCAAAACTGTTTGTTTGCTTGCTTTCTGTCTCAAAAGGAGCCCAAGAGAGTTGAAGAAGCTTTATCAGAAGAAGGATGGGTTGAATCAATGCAAGAGGAGCTATTGCAGTTTAAGCTTCAAGAGGTATGGACATTGGTTGATCTTCCTAATGGAAAAAGGGCTATTGGAACTAAATGGGTGTTCGAAACAAAAGGGATGAAAGAGGTATTGTGGTAAGGAATAAATCAAGGTTGGTTGCTCAAGGATACACACAAACTTAAGGCTTGGATTATGATGAGTATTTGCCCCTGTTGCTAGAATAGAGGCTATTAGATTGTTTTGGCATATGCTTCATTCAAAAACTTTGTTGTGTTCCAAATGGATGTTAAGAGTGCCTTCAGATGGTACTATTGATGAGGAAGTGTTTGTCAACCTCTAGAATAGAGGCTATAAGATTGTTTTGGCATATGCTTCATTCAAAAACTTTGTTGTAAGGTCAAATGGATGTAAAAGTGCCTTTTCAGATGGCTATTGATGAGGAGGTCTATGTTTGTCATCAGATCCCGATCATCCCGATAAGGTCTATGTGGTGAAAAGGCTATGTATGGTTTGCATCAAGCTCCTGGGCATGGTATGAGTGCCTTTCTACTTATTTGATGGACAATGGCTTCAAGAGAGGGTTGATTGATAAGACTTTGTTCATAAGGAAGCTCAAGGATGATATATTGCTAGTTCAGGTTTATGTTGATGACATCATCTTTGGCTCAACCAATAAGGAGTCTGTGCAAAGATTTTGAGAAACTTATGCATGATAAGTTTCAGATGAGTTCTATGGGTGAACTCACTTTCTTTTGGGGCTACAGGTTCAACAAAGGACTGATGGTATTTTCATTAGTCAAGACAAGTATGTAGCAGATGTTTTGAAGAAGTTTGGGTTTCAGGATGTAAAGAGTGCTAGTACACCAATGGAGACTCGTAAACCATCGCTACCGATGATGGAAGTCCCAAAGTTGATTTGAAGTTGTATAGGTCCATGATTGGATCTTTGATGTATCTCACGCATCTAGGCCGATATTATGTTCTCGTGATGTGTGTGCAAGATTTCAAGTCACACCAAACACAACACACTTGAATGATGTGAAGAGAATTTTTAGATACCTTAAAGGTCATCCTAAATTGGGCCTTTGGTATTCTAAGGATTCAACATTTGATTTGGTGGCCTATACAGACAGTGATTATGCTGGAGCTAGTGTGGATAGGAAGTCTACTACTGGAGGATGTCAGGTTTTGGGAAGCAAGTTAATCTCATGGCAGTGTAAAAAGCAAACAATTGTGGCCAATTCTACAACTGAAGTTGAGTATGTGGCTGCTGCTAGTTGTTGTGGTCAAGTGCTTTGGATTCAGAATCAATTGTTGGACTTTGGGTACAATTTTATGCATACTAAGATTTACATTGATAATAACAGTACAATATGCATAATTAAAAATCCTGTTTTGCATTCTAGAACTAAACATATTGAGATAAGGCATCATTTTATTAGAGATTGTAATGAGAAAAGGTTGATTCAAATGGTAAAAATCCATACTGATTTCAATGTTGCTGATCTTCTCACTAAAGCTTTTGATGTGGGGAGGTTTCAGTATCTTGTAGTTAGTATTGGAATGATAAATCTCTAAGTCTCAAATTTGTTTTGTAAAAGTTTGTAAAAGTCATGTACTGTTATTAGTTGATCTTAGTATTGCTTGTTTTGGTCTAACCACTGTTAGTATTGTTCTATCCACTGCTTGTTTCTTTGTGTTCCCACTAACTATTTTGCAGAGAAAAGGAATTAAAATAACAACTAGTATGCTGGAATGAACTTAAAAGACAAACATGGTATTATTATTATTCATAAAACTGCATACAGAGATGCAGTTATTACAACCATGGTGAACATACAACCAGCAGACTACTTCAACAGACAACTTCCTAACCAAACCCTCTAAGGACACAAGCTTCAAAACTTCTCCCACACCACCTAAGGCTTCTTAGCAATGCCCTACTCTTGCATCTCCTTCTGAGCCCCTTGGTCCACCAATAACTGCCCACACTTTGGGGCAAGCAAGCCCAATCACCCTTCCTCTGATGGGTGGTGATGATGATGATGGACCCTCTGGTGGAGGTGGTGCTATCAACAGTGCTTGCTGAGGTAGTGCTTAAGAAGCTCTTCTGGTGGGATTACTGCAGCAAGGGGAGGCACAACAAGGACTCTTGAAGAAGTTTCATCATCTGTACCTTCATATAACTTGGCATGGAACTTAGGTCAGAGCTGGATTCTTTAATAATAGCATCTTGTGGTCTTGGTTGGATTGCAGAAGGTCCAGCAGTTGAAGGGTTTGTCTTCACAGATGAGAGGGATGTGTTCCTTGGTGGAAAATATTTGTTCCAACCACCTTTAGAAGAACCTGAGTGAGTTCTTTTCCTTGATGAAACCTCTTCCTCAACCCTACCTGGGTGAGTCCTAACAAACTCCTCCCAGACACTGTCAGAAGAAGAGCTATCTGTTGAAAGGTTGATTGGATTTGAGTTACTCATGATCTTTGGTGAAGATGGTGTTTGCAAGTGTTCTTAGAGAGAGAATTTTGGAAATATGAGTGATAGTTGTATTATGTGAGTAAGATGGTCTTTAATAGAGTAAGTATGAAATCAGGGAGTTAAATGTGGGGAAGGTGTAAGTTGTTGAGGAGTAAATGAAGTCTTTAACTTTGGTGGACGGATAATGACTTGGAGTTGACCTTTTGACTGGGTGTTTAGATGTATTCTAACCATCGCCAAGACAAATTTTTCAAACCACTTCTAGTTGTTTCTAACCACGCTAATCTTAACCATGTTGCAAGTGTTTGGTTTGTGTTTGTGATGTGTATGAAGGACTTATGTACAATTTGGAGCTTTTTGTAGCTGTTGCTGTGTTTAGTTTAAAAAAAATGTGAATCTTTTGTAATCCTTCATATTTATGCTTGCTATCACATTATTTTTGGTTTGGATTTGATTGTTGTGGTATTTGTCACAGATTGGAGAGTGATTGTTGTATCCATCGCTAGAGCATTTCAAACCATCGCTAGTGGTTTTCAATCCACCGCTAGTGTTTTGTCGATGATGGATACTTGAGGGCTGTTTTGTAACTTTGGCGATATCGTATTTATTTCCCCAAATCAACGCGGATCATTTAATTGATCTTCAAATCCTTCCATAATTGGCGCCTAACACAAACCCTAACCACTCCCAACTATTCAATTCACAACCCACATCATATCTCTTCACCAATCACAATGCCGACTCTGTATTCCAAAACCCATAACCTAGTTGCATATCTGATCAAGAATCAATCAATCAAGGTTTTCATGAGATGATTGATTTCCTTAACCATAGTCCCATTCACTATGCTTTAACAGTTGCACCAACCATTCTAAAATCATATGTTCATCAATTTTGGAAAAATGCTGAGATTCAGGAACGAGATGGATTGGAGGTTTTTAGGACGGTTGTAGATGAGAATGAGATTCTGGTTACTGAGGATGTTATAAGAAATGTATTGAAGTTTGAGGATGCTAATGGGGTGGTTAATTTCTCTGAGGCTACTATTTATGAAGGGTTAGGGAGATTAGGTTATGAAAGAAGGGAAGGTAAAACAAAATTTCATAAAGGTATGTTTTCACCACAATGGAAGTTCTTGATTCATATTTTGTTGATGTGTGTGAGCAATAAGACAACAGGCTTTGATGAATTTCCATCTAAAATTGCAACTGCAATTATTTGTCTTGCTGAGGGGAGAGTATTTAATTGGTCTAGGATGTTGTTTGAAGGATTTTTGAAGAACATAAGGGAAAAGGGAAAGTTTTATTTGTATCCTAGGTTTGTTCAGTTGATTGTAGATAGTCAGATTGAAGAGCCTATTGAACATACCAGACATTATGAGGTTCATTTTTTGCTACCAAAGGTGTTTGCACATATGAGACATAAGAGTCCTAATTTCACTGGTAGATTCACACCCCTATTTCCCAATATGATACCTTTACCGATGTTCCTGATTTTGATGATGTCTCTGACCCACAACCTTCACAAACCACTGATGCTGAAACCCCTGTCAATACAACTGAAACCCCTGACATCATAATTGAACCCACCGCCGCCCATCCCGAACCCACCCACCGAGCCTATAACTTCAACCTCTCGAACCCACTAGGATCTTGTGTACTAGGAGAAGGAGGAAGGGCACCAAGCTACCTCAGTGGTGTTAGTGGTGTAGTGATGAGGTCATCACAAGGAGTGGAGGTGACATGACTGGAAGGGCTTCCACTACTGACTCATGCTTAGATCTTGGTCGTGACGGTGGAATCATCAATAAGACCCAACCTTTGGCAACTCCTAATGTGGAGAGTTCCTTTGAACTCAACACAAGTGGAGGAATCCCTAGCCAACTGGCTAATCTAGGGTGCATAGATGATCGGACTAGGTCTGATGCTATGTTTTCTTTACCCAAGGATTCACCTCTCAGAGCAGGTTACACAGCTCGAAGTGATGAGGGTAGTTTGGAACATGGTATTGAATTGACGGATCCTACTCAGGTACCTGATGACTTTTCCAATGAACCACCTCTCGGACCAGTTAACACAGGCTGAAGTGGGGAGGATATTCTTGAACATTTAAAGGAATTGGCGGATAAATGTACCAAAATGGAGGGCACAATCTCTAGTCTTCAAGAACTTGTTGTGTTTCGTGGTGAGAGATCGAAATTTGAAGCATGTGGTGTTTGTTTTGGAGAAGGTTAAGAGACCGAGGATTGTTGTTGTAAGGAAGGTTAGAAAGCGAGAGAAAGAAGGTGCACTCTTCAAAGGATGTGAATTTGGAGGATGTATCCAAACAGGGAGGATGGAAAGCATGGATCAAGGGAGGTATGAATATGGATGATGATTTGGATAGTGGTGATCAAGGAGAAAGGTATGTGGTGTGTCGATAAAGATGGGAATGAAGCGAAGCTTGAAACCTTGAAGAGTGTAGTAGGAGACAAAGAGAAAGAGGTGATGCAGACACATCCATCGCTAGTGTTTCGTAACCACGGCTAATCTAAATGTAACCCATGCGCAACTTTAGATGAGGTAAACACATCCATCGCTACTTTAATCACACACCATTGTTACAACCACATCAACATAGTCACAACAATCGCTATATCACCTCCCTTACATAAAGATGTTGAGAAGGAAGTTGCTAGCACCTTGATTAATCTAAGTCAACCTTCATCAAACCCTACACCTACATCTTTAACTGCATCTGTTCCATTATTTCTTAAACCCACTGGACCTAAACCCTTAAGTAAAAGTTTGACAATTGGTGAGCCTTTGAAGACTAAGATGGTTCTACCAGACATTGGAAAAGGGAAAGGTATTGCTGAGCCTGAATTGAAGTTTAAGAATAGACAAGAGCAGATTGATTATGATAGGGAGCTTGGTGAAAGATTGCTAGCTGAAGAAGAAGCAGCTGAAGAAAGGAAAAAGAAAGAAGATGAAGAAGCTACTCAGAAATTGATAGCAGAATGGAATGATCATCAGTTTGTTCTTGAAGCCTCTGAAGTGATAAAGACAGAGTATTCTACTCAAGAATGGGCACTGTTATCTATTGATGAGAGGGCTAAGGTATTACGCAAAGGCAAGGAAGTTAAGTCAAGAGAAAAGCAAGTTAAAAGAAGAAACTGCCTACAAAGAGTCAAATGAGAAATTCAATGATGAAGATTATCAGAATCATGGACTTGTATAAGGGTGAAGATTTAAGAAAGTGTACATATGAAAGGATTGAAGAGATTTATAAGCAAAGTATGAGAATGAATGATGATTTCAATCCTATGAATTCTGAGAAAGAAGCTGAATGGTTAAAGAGAAAAGCTGAAGCTAAGAAGGAATCTGGTTCAAAAAGACAAAAAGTGGATGAAGAGAAGGAAAAGAAAGAAAGAACTGAAATGTATCTTTTGGAGTGTGATAAACCTGAGCCTATTAATCCTACTCCAGTTAGATCAATTCATCCTATTGAAGATTGGCAAATTGTTATAGAGAGGGGTAGAGAAGTAATTGAAATAACAAGAGGTGATGGATGGAAGAGTACTTATTTCAATTTTGGAATATTATTGGATTGTTTGACTAAGGGTGATCTGGAACAACTGTGGAAGGTAATGGAATTCAGGTATGGAAAGTTTGGTCCAACTGGAGAGTTAGCTAAGTTTGTATGGACTTCTATAAAGAACATGTGTCAGCCTGATCCTAATGATGAATTTTGGGATGACTGTGAGGTGGTTGAGTGGCTGTTGTATTCATATTGCAGAGTTCATGCTGTACAAACTACAAAAGAGAAGTTCTTCATGTTTGTTGATAAGGATTATCCTTTATCAAAGAATGTTGCAAGAAAAATGTTGGAAGTCAAGCTTGATCCACAAGGAACAAAGGCTACACATCCTATTATTGATCCATTGTTTCAAAAGATTGAGAAGATTGCAGACATAAAGGGCCTTTGGCAATTAAGGCTAAACCTAAAGGAAGACTGAAGAGGAAGGTTGTTATGTCTAAAGTCGTGATTTTGCATCCGAGTCGAGACTAAAGAAGAGATTGAAGAAAGTAAGAAAAGGTTGATGGTTCTTACTAAATTGTCAAAAGAAAGCAGAACTGAGAGGTTAGTGGTACCATATCTCTTACAAGTCATCATCGATAATTTCTTATATATTTGAGCTTAATATGAATGGAGGATACTGGGAGTTTGAAAGAGCCAATGGTGAGAGTTTTGGTTGTATCAAATTTTCACAAATGCTTTACTATTTGGAAAGAGATGATATGATGGCTATTTGGATGTTATATAAAGATAGATTTGGAGTTGTGGCACCAGTTGGCTATCATGACAGGATTGTTCATTATAATTTGAAGATGATTTTTGACCTACTCATGATGAACCTGAATGGAAAGGACTCTACAATGGCTAGTGTTTCAAGTTGGTATTTGTATCAGTCTTGTGGAGTTCATGTGTTATCTGTTTCTGGAGAAGTAATTCATATGTGTGTTGAAACTGATTATCCAAGTTTGAATACTTATCCAGAGGTTATCAAACAGATGTTACAACCCCGTGGATTGAAGCTGCAAAAGCCCTTTGACTATCAAGCTTACAGGTTGCTGAGGAAATTTGAGAAGATTTTGAGTCCTGCTAAGTGTTTGAATACATCCTCCAAGTAAGATGGTTTGAGCTGAAAAGAAACTTGATGTTTTTGGTAAATATCAAGTTTAGGGAGGATTGTTGGGTTTTAGGTTCCACCGAGAAGAATTACACTAAGTGTGGAAACCACGCTAGTTCAATGGAAACCACGGATAGTTCAATGATAACCACCGCAGAGTTAAACCACGGCTAGTAGAATTGTGAAACCACGGATAGTATAATTGTAACCACCGCTAGTTATTAAGTCGGTTTAATGTTTTGTATTAGATAAGTATGGAAAGGATATTTATCTTGTAGAATACGATTGTATATTGTAAAGGACTCCTTAGCCTATAAAAGGAGGTCCTAGGTTAGATTAGATATACGTGTGTTTTGATATATCTAAGGTCGATACACTTCAAGGTTGTAAAACCCTAATACTGGTTAGAGTATTCGTTATTAATATAATTGAGGTGTTTAGTGATTATTATTGTTCTTCTTCTTAAGGTTAAATATTATATTCGCGTAATATTTAACAAGTTATTATTAAGTCGGTTTCTATAAGGATCGTTTGCTCAACTGGGATCAACAAATGTGAAAGGTTAAAATTTGGTAACAAAGATTTACAAGTAACAATTTTGACAAGATAACATCACCAAATCAACCAATGATAAACCAACCTTTCTCTTGATACCACTTGTAGGATGGATCTAAAAGTTGATATGGTGATTCGGGAGGTCGGAGAAGATGAAAGAACATCATCTTCATGTTAGAGAGAGAAGGGAAATATTATGTGTTTTATTATAATGAAATGTGAAAATACACAAAGAGTCTCACCCTCCTAGTGAAGTCTAGGAGGGTATTTATAGCCTAACACAATACAACTATTACAATATGACATAACTAGTCCATGTGTTTCGGCTAAAAAAGATAGATAATATAATCCCGTAGAAGTCGTTCCATTTAAGTGTTAGGAGCAATTCAAACAAAATCTAAAAACGTAAATATGAAGTTATATCTTCCTAATATATAAATGCCATTTTTAACCCTTTTGGCCTCCACAAAAATGTTATTTTCAAACTTTTCTACGTTACACACAAACGTTAATGGTACACGCCGGTTTTAGCTTTCTGATTGCCTGAAAAAGTCAAAGTTGTCATGTCGTTTATTTCCACTAACATTAGAGAATCGAGTGCGGCAACGAGTCTTCTCGCCGAATCCTACGTGAAGGCTCGTCGTTGCTCGCCGAGACCCCGCCCATCACATCGAGCCACCTCCCGATTGTGCATTCGTTGGGAAGTGATGAGGATAAGACAAAAGAAAATAGCATCACTATCCATTGCAAAGCAACCATTATTTTGTTTAACACTCAAAACTTATTTTTTTTAATTAAACCCCTTTTTACACGCTCTATAAATAACACACCATTTTAACAAAAAAAAATCACACACTTCTCTACCAAAAACACGTTAGTTTCAATATCTCAGCACACAAACTAAAAATGGCTCAAGGTCCAAACGACGACTATTTTACTTCTGTTCCCAACTATAACCCATAACAATATTCGTCTTCTACGAACTAGTATACCCCATCATCACAAAACTCAAATTCATCCTCGCAATCGATTCCTCTGTATGGTACGCAAGTGCCATCTGATCAAATTTATCAACAACAACTTGCGTATCATCAAAACCAACAACTCAGGATTTCAAAATTTTCAATATCCAAGAAGTATGCCACCACAACCACAATTCTTTCATCCACAAAAATCACAACCACATTTCTTTCAATTATAACCATAATTCTTTTAGTTACGCCACAATTCTTTGAATCACAACAATCACAACCACAATTCAAAGTACCACAACCCCCATCACAAGAAACCTGTGAAGAACGGCGAAAGCAGTCGTGAAACCTTCAAAAAAAAAACACCCATGGTGCACGGACGACGAGGATGACATGGAGGAACAGACATGAACGACGCAACATTGGTCACGCAACAAAGAAATGTTACTAGCCGAGACTTGGGTCGAAGTTCCCTTGAAAGCCGAGATCGGTACAAACCGATACGACGAAGCATTTTGGAACCATATTACGGACGATTTCAACATGGCTACAAAAGTTGTCCGCGTATCTCAAATATGATTATGGGGAAATGGACTAGGCTTAACGGTGACTTCCAAAAGTTCTACACTATATACAAATATCAACTTTTGGGTAAAAGGTAATTGCCCGGTAAAATATATTGTCACACCCCCCAAAATGCAGTCATGTCGAACGACCTACATGGGACGTTTTAAAGATACATTTGATTTGATAAAGATAAGTTCAACATTAATAAAACATAAGTTTACATGGTTCCGAAATTGATATAGTTTAAAATAAAGTTGAAAATCTTAAATGTGACAAAGTAACTTCTTAATAAAATGAAAATCATGAAAATTATGATGCTCAAAGACCTAAGAAATACAAGCTAAATGTCAACAATATTGTTGCTGAGTTCATAGGTTTAATCAAAAGTAATGGTAATAGCAGACCACGAGATTTCAGCGTATGACAGTATAAAAATACAATGTCAAATGGAAAGTAACACTATTGCACTAAGCTCATGACCCCGATGCCTTAACGTTTTATGTATGCATAAACGCACATATGTAATAATGCATGCCCAGATAAGTGTCTAGCCAAAACACTTAGTATGTCCTCAAATGTTATGCATCCATTTGACTGGTACCTTTGGTCAAGTTAGTGCTACCAACCCGGACGGGGTGTCAACCCAATAGATCTATTCAAGACATTCGCGCTCGAAAATAACTAACGGTTCATGATATGTGTAAGGACTTAAAGGCTAATGTGGCAACTTAGGTAAATAGCAATGTTTATGTACGTGTGTCCGTAAGTAAAAGAAAACATAGCAGTGTATTCTCACCCCGAGAGTTTCATTGAAAACATGCAAAGAAAAGGGGCTATGAAACTCACCTCGTAATAAGTAGTAGTCGGTAATAAGTAAGTCAAAGCGTAAAGTGAAACGGCTCCGAAGTACGACCTAAGTAATTAAGGTTCGTCTTAGTGGCATCTTATGTGATAAGTAGAGTATTGCATAAGTGTTTTAAAAGTGTTTGTATTATTCTCGTTTGTGTGGTAGTTTGTAAGTAAACATAGTTTTTCGTCAATGTTTATAAAATTTAGTGCACACATATACTTGTGAAAACGTTTGAAATTGTTCGGCTCTAACAATGTATAAAAATATAAATATGAATATAAGAACTTCGGCTCAAAACATAAATAAAACTTTTGTACGGAAAATATTGTATAAATATACGTTATAAAGAAAACAAGCATTTCGGACTCTAAATTAATCCAAAACAACAAGAAAGTCAATCGGTAAATTTATATTTACGAAAGTAGTTATATACTTATATTTATTCTTTACTAAATGTTTAGATGGTAAACAAAACATAATATAACCTCGTTAGATTAGTATTTGTAAAATATATAGTTTTTGTCCTTTTGTCGGTTTTAGCTAACATAATCAAGTATAGAATTTTACAAAATCAAACATGACTGGTCGATATAAATGTTTTCACAAAATTATCATATTGTCGCAATTTTCCCATAAAACCAAGAATACAACCAAATCATCACGCTCAAAAATCACGAGTTTTAAATAAATAAACTAAACGCACCCTTAATGGGCTAAGATCCCATTAAGCTCAAATAAACTTAAAAATAAGCCGATGGCTTATTAGGTTTCTAAATCGAAATAATAGTTTTAATAGGTCGAAATTAAGTATGTAAAACAAGTTAAAGCAAAAGTTTTCCGAATAAGCTAGTAGATACACTATTGGGTTTGGTTAGCCCATTAATAGTTATATGTGTTTTCTTGACCAAGTTTTAATATTTATAATATCTCGTTATACCTATGGTCTACCTTAGTGCACTAATGGGCGGTGTACCCGTCGTGTGTAGTGTAGTAATCGGTAAAGCCAAGGTCGTCCCAAGAGCTATGTATGTTGGATTATTACTAAGTCTAGGTGTCAAAGATTAATAATGGTTTCGATAGGATTTAATTATTTAAACTACTAAAATGTAATAAAGCAAATAAAAGCGAGATAAATGATAAAGGAAAATCAATAGAGGAGAGTGGTGCTAACCTAGTTAATCCTCCTACCTAGTTATGTCTACGCTCACTTACTTCCAATTACTTGGTGGGGTCAAAGTCGAGAGGACAACATTTGGTCAATTCGCCTAACCTATCAAGAAAGATGCCACCACAGAGAAGTCGTGTCCCTCATAAGTCCTATTGTTCCTGGTCCCCTAAGCCAAGTCATTAAGTACCGCTACATGCAAGATTTATAATAGTGAATGCCCGGTCGTTAGGAACTTAGACACGCACCCCCTAATTCTTAATTTCATTCAAACGATAGGTGATCAGTTGGTCAAATCGCACAAGTAGAAAGGGTCTTCAGTTGGTCATATCTTACCCTTCCCGTCTCAGTCGGCTAACCTAGGGTCAGTTGGTCATATCTCCTAGGCAATTGGCCTCTACCACCATTCAAAACTACCGAACCAAGGGTGGCTACCAATAAACTATACATGCATACACATAGAAATAATTGTACGGAAGTAAAGTGAACGCAAACAAAACAATTAAGGAATCATAACTAGGCCAAGACCAAGAGGTGCTTAGCTCATATTAATCATGAAAACCAATTCAAGATTCAAAGGTACGAAATACATGAATTGAAAGTAAAAGAAATATAAAACGCTAATGCTTATCGTAGGGAGTCATTTCTCCTCGAGACGACTCCGTATGCTCCTCTAGACCGCCTTGAGCTTTTTCCCACGTTCTCGAGTGTTGTGTCTAGAATGGGATGATTAGAAATCTTTGGAATTCATGGGGTATTTATAGGCGGATCGGGTTACTGGCGTAACTAATATAAGAGTTACGCCAGTAACCTTCTATTTCATTGTATTTTGCATTAGATTTCTTTGGTTCACAGAACCTTATGAGTGGTTACGCCGTAGGTAATGTAGTAGTTACGCTTAAGTATCAGTGGCGTGGAACCTCATTTGACCTAATATAGTTACGTCGTAACCTTTGGGAAGAGTTACGCCGTAACCTTCCGATAAGTTGGTTTTCTGAGTCACGCAATAGTTACGGCGTAATGTGAGAGACGAGTTATGCCGTAACTTCTTCAAAGTAGCATACTGTGATAAATCTTTAGATAATTCTCCAATTCTGCGTCTCTTTAGCTCCAATGCTCGTAATTTACCTGAAAGTGAAAAACAATGGAAAACAAGCGTAAATCCATATAAATGATATAAACTACAAGCATTATTGGGGGGATATTGACACTTAATAATCAGGGTTATTTGATGTTTTCAAATATCCCCCCACTTGAACTCTACTTGCCCTCAAGTAGACCTTATTAGAAAGATTTCTAAAAAGATATCTCCCATAACCTGGAAAATATAAGTTTACAAATCCCTTATGCTAGAATAAAACAAAGCCGAACACCTCACGAAAGGGGAAAAAACACTCAAATCTCTAAACTATTCTAAGTGTCAATTTCGGGGTGATCACTCAATCGCACATATCATAGCATGTATTCTATCATAAGCTTGGCGGTTACACAAATCTCCACCACTAGAGTTAAGGGCTAAACAATTCTCGAAGGCAAGACGGGTAGACACGACAAAGGTTAAGGGTGACTCGTCATTACTAACATGTCACGTGAAGTGGACAAAATCAATGATACATGACCAAATCCATGGCCAAGACACCAAAGATTGCTCGATGCATCACCTAGACACGCTTCATGACTAAAGGGTAGGATAAGACATGGATATATAAATGGTGTAAAATAAAAACAAGGTGTAGTCTAAATCTATAACCAAGTCATCACCACTTATCGTCCGCCCAAAGTTCAAGCTTTGAAGTCAAGAAACCGGATCATGAAATACAAGGTAGATGTGTCATTAGAGGACGCCGTGATGGGCACACTACCTTTTCTCCAACTGTTGGCATAACTACCAACTCCAATCTTCAAATGTGACTGAGGTGGTCTCCTCGATACTAAATCTATAAAGCTCATAACATAGTGCTTATAACATCGCACTTTACAATAACTAAATCATAACAACTATATTTTTTTCAATATAACAATAAATACTAAACATAATATCCCCCATTTGACATAAGTCGCAAAGTGAGTGGTTACGCATAACCATCGAGAAGGTATTTACCGTAATTGGTAATGCGTCAAGAATTATGTGCTAAAAGGTTGGTTACTGGCGTAATCACATAGATGAGTTCGCCAGTAACTCGTCGATCAAGAACCGCAGCTTCAATTACTTCCTTGTTTCTGCAAAATTGGTTAGAAAACACAAAACCCTACGAAATGGAACGAAAACAAAAGAAAGGGATAATTCGGGTTGTCTCCCAAAAGAGCACTTTTCTTTATTTCTGAGTCTTTAAGTTAGACTCAGATCCGCGGGCTACCAAAGTGCTTGTTGGTCATTTCGTGGATATGGCAATCTCCACGCTGGATCCAACTTACCAAATTCTCATCCCGTTTGTAGTCGTCCCCCAATTCTAAACAGCCCGAGTAGAAACTCTTGATTTTCGGTAAGGGTGTTCAATGCCTTTTTATTTGTCTTCCTCATTGATATCGAGCAGTGGTTGGGCTTGGCTCAATTGCCTCTTGGTCCAAATTTTAAAGTTCTTGATCGTTCTCGGCATTTTGAAAATAGTCTTATCATCGTTAATCTTCAACCATACTAACCCTTCTTTTTCATTTTTATCTAAACCCGACATTTCCTGAAAAGGCTTTCCTAAAATTACTCCCGTAAGTCCATCTTCCACAAATTCACTTACGTCGTCTAAAACCGTAAAGTCCACCAAAAATGAATGAGTTCCAACGAAGACATGGATGTTAGTTGCAAACCCAAAAAAGTTATTCTCTTATATTCTAAATCTTTCTTCGTAACTCGATTGTAGCATTCTTTTGACATGATATTAACTGGGGAAGTAGTGTCAATAAATGGGTGGAAGTCGATGAACTTGATTTTGCATGAGATCTGGAGATAATAGGGGTTTCTATGATGTATGCGGGTTCCTACCTCATGAAATCTAGGTTGATTGGGTTGCGAAAAAGCCTTAATGAGTTATCTTGCCAATGGGCCATCTCGACGTCACTTGAGAGGTCTTCAACACTTAATCCTAAGTTAACCTCTTCCTCAAAATTGATGAAAACAACAAAATCTCTCCCCGAATAAACCTCTCCAGGATCCGGGGGGTCGCTAAGAAATTCTTCTAAAGCTTCACCAAAACTACCTACAGGGTCAATTATACATACCTTTTCCGGGGTAGACAAATGTTCATTAGGTCTGAAAGTAGCAATTTCTCCATTAGCTTCAAGAGTCAACTTTCCAGCAAAGAAATCCACCTTAGTATGGGCAGTGGCAAGCATAGGCCTACCTAAAATGACTGGTATTCTGTTGTCTTCCGGAATGTCAAGAATCACAAAATATACTGGGAAAAGGAATTTCTTAATCTTCACCAACACATTTTCAACGATGCCCAACGGTGATTGCATAGATCGATCTGCCATTTCAATTTTCATCTTGGCCATCTTTAAGTTACCAATCCCCATACGCAAAAACATCGAATGAGGCATTATGCTAATACTTGCTCCAAGATCAGCTAGGGCATTACACATGTTTAGGTTCCCGATTAAGCAAGGGAGAGTGAAACATCCCGGATCTTTTTCCTTTGTGGTAGCTCGTTCCTCAAAACCGAACATCTTTCGTTGAGGTGAATTGTCTCATCAATGCTTAATTCCTGCGCAATATCATCATGATTATTATTAATAGAATTATTGATAGGTAAGTTTACCGGTAAAGTTTGGTCCATAAGTGACTGTCTTTCCATGCTGATTTATCGCTTAACTTTTTCCGAAAAGGTCATAGGTTCTTCAAGGATAGTTTCTACAGTGTGGACAACTTCCTCCCCCTGAGCTGCTAGATAATCAGAGATGGCTTATGAACATGAGCTAACACTCTTCTTCAATCTCTTAATCCTATCATCATGAATTTTGAGAGAAGAGACTGTATTATCCACGAATGTTCTCATCAATTTTTCAATCCTATCATCTCGTTCTCTTGATTCCTTGATGTGGTCAAGAATTTTTCTCTCAAGATCGCACCCAGTTTTGGTCCCAAACATGCTATTAACCCTCTCGACCCTGCATGCTTTAGCTTCTCTTTCTAACCTGCGTTTTTCGAAAATTTCCCCATAATTGTATTCTTGCTTTGTTATCGTCTTCATTACCTTATGATCGAAATTGTCTCTCGGTCCTTACCCTGTATCCATGTGCCACTTGTAGCAATGTTCAGAAATCCGTTGAATACATTCCAGGGCCTGGTCAGGACTCATGCTAGGAATAGGTCTCGGTGAATCGAGAAGTTCTCGTGTTAGCGCATTAATCCGACGATAGAAGACGTAGACGATCTGATGTTTGTTTAAATATTGGGTAGGGCATCGATAGAGTAGCTCATTAAATCTTTCCCATGCTTGGTAAGCGTTTCTTCTCCAACCTGAATGAATTGATAGATTTTCCCAAGAAGCTTGGCCATTTTGAAGGAGGGCAAAATTGCGGGACTAATTCTTTTCTAAGTTTATCCCATGCTCCTTTACAATCGTTAGGAATTTGTTATACCATCTTTTGTCGACCCAAGAAGAGTCATAGGAAAATCCTTGCAAAGTGATCGAATAGGTCGGAGTACCTCGACATTGAAAACAGAGGATAAGTGGAGAACTTCTTCACGTGATCCCGAACGCCCTCATCTTCGCCTCGTAAAACTTAAGTTCGTGTAACTCTCGAATAATATGATCCGGAATAGAGTATTTTCGATGTGAGAATCTGTGAAGCTTCGTTGGCGGTCCTCATTTGGTCGCCCAAATCTTGCTCCATAGTTAGGTCATCGATATTATTTTCATTGATGACCTCCGGTTCTCGCTCGAGGCCGGTGGTCGATTTTTAAAATGAGAAGATGTTGTGAATAGGAACCGAGAGTAGACTTTCCTTCTCCGAAATTTCTTCTCCGGTCGTCGAATGGGTGGCTGTAAAAGGCCTCGAGTTGCGAGTCTTGTATCCCGACATTTTAGAAAGAAAATTAAAATAGACTTAATATGAAATCCTAAAATAGCGCCCCAGCAGCGGCGCCAAAAACTTGATGCAGGTTTTACTGACCAAGTTTTAATATTCATAAAGTCTCATTATACCTATGGTCTACCCTAGTACACTAACGAGCAGTGTACCCGGTCGTGTGTAGTGTAGTAATCGGTAAAGCCGAGGTCGTCCCAAGAGCTATGTGTGTTGGATTATTACTAAGTCTAGGTGTCACAGATTAATAATGGTTTCGATAGTGATTTAATTAATTAAACTACTAAAACAGAATAAAGCAAATAAAAGCATATAAATGATAAAGGGAAATCAATAGAGGAGAGTGGTGCTAACCTAGTTAATCCTCCTAGGTAGTTATGTCTATGTCTACTTACTTCCAATTACTTCAGGTGGGGTCAAAGTCGAGAGGACAACATTTGGTCAATTCACCCTAACCTATCAGCAAAGATGCCACCACAGGAGAAGTCAGGTGTCCCCTCATAAGTCCTATTGTTCATGGGCCCCTAAGCCAAGTCATTAAGTACCGCTACATGCTAGATTTATAATAGTAAATGCCCGACAGTTAGGAACTTAGGCACGCACCCCCTAATTCTTAAGTTTATCCAAACGATAGGTGATCAGTTGGTCAAATCGCACAAGTAGAAAGGGTCATAAGTTGGTCATATCTTACCCTTCCCGTCTCAGTCCGCTCACCTAGGGTCAGTTGGTCATATCTCCTAGGCAATTGCCCTCTACCGCCATTCAAAACTACCGAACTAAGGGTGGCTACCAATAAACTATGCATGCATACACTTAGAAAAAATTGTATAGAAGTAAAGTAAACGCAAACAAAACAATTTAGGAATCATAACTAGGCCAGCACCAAGAGGTGATTAGCCGCTCATATTAATCATGCAAACCAATTCAATATTCAAAGGTACGAAATACATGAATTGAAAGTAAAAGAAATATAAAATGCTAATGCTTATCGTAGGGGAGTGATTTATCCCTTGGAGCAGCTCCGTATGCTCCTCTAGACCCGCCTTGAGCTTTTCTCATGTTCTCTCGAGTGTTGTGTGGAATGGGATGATTAGAAATTTGGAATTGTGGGGTATTTATAGGCGGATCGGGTTCTGGCGTAACTAATGTATGAGTTACGCCGTAACCTTCTATTTCATCATATTTTGCACTAGATCTGCTGGTTACGGGGTAACCTTATGAGTGGTTACACCGTAGTCTTCAATAAACTTGGTTACGCCGTAGTTGATGTAGTAGTTATGGCATAAGTATCAGCGGCGTGGAACCTCATTTGACCTAATATAGTTAC
Source organism: Chrysanthemum lavandulifolium (assembly GCA_022545495.1). Classification (NCBI taxonomy): domain Eukaryota; kingdom Viridiplantae; phylum Streptophyta; class Magnoliopsida; order Asterales; family Asteraceae; genus Chrysanthemum; species Chrysanthemum lavandulifolium. Next base: position 13,704,837 of record CM040244.1, on the reverse strand, counting down.
GTCGTAACCTTTAGGAAGAGTTACGCCGTAACCTTCCGATAAGTTGGTTTTCTGAGTCACGCAATAGTTACGGCGTAATGTGAGAGACGAGTTACGCCGTAACTTCTTCAAAGTAGCATACTGTAATAAATCTTTAGATAATTCTCTAATTCCGGGTCTCTTTAGCTCCAATGCTCGTAATTTACCTGAAAGTGGAAAACAATGGAAAACAAGCGTAAATCCATATAAATGATATAAATTACAAGCATTATTGGGGGAAATTGACAATTTATAATCAGGACTATTTGATGTTATCAATAGTCTGTTAACCAAAATTAGCCACAAATAAGCAAGTGAATAAGTCGAATAGTTAAGAAAATAAGTAAGCCAATATATAAGCTAGGAAAATAAGCTAGAACATAAACTCATCAAATAAGCTAGCTTATTGAGCTTATTAGGCCGATTGGGTCCAATAGAGGCTCGTTAAGCCCAAAAATATGCCGAGAGAAGCTATAAGCCCAAAAGAAATGAAGCTAACCATCAAAGTTATAAACTGAACCATAAGCTAGAAAATTAGTCTAAAACACTTGTAAACTCATAAAGTTGCAACCGTTAGCTTGTTTAAGACTAAATAAGCTCGATAAGCTCATAAGTCAAAACCGAATAAGCTATAAGCTTATTAACAATTAGCTTTTAACCATTTACAAAAACTATTAAACCACACAAACTAAAACTTTGTTCATATATATATATTTAAGTCAAAATGAATAAGCTAAAGAGAGCACATTGTGTAGCTTTTACAAAACGACTTGAACTTCGTAATGTTTACATATCAAGGATTAAGAAACTTGTAAACTTTATGTAAAAAAGATTATGTACCTTAATGACGATTAGTGAGCGTTTAGTGACTCATAAAACCCAAATTATCAATCTTTATCAACCCAAACTATATATTATTAACCTAAAATTTTCTTAACTCAAACGAATGATCAAATGGAAAAGTTATGGCGGTGATGGTGGTGGTGCTTGGTGGCGGCAGTGTACGCAAGAGAGAGGGAGAGAGGAAAATATTTTTGTGTTGTGTATTTTGTGAAAGAATAAATGAATGATCGCTTTATATATAGATTTGATTAGGATAGAGACATTGAGATTATACACAAGACAATAAAACATTTAGTGAGATAATGGTATTATGGTGTTGGTAAAAGGACTCGTGTTAGTGGAAAAATAAGACTAATTGTACAATTCATGAGGAAAACTAGCAATTTCAAATTGTGTCACCTCGAGGGTGAGCGGTCGAATATGGTATCTAAGGGAGGGGACGTTTTCAAGAACTTCATCATCACTTTCATGATTATGACCATCCTTCTTATTATTCGTTCTAGATACATTTTCACTATCTGATGTGCTACGTGTGTACAAGTTTTAAATTTATAAAAGGTGATTTACCAAGTCTATCAATAACACATATGATACGCGTTCGGGGTCAAAGGAACCTTCCTTTTCTTCGAGCAAGTTTTTCAACCACCTAGGCAGTGAACCTAATCGTTGTAGTGTAGTATTAGGGTTAGCCTCAGGATTGATATCGTTCTCTAGGGGAATAGGAATGCTAGTGAAAATTTACTACGCTAAGGTTGGGGTTGAGGAAGATTATTTTTTATATTTTTTTAGAAATTTGAAAGGTACGAATCTCGGGGTATTGGATTTGGGGGGTGGTATTTCTACCGATTAGTATACTATTATCTATTCTAATTAACTAAGCTAAGGGGTAGTCTATGTCTAATTGATGTGTGCTCGTATGATGATTAAAAATGTGTCTACCTAGATGCTATTACTCCCTAGTTATCTTTTATTGATGGTTGAATTGTCACGTCCTTATTCTTAACGCGTTGTGTCTTCTAAAGTCGTAGGGTATGCTTTTTTCCCTAACTCTTTGAGGATACCTTAAGGTTATTGCCTACAAAATCTCTAGGATTTATAAACTAACTCTAAGGTTATCTTTGAATTTTTAGCCTACAATAACTCTAGGCGGTTATAAACTAATGTTCACAAAGATTACTCAAGCATTAAAAACACAACAATGGCCTATTGCAATCCTAAGCCAATTACAATTAAGAGAAGAGACAACCAATCAATATTCAATAACTAGGTTTCATAGATCTAGGCAAACACACAAGTAAATTAGCCGGACATGGTAAACATGCAAGCATACACACATACAATCGAAGACATAATGAAAGCAATGAAGTAGATTACTTATCTTGATGTACAATAGGGTATGAGAACCCTAAGATACTGCCCAAGACAACCAAAAATAGTTTTTAGGTTTTACTCCACAATTCTACCTCTCTAAAAGTTCAAAAATATAAATTCTATATCTAGAGTTACAACTGCGACAGCGTCACTCTTTCATTGTGACGTCGTCGGATCGCCGTCATTAGGTTTTCGTCTTGACCAAGTCAACTTTGTGACGGCGTCACGTTGGGGTTATGACGCGTCGGCTTCATCTTTGACGCCTCGAATACGGATCTAGGTCGCCCGAGTTGTGACGCCTACTCTTTAAAGCTGACGCGTCAAGTAAAAATAGCAATTTCACTCGAGTCAGTAGCAATTAGAGGGGATGCGTCGCCGCTTTATTTGTGACGCCGTCGGTGCTTTCCAGCAGACTCGAGTGTCTTGATCTTGACTTTAGCCATTTTCTTCACATATTCACGCCTTTTCGTCCAAATAAGCATCATCCCGCATTTTGCCTTCAAGAGACCTAAAAAGTGAAAAGGAACAAAATTAAGCGAAGAACGGATATAAAAGTGGTCGATTAAGGGCTTAAATGACCCCTCAAAAGTGTACCTTTTAAATCCTTATCAATATACGAGCAAGTGAACTCGTCCGTTATTGCAAGATTGTAATGGTAAGTCGGGATCGTTCGCAGGGATTTGTGAGTGAATCAAGAAACAAGTATAAAATCTACTATAGCAATCCAAAAGTAAATAATAACGAAAATTGAGATAATGAAATTCAGATGATTAAAACTACACTTGCTTAAACTAGTTTCTTACCCTTAAAAAAGTATGATTGTGTTAACCTCTTCTTCACATGTTGGTTATGATAATTAGTTGGTATACTAATCTATTGTTCTTAAAAGTTAAACCTTCGTCAAGATTTTAGTTTATAAAAACAAGCATTAAGTTTAACCAATCAATTCAAGATCAGTTCAAGTTTCATAAGTTTATATTCATAAACTTAAACACAAAAGCATCCATTTGTCTTATCAAATTTGCTTAAGAAATGGTCAATACAAAAGGTAACCGATTATAGATGTTAGGAATTTGAAATTCCATAAGGAAGTGTCGGTCACCCCAATTCTAGTCTAGCATATGTTAGCTTGTAGACATTACGTTATCTATTAGTTAGTTAGTTAGTTAGAGTAACACCGTGGAGGACGGGCGGGTCTTTCCCCACTGTATGCCTGATCCACAGCCCGTAGGTGGCGTATTATGTAAAAACTATAAATTCCCTCTACCTCCCAAGGTAGAGGGTTGGACCTTTCACTCAATCTAACCTTTCTTTCTTTTGTTTAATTTCTCTCTCTATAATGGATCCCATCTTCTACTTTCTCTCTCTAAAATCTATCTCATTCGAACCTTATTTGTGCTTGATTATGTGTTTATGAAAACCAATATCTAACAATTGGTATCAAGAGCCATGGTTTGATCACTCATCTTTCATGTTCTTGGACTTCTAGTGGTTTTCATAAGGTTTTTAGGTTTGAATGAGTTTAGAGTAGTTAGCATCATTTGGATAATTTCTAGTGTTAAATTTTGGATTTTGATTGTACTTTTGTGTTTAGAATCATTATAAGTGTTTAGGTTTTAGTTTGGAAGGCTTGAATCATCGTGGTTAAGTTTTTTTGGATTGAGAAGTGGTATTTTGTAAGTTTGTTGGATGCGAGTTGTGTCTCGAATGGTTTTCTTTGATGCGAGTTGTCATAGTCTTGATGCGAGTTGTCTATTCTGAGCTTGCTTATTGAAGCGAGTTGTCTTATAAGCGAGTTGTCAGCCTATGCGAGTTGTGTTTTATGCGAGTTGACTGTTAAGCGAGTTGTCATTTAAGCGAGTTGTTAAACAGGGTGCGAGTTGTCTTGTACTGCGAGTTGTATTGTACTGCGAGTTGTCTCCTACTGCGACTTGTCTTGGCTGCGAGTTGTCTAGGGTGCGAGTTATCTTGGGTGCGAGTTGTCTTGGGTGCGTTTTGTTGACTTTTCCCGACAAAACTTTAAACGGCCATAACTTTTGAACCGTAACTCCATTTTCACCGTTCTACCGGTCCCTATATTTGTGACGACTCAGGAGTGAAATTGCTATTTTATACCTGACGGCGTCAGGCTTTGAAGAGTAGGACATCACGAAGACTTTTCTCCTCAGACGGCCTAGATCCAGATTCAGACAACATCAGAGCTGAAGCTGATGGCGTCACAACCACAATGTGATGTCGTCCCAAAGTTGACTTGGCCAAGACGAAACCCTAATGACGGCGATCTGACAGCATCACAATTAAAAGGTGACGCCGTCGCAGTTGTAAATCTATATATAGAATTTGATTTTCAGACTTTTAAGAGAAGTAGACTTGTGGAGTAAAAACCTAAAACGATTGTAGTCCGTCTTGGACAGTATTTTAGGGTTCTAATACCCTATTTTACATCGAGATAAGTTATTTATTCCCTTGATCTCATTATGTCTTCGATTGAATGTGTGTATGCTTGCATGTTTAACATGTCCGGCTAATTTACTTGTGTGTTTGCTTAGATCTATGAAACCTAGTTATTAAATATTGATTGGTTGTCTCTTATCTTAATTGCAATTGGCTTAGGAGTGCATGAAGCCATCGTTGTGTTTTTAGTGCTTGATTAATCTTTGTTGAACATTAGTTTATAGTTACTAGTGGAATTGTAGGCTAAACATCCAAAGATAACCTTAGTGTTACGTTTATGAATCCTAGAGATTTCGTAGTCATTAACCTTAGGTAGCTTCAAAGAGTTAGGGATAAAGCACACCTACGACCTTAGAAAACACAACGCGTAAAGAATAAGGACGTGACAATTTAACCATCAATAAAAGATAACTAGGGAGTAATAGTATCTAGGTAGACACATCTTTAATCATCATACGGGCACACTTCAATAGACATAGACTACCCATTAGATTAGATAATTAGAATAGTAGAGTAATCGGTAGAATTACCACCCCAAATCCAAACCCCAAGATCGTACCTTTAGTTATCAAAAAAATATAAAAAGAAAAAAATAAACTTCCTCAACCTCAAACCTTAGCGTAGTAATTTCTCACTAGCATTCGATAACATCAAATAGTCCCGAATATTAAGTGTCAATTTCCCGATAATGCTTGTAATTTATATCATTTATATGGATTTACGCTTGTTTTCTATTGTTTTCCACTTTCAGGTAAATTACGAGCATTGGAGCTAAAGAGACGCGGAACTGGAGAAATATCTAAAAATTTATCATAGTATGATACTTTGAAGAATTTACGCCATAACTCATCTCTCACATTACGCCGTAACTAAAGCATGACTCAGAAAACCAACTCATCAGAAGGTTACGGCGTAACTCTCCCCAAAAGCTACGACGTAACTATATTAGGTCAAATGAGGTTCCACGCCGCTGATAACTGCGCCGTAACTATTCCATCAACTATGGCGTAACAAATTTTATTGAAGACTACGGCGTAACCACTAATAAGGTTACGCCGTAACTAGCAGATCTAGTGTAAAATACGAAGGAATTGAAGGTTACGGCGTAACTCTTGTTATAGTTACGCCGTAACCCAGATCTGGCCTATAAATAACCCACAAATTCTAGCATTTTTAATCATCCCATTCCACACACAACAATCGAGAACGTGGGAAAAGTTAAAGAAGGTCTAGAGGAGCATACGGAGTCGTCTCGAGGAGAAATCACTCCCCTACGCTAAGCATTAGCATTTTATATTTTCTTTACTTTCAATTCATGTATTTCGTACCTTTGAATATTGAATTGGTTTGTATGATTAATATGAGCGCTAAGCACCTCTTGGTGTTGGCCTAGTTATGATTCCTTAATTGTTTTGTTTGCATTTACACTACTTCGCATAATTATTTCTAAGTGTATGCATGCATAGTTTATTGGTAGCTACCCTTGTTTAGGTAGTTTTGAATGGCGGTAGAGGCCAATTGCCTAGGAGATATGACCAACTGACCCAAGGTGAGCGGATCGAGACAGAAGGATAAGATATGACCAACCGACGACCCTTTCTACTTGTGCGATTTGACCAACCGATCACCTACCGCTTGGATGAACTTAAGAATTAGGGGTGAGTGTTTGTTGCTAACGCCCGGGCACTCACTATTATAAATCTAGCATGTAGCGGTACTTAATGACTTGGCTTAGGGGACCAGGAACAACATGACTTATGAGGGGACACCTGACTTCTTTTGTGGTGGCATCTTTGCTGATAGGTTAGGGCGAATTAACCAAATGTTGTCCTCTCGACTTTGACCCCACCTGAAGTAATTGGAAATAAGTAGACGTAGACATTACTAGCTAGGAAGAATAACTAGGTTAGCACCACTCTCATCTATTGATTTACCCTTTACCTTTTATCTGCCTTTATTTGCTTTATTCTGCTTTAGTAGTTTAATTAATTAATTCCTTATCGAAACCATTATTAATCTGTGACACCTAGACTTAGTAATAATCCAACACACATAGCTCTTGGGACGACCTCGGCTTTATTGAATACTACACTACACAATGACCGGGTACACTGCCCGTTAGTGCACTAGGGTAGACCATAGGTATAACGAGACTTTATAAATATTAAAACACAGTCAAGAAACCCGCATCACATTCCTATTCCCCTAGAGAACGATATCAATCCCCGAGACTTATCCTAATACTACACTACAACGATTAGGTTCACTACCTAGGTGGTTGAAAAACTTGCTCGAAGAAAAGGAAGTTTCTTTCTACCCCGAACGCCGTTGTACGCGTATCAACATGATTAAAAGTCTTACAATGATTGGAATAAGATTACAAATTACTTAGCAATGTTGCCCACAGTATTGGTGTTGACTTCTCGGGGGTTTGACTTCCAAATGTTGACTTCTTGGGCCTCTAAACTTTCTTGGACTTCTAATGATGAATTTGAGAGCTATTTGAGAATGATTTGATGAGTAGTGAGTTTGTATTGAAGTGTGTGTGTTCAAATGATCACAAAAGGCTCTGTTTATACTAATCTCAAGGCCTAGGGTTATTAATTTGAACTTGGCATCCAAAGAGCTTGGAAGGACTAGATGCTAAGGATTTAAAACATACACTTTTAAGGGGTCATTTAACCCCTTAATCGCCCACTTTTATATCCGTTACTGCTTAATTTTGTTCATTTTCACTTTTAGGTCTCTTGGAAGCAAAATGATGGAATGATGCATTTTTGGACGAAAATGAGTGAATATGTGAAGAAAATGGCTAAGTTAAGATCAAGACTCTCAAGCTGCTGGAATTACACCGACGGCGTCCCAAACAGAGGGCGACGCTATCCCTCCCTACGTAATTAAATTTGTGACGACTCAGTAGCGCTTTTGCTATTTTACACCTGTCGGTGTCAGGCTTTGAAGAGTAAGGGCATCATGAAGACTTTTCTTCTCAGACGGCCTAGATCCAAATTTAGACGACGCCATCGTTGAAGATCGACGCGTCACGACCACAACGTGACGCCGTCCCATGATAACGCTACACGCGTCGTTCGGGGTCAAGGAAACTTCCTTTTCTTGAGCAAGTTTTATAACACCCTAGGCGATGAACCTAATCGTTGTAGTGTAGTAATTAGGGTAAGCCACGGGTATTGATATCGTTCTCTAGGGAATAGGAATGCTAGTAAGAAGTTACTACGCTAAGGTTAAGGTTGAGGAAGATTATTTTTGTATTTTTATGTTTTATGAAATGGAAAGGTACGAATCTCGGGTATTGGATTTGGGGGTTGGTATTTCTACCGATTACTCTACTATTATCTAATTATCTAAACTAAGGTTGTGGGAGTCTATGTCTAATTAATGTGTGCTCGTATGATAGTTTAAAGATGTGTTTACTTAGGTTGTACTACTCCTTAATTATCTCCTATTGATGGTTGAGTTGTCACGTCCTTATTCTTAGTTGCGTTGTGTGTCTAAAGTTGTAGGGTATCGTTTCTCCCAACTCTTTGAACTTACCAAAGGGTCTCGTCTACAAAACCCACTAGGGATGATAAACTCTTACTCTAAGGCACTCTTTGGATAATTTAGCCTACAACTACTCGGTAATCATATTCTAAGGTTCACAAAGATGAATCAAGCATTAAGTACACAACGAATGACCTATCGCATTACTAGATCATTGATCAACTAAGATAAGAAACAACCAATCAATATTCAATAATTAAGTTTCATACTTCCTAAGCAAACACACAAATAAATTAGCGGACATGGAGAACATGCAAGCATACACACAAATAATCAAAGACATAATTGAATTGATGAAGTAAATACTTATCTTGATGTAAGATAGGGTTTAAAACCCTAAAATCTTGTACAAGACACCTTAGGTTCGGTTTTAGGTTTTCACTCCAAAAGACTCTCTAAAAGCGAAAAATTCGGATTCTATATATAAGATTACATATGCGACGGCGTCACCTTATGTTTCGTGACGCCGTCGTGTCGCCGTCATTAGGGTTTCGTCTTGGCCACGTTAACCTTGCGACGGCGTCACCTTATGTCCGTGTGCCGTCGTCTCTTGACCGGCGTCGTGCGGGTTGCATCTAGGCCGTCCGAGTAGCAACGGCCTACTCTTTTAAAGCCCGACGTCGTCACTTGAAAATAGGGTATTTGGCTCTTGTATCGTCACAAAAATCCTCCGACGGCGCCGCAATTAACACCGACGCCGTCGCCTACATTTCATGACTTTGAGTGTCTCGATTCGACTTTGGCCATTTTCTTCATATATTCGCGCCTTTTCGTCCAAATAAGTGCCATTCCAGCATTTTGCCTTCAAGAGACCTAAAAGTGAAAAGGAACGATATTAAGCAATAACGGATACAAAAGTGATCAAATAAGGACTTAAACGACCCTCAAAATGGTACCTTTTAAAACCTTATCAAATATCCCTACACTTGTTATTTGCTTGTCCTCAAGCAAATGTGCTTTTAGCCAATTAATTTATAAGTTAGGGGTCATGAAGCATTAATTCAAAACGGTCCACAACACATATAAGCCCATAAAAGTCATAACAAGCACGGAAATTACATACTAGCACCTCACATGGGGTGTTTGGATACTCACATCTCTCTCGGTGTATATATGAAATATAACAAATAGGAAATGGAAGATAAACACTCATTAACCGGTCCTAGTACATAGATTACCATAGGCTTGAGAATAGATCAAACCTCCATCGCTTTGGCGTAAGCACCTAGGAAAGACTATCAAAGAGGTCTTTTAAAGGGTTGTAACGTTAGGCTTACGGTAGGGAAACAAGGGTTTGGTGGGATAGGCTATTTAGTGGTGGCAAGTCAAAATCTCTATGTTAAATGCATACGAAGAATGGCGTTGCTAAGCCAAGACTCGACACTCTAAAACTCTAGGCAACGAAATAAACAAACATAAATTTAAAGGATAGATGTAGGATGGTAGCCCGTATTTTTTTTTTTTTTTTTTTTTTTTTTTATTTTTTTATTTTTTTTTTTTTTTTTTTTTCTATTTTTTTTTTTTTTCATACACTTTTACTCTACCATCCTCTACGGTAACATCAAAATGATAGGGATTTATAGGCACATCCCTACACTTGAGTTTTATTACTCTAACACTAATTTGACCCGAATTGAAAAGATCAAAACACTTGGGGTACATTGTTATGCAAACAAAGGGAATTTGAATTTAACGTTCCCTTCCGTCATTTCACAAACTTTAACTTTTCCCATGAATCCCAATCGTCCCAAAGCGTATACAAAGGATATGACTCGACTTAGCAACTCATGCAAGCAACTAGATAATTGAACTAAGGGTTTAGGGTGATAACAATAATGCACTAAAAGTGAGTGCATATAGGGTAGGCTAAGGCGATTTGGGTGTATATTTGGGGTGGGGTGTAAACAATGCTCTTCATTGATATTCGAAAAACCGAAACATCACGAGAACCGCGAAAAGATAGGCTCGAGGGGTTAACTAGGGTATCGTGTACTAAAGATGAGTACAACGCAAAGGGTGTGGGGAATTACTCAACCGATGTGGAAGAAGTAATTATATTACGGGTATCAAACAAGGGTTATCCTAATGCCTCTTATCATTTAGTTATTCCTAACTACACAAGTGTAGTCTCACTTGCGATCTCGAATGCATCACAAAACAAGTTCTAGAATCTAATATACTACCGGTTCACACTCTAAGCATTGAAGATGAATGCTTTAATTCCTACTAATCTAAGGCGATCCTCACATTTTGGGTGGAATTTGGGTGGTAAAGGGTTTTGTGCTAATCATGCAACTTCCTATCCATGAGACGCTTTTGTTAAGACTAATGGCCCACTCCTATATGTCATGAAAAATTTTAAATTTGGTGCCAAAATTACCCTAACCGACATTTTCTCATGGTTTATTACAAAAGTGCAATTGGACAAAGCAAATAATCAAGGATAAGCATAGTTTCAAAGTTCCGTTTATTTTCCTCCCTACACTTAAACCGAACATTGTCCCCAATGTTCCCGAAAGTATCAAAGTTATGATAAAAGAAGGTAATTAAAAGCGAAAGAAACTAGTACTCCCCGATTAGCTCGGTAGGATCCGTGTAAAGTGGTGGTTAAATCCTTTTCAAGAAGAATTATTGCGTGAAAAGCTCCTTCCAATCTTATGTAACTTCTTCTTGACAAACTAAACACGCACACTTGAAGAAAACAAACGAAACCTTCGCGTAAAATCGGCGGTAATAATATATATAAGACTCGATTTAAACTAGGATATAATGCTTGTGGAATGGATGTTTACTGAATTTCTAAGAAAATTAAGACACGGAAAATTCCAAAATTTATAAGTAGCTCGAAAACGAGAAAAAGTAATCGATGTTTTACTCCTTCGACGCGTCGTCAGTTGCAATCTGACGCCGTCAGTTATCCCGACAAAAAGCGGTGCGATTTTACGGAAAAAATTCGGAAAATTTACATCTTTAGAATCTGGAAAAATTTCGCAAAAACATCCATTATGACTCGATACAAGCATTTGACTCGAACAAACAAACATAAATATCTTTTAGTTAATTGTTATTCTCATGTTTACGTTTCTTTTGAAAACGTGTGTAATCCTCCCTACACTTATCCCTTATGTAAAATACCTTTATATGCAATTAAGACGAGGTTAAAAACAAAATAAAGCATTTTTACAAATTTAAACATGAGGATAAACAATTAATAAAAGATATATGACACTAACAAGCAAACAATTAAGCATGGGTTGCCTCCCACGAAGCGCTTTTCTTTATTTAAGAGTCTTGTAGCTAGACTCATAGTCGTGCTCCTACGTTGCCTCACTACCGCCACCTTGACGGTCTCTAATGGGGGATTCCATGTTGTAGAAGTGCCCTATAATGCACTTCTCTAAGAGTTCATCCTCTCCCCAATCGGTTCTATATTCCGGTCCTAGGCTCAAGCAATCCTTATAGAATCCGAAAATCTTAGCCATAACATAATCTACACCTTTCTCCCTATCCTCATCATTCCTATAATAGACCGACAGTTTAAGTTCCTTTTCATCATTAGAGAGTGATGAAAACTTCTCAATCTTAAACGGCATTTGGTAAGCTATGTCATCGGTCTCATTCTTGAATCGCACTACTCTAACGAGGGATTATAGGTCATCCGGTGCTTTCTATGAAAGGTTTTCCTAGAATAACATGGGACAAGCTAGGGTCTATGGCGTGCTAATATCATCCACAATTATGAAGTCCGTAGGAAGCGTGAAACTACCTACATAAGCGGGCAATCCCTTAATTCTTCCGAGAAAATTGCAACTAACATTAGGATCATTGGGGTCTTGCCTAGTTGGAATAGGCTTCTTCAATATCCAATTGTAGTAGGTGCTAGTCATTATGTTGATTGGGGACTTGCGATCAATGTAGGCCTTTGCCACAAAAAGGTGTCCTATGCAACATGGTATGTTAAGATTCCAAGGGTTCCCAAACTTGATTCTAGGACTTTTCCTAACATACATGTGACGGAGGTCACGCACTAAGTGAGGGTGGCGAGATAGTTCTTTTTCCGTAGGAAATTTGTTGAAATAGTCAATGTCTACTTCATCTACTTCCTCGGGTGTTTCATCATCCACAAGTGTATGGTCCTCTTCGTCATCTGTTCTATCCGGTTTCACTAAGGCGATGGTATTGACGAATTGGACGTGCTTAGTTAGCTTGCTTGGATCCTTAATCTCTATACCTGAAGGCTCGGGAGTTGAGATAGCACTAACCTTCTTATCACTATTAGTTATGGCTTTCAAAAGGTTGTCTATTTTCCTATCCATCTCGGCTTGTTGATGGTTAAAGCGGTCCGAGAGCTTAGCCATTTGGGTTTCTTGAGATGCAACTAGGTTATGCAACATCCCTTCGACGTTTTGTTGGTTAGGACCGTTAGGTGGGGGCCATGAGAAATCATTGGAGGTGAATTCTTTGGTTTGTCCCGAGAAGTCGGGCTTGCCTTTCCATGCCTCTCGGGTTTCATTGAAATTCCTAGGTCCGGGTATTGTAGGAATCTTCCTCCGTTCCATTAATACGTGAGGATGCGTAGTCAACGGAAGCATGTTCGGGGGATCGAGTGCTAGTGCGCGTGTTATGAGGATCACAAAACGGCTCACACGAGGAAGAAACTTTGTTCACATGGTGTGAAGATTTAGGATTTTCGTAGGAGCTCATTAGGAATTTAACTTGATCTTCAAGTTCGATCATCCTACGGTCGGAAGGAGGCAAGGAGATTGCCTTAACGGTTTTGGGCAGCTCACGGGGGTCATCCCAACTTTCGTTGTCATAGAGGGCGAGGTCCTCTATTATACCCCATGATTCTTCCGCGGTGAGATCACTAAGTTTTCCACCGGCCGCTTGGTCAATGGATCGCTTAGTGGGGAAGTTGACATGATCATAAAAGATTTGGACTTGGAGCCAAAGATCAATGCCGTGATGAGGACTTTATGAAGTAAGTCCTTGAATCGAGTCCATGCTTCGTAGAGATTCACCTTGACGTTGTTGGAACATCAAGATGTCATTCCTAAGCTTAGTGGTTCTCCCGGTGGGAAAAATTGAGCAAGGAAGCGAGAGGTAAGATCATCCCAACTTGAGATGGAGCCGGGGAAGTCGCTCAAGCCAATTACTAGCTTGGTCCCGTAGAGAGAATTGGAAGAGACGCAGCGCGTGGTCTCCCGAGTAGTAGCATCAAGGTCGATGGAATCGACAATTTTGAGAAATCCTCGGATCTTGATTTGGATCTTGAACGAAGTCCATGGAATGCACATCCGTTTTGCACCAACCGGATGGTGTCGGATCGCAGGGCCGTAGTTTGGGCTTGGTCGGGAAGCTCAATGGTGTTCCTATAGCCTAGGTGGCTTGGTCTTGAGTATTCACCAAGAGTACGGGCTCTTGGCGGGTCATTTGGTGGTGGGTTGATGAGTGGTGGTTGGTTATCATCCTCCATGATGAAAAGTGATGGGTGTTACGAACAAAGATCACGAAGAAGGGGGATAGACTAAGAGAAAGCTAAAAATGAGAAAAATTTACTTGATAGGAATCAAGCAAAGAACCTAAACGAGGTGGACTACTAACTAGCTATTCTATTCCCGCGTGCGCCAAAAACTTGATAACGCTACACGCGTCGTTCGGGGTCAAGGAAACTTCCTTTTCTTGAGCAAGTTTTATAACACCCTAGGCGATGAACCTAATCGTTGTAGTGTAGTAATTAGGGTAAGCCACGGGTATTGATATCGTTCTCTGGGGAATAGGAATGCTAGTAAGAAGTTACTACGCTAAGGTTAAGGTTGAGGAAGATTATTTTTGTATTTTTATGTTTTATGAAATGGAAAGGTACGAATCTCGGGTATTGGATTTGGGGGTTGGTATTTCTACCGATTACTCTACTATTATCTAATTATCTAAACTAAGGTTGTGGGAGTCTATGTCTAATTAATGTGTGCTCGTATGATAGTTTAAAGATGTGTTTACTTAGGTTGTACTACTCCTTAATTATCTCCTATTGATGGTTGAGTTGTCACGTCCTTATTCTTAGTTGCGTTGTGTGTCTAAAGTTGTAGGGTATGCGTTTCTCCCAACTCTTTGAACTTACCAAAGGGTCTCGTCTACAAAACCCACTAGGGATGATAAACTCTTACTCTAAGGCACTCTTTGGATAATTTAGCCTACAACTACTCGGGTAATCATATTCTAAGGTTCACAAAGATGAATCAAGCATTAAGTACACAACGAATGACCTATCGCATTACTAGATCATTGATCAACTAAGATAAGAAACAACCAATCAATATTCAATAATTAAGTTTCATACTTCCTAAGCAAACACACAAATAAATTAGCGGGACATGGAGAACATGCAAGCATACACACAAATAATCAAAGACATAATTGAATTGATGAAGTAAATACTTATCTTGATGTAAGATAGGGTTTAAAACCCTAAAATCTTGTACAAGACACCTTAGGTTCGGTTTTAGGTTTTCACTCCAAAAGACTCTCTAAAAGCGAAAAATTCGGATTCTATATATAAGATTACATATGCGACGGCGTCACCTTATGTTTCGTGACGCCGTCGTGTCGCCGTCATTAGGGTTTCGTCTTGGCCACGTTAACCTTGCGACGGCGTCACCTTATGTCCGTGACGCCGTCCTCTTCGACTTCGGCGTCGTGCGGGTTGCATCTAGGCCGTCGAGTAGCAACGGCCTACTCTTTTAAAGCCCGACGTCGTCACTTGAAAATAGGGTATTTGGCTCTTGTATCGTCACAAAAATCCTCCGACGGCGTCGCAATTAACACCGACGCCGTCGCCTTCATTTTCAGTGACTTTGAGTGTCTCGATTCGACTTTGGCCATTTTCTTCATATATTCGCGCCTTTTCGTCCAAATAAGTGCCATTCCAGCATTTTGCCTTCAAGAGACCTAAAAGTGAAAAGGAACGATATTAAGCAATAACGGATACAAAAGTGATCAAATAAGGACTTAAACGACCCTCAAAATGGTACCTTTTAAAACCTTATCGTTAGTTTATGAATCCTAGAGATTTCGAGGCAATAACCTTAAGGTAGTCTCAAAGAGTTAGGGAAAAGCATACCCTACGACCTTAGAAAACACAACGTTAAGAATAAGGACGTGATAATTCAACCACCAATAAAAGATAACTAGGGAGTAATAGTATCTAGGTAGACACATTTTTAATCATCATACGAGCACACATCAAAAGACATAGACTACCCTTAGTTTAGATAATTAGATACTCCTTAGTAGAGTAATCGGAGAAGTACCAAACCCCAAATCAAAACCCCGAGATTTTACCCTTAGCTTTATAAAAATATAAAAGATAAAAATAATCTTCCTCAACCTCAAACCTTAGAGTAGTACATCTCTCACTAGCATTCCTATTCCCTAGAGAACGATATCAATACCGAGGCTTACCCAATACTACACTACAACAATTAGGTTCACCGCCTAGGGTGTTGAAAAACTTGCTCGACAATAAGGAATTTACTTTGACCCCGAACGCGTTATACGCCCATCACTAGAATACACCAAGAAAGGACCTATAATCTATTGGATACAAGTGAGGAGTCTTAGTGATGAAGAAATAAGATTTTTTTCACCGAATCGGTTGCGGTGGCAACCGATCGGTCGGTCTTCTTTACTAACCTCCAACCAAATCCGTTGCGGGTGGCAACCGATCGGTTGGTCTTCCCCAGCAGGTGACTTGCTTGCTTTGATTTATTCTAATGCGTAGCTCTTGATTCTTCATCAAAAGTTGAACCATTGGGACATACGTGCTTGACATGTCTCTATGAAATGGAAATCTCCTTGTATGAATACGGATCTTCATTTATCTAACATTGTTTTACTTTTCCTTCTATTTCCCTGCACTTGGTTACATATACTTAGGGATGAGCACGGTACCGGTCCCGTACCGATCCCGTACCGAATTAGTGATACCGATTATTTCTCGAGCATAAATTAGTGGTACCGGTACCGTACCGAACGGGATTCGGATATCGGCACCGCACCAGAAATCGGGTTTCCGCTTTTGAATTTCCGATTTGGTACCGTCCGCATCGAATTAGTGGTCCCGATTTTTCACCTTATTTCGTAATCACGGTACTGCATCAGTATTTCAAGAATCGGTACCGTTTCGGTACGGTACCGGTTCGGTTCCGGGATTCGGTTCGAAATGCTCATCCCTACATATACTAGAAAAACGTTCTTTGATACGATTAAGTACTAAAAGCATATGAATATAACCAAATAACGTACATAAAAGCACGAATAACGCTACTAAAAACATGTACAATTTGAGCGTTATCGAAATCCTCAACACTTAAACTTTGCTTGCCCTCAAGCAAATCTAAAATTTAAATAAAATATCCACCGGTGCATGTGAATATGATTGAGAAAATGTGATGCAAATCTACCAAGTACAAGTACAAGATAGGATCCATCGTGTTAGCTTTAATAATGAAAAAAAATCAATATGTTTGACAATATACAATGATTTTCTTGCACGATTAACATTTCAAAACACCTCACGAAAAAGGAATGAAATAAAATTCACTCAATCACTTAATTTTTTAGGTAGAGTAAATACGAGAAATCACACTCATTGCTCAGTCATGATTTGTTTATTACCATAAGCTTGTACAAGAAACAGAACTCCACCGACGTGGCGTGAGCACCAAGTGTAAACATCTAAAGAGGTCTTTTATTCGGGTTTAAATGTTAGGCTTCAGGTAATTAAAGGGTATGGATGAGGCATGGGATTATTTATTTAATTGGTTTTAAAAGAAAAATAAAGTCAAGTCTAATACCCATGTTGCTAGTCATCAAATAATCCGCAAACCAGTAAATGATTATAGATACATTCTTTCTTTTCTTTGGACTTCCACAAATCTTCACATCGATTCGCCATAACAATATTCTTCATACATAGCACATTGGCTAACACTTATTACATAATAATTTTTTTTTAACATTAACTCTTTCTTCGAAATGGCACACTCGAATGATAAAGTGCGGTTACTCATAATCATCAAGACAATCCAATCGTACCAAGCAACTAGCAACCAACCGTTTAGACATCGAAAAAGGTTAGGCTAAGGCTTAAAAGTGTAAAATGTTATTGTATTTTTCGAGTTAACAAAATGAAAAGATTAGCTCGGAGGTGTACTAAGGGTATCTAGCACTAAAATGAGTGCTAAAAATAGGTCCATGTGGGTAGTTAACTAACCGATAAAGTTAGCTAATATATCATTAGATGTAAAATGGAAGGCCATTTGGGTTTAAATCCTAGGGTGCCTCTTTATCACACGAATACATGATGAGCGTATAACGCGTTCGGGGTCAAAGGAACTTCTTTTTCGTCGAGCAAGTTTTTCAACACCCTAGGCAGTGAACCTAATCGTTGTAGTGTAGTATTAGGTAAGCCTCGGGTATTGATATCGTTCTCTAGGGGAATAGGATTGCTAGTGAGAGATGTACCACACTAAGGTTTGAGGTTGAGGAAGATTATTTTTTTATCTTTTTTTTTATAAAGCTAAGGATAAAATCTCGGGGTTTGGATTTGGGGGTTTTGGTACTTCTACCGATTACTCTAATTATCTAATTATCTAAAATAAGGGTAGTCTATGTCTACTTGATGTGGGCTCGTATGATGAGTAAAATGTGTCTACCTAGATACTATTACTCCCTAGTTATCTTTTATTGGTGGTTGAATTGTCACGTCCTTATTCTTAACGCGTTGTGTTTTCTAAGGTCGTAGGGTATGTTTTTTGATGAGTGTCTAAATACTCATCATTTTTATACCTTTTAAACTGCAAAATCATCTGAAAACACTCAGAAACGCATCAAAATGATTAAAATATCACAAATTAGTGTTTTATGTGTTTTAAATGCAAAAATATCAAAATCAGATGAAAAACATATCAAATTTGCAAAAATTGCAGTTTTAGTCCCCCAAGTTACAAAAGTTGTCAAAATCAGTCCCTGGTCATTTCAAAACTTGTAAAATATCATTTTAGGTCCTTGGGATTCATAAGTTGTTCAAAATAATCCTTTGAAGTTAAAAATCACAAATTTACAACTTTGGTCCCTCAACTTTGCAAAAGTGTCAAAAATAGTCCTTAAGGTTTTAAAAGTGAAAATTATAAAATTTTAACCTTGTACTATTTATAAATGACAAAAATGGTCCTTATGATAAACGTTTGGGAAATTACACTTTTAGTCCCTCAAAATCCAAAAAATGACAATAAAGGTCCTTTTAAGTTTAAAAATGGGAGATTATCAAATATGGTCCTTTTAATATTCACACTTGGCAATATAGGTCCTTGTGATAACTTTGGTATTGTGGCAGTTTTGGTCCTCAACTTTCAGAATGTTACATAATTAGTCCTTGTGTATTCAAGCTTAACCAATTGGACCCTTGTTATTAACAAAGCCCAAACAAACTCCCTTGGCCCAAACCTTTAACCCGGTCTACTATCCAACCCAACCCTTAGACCGGTCAACCCACCACCCTGATCAAATAAAACACAAACGCGCCTAAAGTCCTCTTCCCACTTGTTTACTCGCCCATGTACGCTTCTCTCAACAAACCATCCCCTCCTCAACATTTTCCTTTCCCTGTCCCCCACCTCATCATAACTCCAAATAACATTAAATGCATCTTTTCCTCTTTACTCAACCCCTACACTGTCAAAATCAATTCCTTAAAATGATCAAATGGCTAAAATTTCACTTAGCCATCCAATGGCCCTAAATAATGGTGGGATTCAATCAAGGAGGTGAGAGAAAGCTAGTGGGAGTATAAAAGAGAAGTGAGATGCAGCTTCAAAAGTGTAGCTAGTTTCATTTTTTTTCTTTTATGTCGTTTTTATTTAAAATGTCTTAGTTTTAGTTTAAATGTTATAATTTCGGTTTCCTTGTATCACATTCAAGTAAAGAACTATTGTATTAAGCTTTGGAGTATTAATCTTAGTTTTCTTATAAAATATCAAGTTTATGGTTCCTTTGTCTAATTTGCAGTTTTTAAAACCTTATGTTCAATCTTCTAAATAGCTCATGTTGTAATCAAATAAGCTCATTTAAGCTTTTTAGAGCCTTTGGTATGCCTTTGGAATCAGTTTAAGCAATTTAGTAAAAAGTCAACCAAAGTCAACTGTTGATGCTCATGGGGTTCTATAATGAACAATGGTGATGCAGAGGTGAATTTGGGTTGCTCTAGATTAGGTGAGTTTGGTTTTGTGTTTGGTATTGGTCTGCAAACCAGTTGGCACATGTGAGTTTGTATTTCATATTTTCAAATTTCAAGTCATATTGCAGCTTATGCTTATCATGTATCTGTGGTCATTCTTGATTCTAATGTGTTTATTTAGGTGTATTTAGGGTAGTAAACTCAGTATTGATCAGTAGTACCTTCTGGTTCTGTGTTTGTTCTCATGTTAGTTTGAATTTCATTTTTTAAGTGGTGTTTGGCACAGTTGTAAAAACTGTGTTAGAGGGTCTTGTAGTGATAGGATTTAGTTGGTTCAAGTCTTTGTATTCATAAGAAACTCATTTCTGCCTTTGACTTGTGCCCGCAAGTTATAAAAGTCAAAATTACTTCAAAATTGCCCTAGCAGTTCACTGTTAAAGATTTTACAACTCAAAATCTCTTTTTGTGTTTAGAATACCATAACCTAGCTTTCAGTAACTTTATTTTATCACATTGCATCATTTTCAAGTAGCAAATCCTGATCAAAGTTGGAGAAAGTCAAAATTCGGTTTCATCAAAAAGTCAAAAGTGAATAAACTCGGTTTGAGCCCAAATAGGTAGATTTTCTTGAGCTCATTTCGATCCATTTTCAATGAAATCTTGTTATTTTAAAAGCCCTCCTGGTCTAGTTTCTTATATCCATTTTATCATAATTTTGTGATTTTTTTTATAACCATCAAAATGGCTTCTCTTTTGGGTCTGAGTTGCCCTGCTCAGAAACTCAGCATAAGCTGAGTTTTCTCAGCCAATTGCAGCCCTTCCACAAGTCTCATCTGAGCTTGTTCAGGTCTGTAATTCAGTTTATAAGCTCTCCCCCAGGTCCTCTTTATGTACCAACTTTTATTTTTCATGTTCAGCTTAATTTGAATCCTGTGCTTTAGCTTAAAGTTGCCTATCCATTCATTGTTTTAGCATAAGCTCATATCATCCAATCATGCTAGCTTGTGATTACGTGGCTTTAGCTTGTTGATTCTTGTTGTATTTTGGTTCTTCAAGCTTTTCCAAGCTTCCATTTCGATTTGGTGCTTGTGGTGTTTCATTTGCTTATTGGAAGTGCTTATTTTAAGCTCTTTCCACTTCGATTTCAATTCCTCCACACAAGCCCATGATTTTTCATTTTCTTAGCTTCTTAATATTATTTTAAGCTTTTCCGAAATTTTCAGATTTTCTAAGTTCATTTGCTATTTTCTTAATTTAATTTAGTTTTTAAGCACTTTTAATTAGCTTTAAATACAAATAATTAAGAAAAGTCTCAAAAAATAATTTTTCATTTTTCTTAAGTTTAGATAAATGTAAAAAGCTTAAAAAGTATTTTTCCCTATTTTTCTCCTTTTATTTGGTATTTTTAATAATTTAAATTAGTTTTAAATAGTTTTAAATTAGTAATAAATACATAAAAAGTCTAAAAAATATATTTTCAGTTTTAAAATTAGTTTTATCATATTTTAGATTTTTCTAAGTCTTAATTTTATTTTTCTAGTCTTATTTTGTATTTTCTTTTATTTTAGTCTATTATTAAATAGTTTAAAATAGTTTTTAATTAATAATAATTAGATAATTAGTTATAAAAATAATTTTCTTTTTCTATAAATTTTCTTTCATCATTAGGTTTGTAAAATGTATTTTCATATTTTTAGGATCTATATTGTATAAGTTTCACTTTTTATTTTATCGTTTACGTTATTTTTGTTTAAGCGTAAGTTTTTCGTTTTAGGTTTTAAGCGTTCATCACTTTAAAAATAGTGATAGCGTTTATTTAATATTTTATCTTTTATTTCTTTTAATTTGCATTTAAGTCGCTTTTATTTTAACCTTTTTAAGAGTGTAATTATTCAATCTAATCCTTTCGATCGCTATCCTTAGTGATCATTCTATCTCTCGAATCGGTGTTTAACACACCATTGAGTCTCCTTGGGACTAAACGACCGGAATCCCTATATTCTCTCGATCTTAATTGTATTTGTGTCGAAATGTTTTAAGTCTTTTAGACTTGATTTGTTGTGTGAATCAAATTTTGGCGCCACGGGGGAGGCTTAAGCGTGTGTTTAGCCTTTTCGGACCCATTCTTGCACATACCCCATCTTTTGTAAAAAGTTTTTGTAAAGTTTTCAAAAATCAAAAGTTCCTTAACACTTTTCCTAAAGTGTTAAAAGCATAAAAATATTTTCATTCTTTGTTTTTATCGTAATGTTTTCAAAAACACCAAAATATTCCTCTTTACCTCTCACCTTTTTGATTCTTCATTTCTTACCCTCGATAACCTTTGATTATTTCTATGTCTTATCCTCACCCTCTTGGTTGTCAATGGTGTGGTGGTCCTTATAATGGTGGCAATTGCCCCGGTTGTTGCATGGTGGAATCGTGAAGCGGGTGCATCTATAACCAAGATCCTATTCCTACCATAACACAACCGATTTATTCCATCGACTACCACCTTTGTGATACTCGGCGGTTTACTATTGTGAGTCTTGTGGTGGTTCACACTCGATTCGATTGTCAATCGGAAACACTCTTGTCTATGAGCGGGTTCGATAACAATTATGACTACAACACATACCACTCACGGCCACATCAGTTTCTTGTTGTGAGTATTGTGGAGGTCCTCACTCTAGCTCGGATTGTCAAACAAGGAATCCATTTCCTTGTTACGATTACGACTCTTCAGTATCAAGACCAACCTCCACAATACCAAATGATTCAGCGACTCCTCTTGAAACTACGGCGGACCTTCTCGAAGACTGCGGGTTATTAAAAGAACTTAAAGAGAGTCGGCTATGTCATCCCATAATCCAAATGAAAAATCAATGGAAGTTTTGTTAGCAGAAGAGCGGTGCTAAATTAGATTCCCAGTTGCGTTTGAAAAATGCATTGGGGAATCAATTGCAATAGAAAAAGCGGCCAAATCCAGCTCTTGATTCCGTTTCATTCACGATGGCGATGATGATGAAGATATCCTTGATATCCTACAATTTTATAACAGTTCATCAAGTTCATCGGTTGAGACTCCTTCCATGATCCATCGGGAGAAAAGACTATGATGGAATTACTAGCGAGAAGAACAAATGTTAAGTATTAAACATATGTATGCTAGTCCGTCTAAACTCCCTCGATCATTGTTATCACACCAATACTCCCACTCACTCTCTAAACATGGGGATGAGCTTAGCACTATTCCGAAATGGAATCGTCTAGTGTTGAGGACCTTATCCCAATCCCGAGAGAGTCGCGGGGAGCTATTGATCATATATGTGATATCTCTTCCCTCTTGAGTGTTCTCAAGATCATTTTGAAACTTTCTCCGATCTTAGTGACGATTGTGCTTCCTATGGAAACATCGAGTTCGTTGAGGCATCACTTCCACAACTCGATCTTGATCCCCTTCTTGAGGAGTTCTCCGGTGAACTCACTCACATCAATCCACTCTTTGATTTGGTCGATCGGGAGGACCGAAAGTCTCATTGATAATGATCATTCACTCACTTCTTATCCCAACGATCAATCGAGAATGTTGATCACTTTGTTCGAAACATTCAAAGCTACTTTCACCAATCCTCTATTTGAATTCGATTCGAATTCACATCAATTCTCGAGAATCTACTCTTTGACATTGATTGAGGATAGTGATGAGCCCACAATGGAACAAGAGTTCACAAATTCACATTATGTGATTGATTCTCTTCATGAGGAGTTCGCCGGTGAACTTTCTCATATCATATCTCATTGGAGTATGATTGTTTGGATGGCAAAAATCATGATCGGGAGAGAATCTCAATTGCATAGTTATGACAAATCTTTCCACCCTCCCCACGAGATGCCTTCCAAACCAAAGAGCTCTACCAATAAAATCCAAATAAGTGCAATGCACTTAATCCAGGAAGAAGATCTAGTTATGATTGTTATCATGATCTTCCTTCTTTTCTTCACCTACTCGGTGACTTCCTCTCTTCTTCACTCCTTTGGGAGTGAGGACACTATCTTTGACCCCGGCATTTTCATGTACCATCGTGAGCAGATGCGTCTTTCTATGTATATCTCATCGGTGTGGAACTTTCACGTGCTTCAAATGTTTGTCCAAACATTTTAAATGAAAGTCCGATGGAGATTGTGTCTTCCACTTTGCTTCCCATGAACCAATGAATTCGAGGGGTCGAGTCAAGCTAGCGACTCGAAATCAAAAACATTAACACACATATGGGTTTTCACCCATATTTACATCTTCTTACCCCTTTCTACCACCTAAGTGTGGGGTGATGCCACATGTTATATATATAAGTATTTCAAAAAAAAAAAAAAAAAAAAAAAAAAAAAAACTTTTCTAAATAAATGGCGTAGTATTTCCCTTTACGTTCTTTGTTTCGGCATAACGCATAGGTACTTTGAATATTGAGGGCAATATTCATTTCTAAGTGTGGGGGAATTCTCACGAATTTTATCATATAATTATACCAATTCCCGTTTTTGGCCAAAATTTTTTTTGGAGTAAGTGTTTACACTTTCTCATTTAGTTATCGATCCGCCATGTTTGATAGACAAAAGGATTGGCTAATCCAGAGCAAACGGCTCTTGGTAAAGATATCTCAAATCCGTTTATATGGCTTGCAATTTGCCCAAAATTGTATGGTTCTCAACTCACCATATCCTAAAAAGTGAAGAGTTGGCTAGCCATGAGTTTATGGCTTGTGGTAAAGGCGATGGAAAATCCATAATTGGTAATCACTCACCAAAGATAATATTGATAATTTATCTAAGAGTTGGCTAGTCCGAAAGTGCGGCACGGTAAAGACAAAATCAAATCCGTTGAAAGTCGGTGGTTTGCTCAAAATCACATGGTTATCGATGTACCATGGTTCTTACTTGAATCGAAACATTTGGCTACTCGAGTAATGGCTTTTGGTAAAGAGTTTCAAATCCATTATGTTTTCTCAAAAGATTGCTAGGGACTAGCAATAGTTTAATGTGGGGATTGATGAGTGTCTAAATACTCATCATTTTATACCTTTTAAGCGCAAAATCATCCGAAAACACTCGAACGCATCAAAATGATTAAAATATCACAAATTAGTGTTTTATGTGTTTTAAATGCAAAATATCAAAATCGGATGAAAAACATATCAAATTTGCAAAATTGCGGTTTAGTCCCCAAGTTACAAAAGTTGTCAAAATCGGTCCACAGTCATTTCAAAACTTGTAAAATATCATTTTAGGTCCTTGGGATTCATAAGTTGTTCAAAATAATCCTTTGAAGTTAAAAATCACAAATTTACAACTTTGGTCCCTCAACTTTGCAAAAGTGTCAAAAATAGTCCTTAAGGTTTTAAAAGTGAAAATTATAAAATTTTAACCTTGTACTATTTATAAATGACAAAAATGGTCCTTATGATAAACGTTTGGGAAATTACACTTTTAGTCCCTCAAAATCCAAAAAATGACAATAAAGGTCCTTTTAAGTTTAAAAATGGGAGATTATCAAATATGGTCCTTTTAATATTCACACTTGGCAATATAGGTCCTTGTGATAACTTTGGTATTGTGGCAGGTTTGGTCCTCAACTTTCAGAATGTTACATAATTAGTCCTTGTGTATTCAAGCTTAACCAATTGGACCCTTGTTATTAACAAAGCAAACAAACTCCTTGGCCCAAACCTTTAACCCGGTCTACTATCAACCCAACCCTTAGACCGGTCAACCCACCACCCAAGTCAAATAAAACACAAACGCGCTTAAAGTCCTCTTCCCCACTTGTTTACTCACTCCGTATACTGCTTCTCTCAACAAACCATCCCCCTCCTCAACATTTTCCTTTCCTGTCCCCCACCTCATCACAACTCCAAATAACATTAAATGCATCTTTTCCTCTTTACTCAACCCCTACACACCAAAAATCAATTCCCGCCAAAATGATCAAATGGCTAAAATTTCACTTAGCCATCCAATGGCCCTAAATAATGGTGGGATTTAATCAAGGAGGTGAGAGAAAGCTAGTGGGAGTATAAAAGAGAAGTGAGATGCAGCTTCAAAAGTGTAGCTAGTTTCATTTTTTTTCTTTTATGTCGTTTTTATTTAAAATGTCTTAGTTTTAGTTTAAATGTTATAATTTCAGTTTCCTTGTATCACATTCAAGTAAAAGAACTATTGTATTAAGCTTTGGAGTATTAATCTTAGTTTTCTTATAAAATATCAAGTTTATGGTTCACTGTCTAATTTGCAGTTTTTAAAACCTTATGTTCAATCTTCTAAATAGCTCATGTTGTAATCAAATAAGCTCATTTAAGCTTTTTAGAGCCTTTGGTATGCCTTTGGAATCAGTTTAAGCAATTTAGTAAAAAGTCAACCAAAGTCAACTGTTGATGCTCATGGGGTTCTGTAATGAACAATGGTGATGCAGAGGTGAATTTGGGTTGCTCTAGATTAGGTGAGTTTGGTTTTGTGTTTGGTATTGGTCTGCAAACCAGTTGGCACATGTGAGTTTGTATTTCATATTTTCAAATTTCAAGTCATATTGCAGCTTATGCTTATCATGTATCTGTGGTCATTCTTGATTCTAATGTGTTTATTTAGGTGTATTTAGGGTAGTAAACTCAGTATTGATCAGTAGTACCTTCTGGTTCTGTGTTTGTTCTCATGTTAGTTTGAATTTCATTTTTTAAGTGGTGTTTGGCACAGTTGTAAAAACTGTGTTAGAGGGTCTTGTAGTGATAGGATTTAGTTGGTTCAAGTCTTTGTATTCATAAGAAACTCATTTCTGCCTTTGACTTGTGCCATGAGTTATAAAAGTCAAAATTACTTCAAAATTGCCCTAGCAGTTCTTTGTTAAAGATTTTACAACTCAAAATCTCTTTTTGTGTTTAGAATACCATAACCTAGCTTTCAGTAACTTTATTTTATCACATTGCATCATTTTCAAGTAGCAAATCCTGATCAAAGTTGGAGAAAGTCAAAATTTCAGTTTCATCAAAAAAGTCAAAAGTGAATAAACTCAGTTTTGAGCCCAAATAGGTAGATTTTTCTTGAGCTCATTTCTGATCCATTTTCAATGAAATCTGTTGTTTTAAAAAGCCCTCCTGGTCTAGTTTCTTATATCCATTTTATCATAATTTTGTGATTTTTTTTATAACCATCAAAATGGCTTCTCTTTTGAGTGCAGTTGCCACCGCGGTCAGAAACTCGGCATAAAGTGAGTTTTCTCGATAATTGACCCTTCCACAAGTCTCATCGAGCTTGTTCAGGTCTGTAATTTGGTTTATAAGCTCTCCCCAGGTCCTCTTTATGTACCAACTTTTATTTTTCATGTTCGACAATTTGAATCTGTGCTTTAGCTTAAAGTTGCCTATCCATTCATTTTTTAGCATAAGCTCATATCATCCAATCATTGCTAGCTTGTGATTCTGTGGCTTTAGCTTGTTGATTCTTGTTGTATTTTGGTTCTTCAAGCTTTTCCAAGCTTCCATTTCAGTTTGGTGCTTGTGGTGTTTCATTTGCTTATTGGAAGTGCTTATTTTTAAGCTCTTTCCACTTCAGTTTCAATTCCTCCCACACAAGCCCATGATTTTTCATTTTTCTTAGCTTCTTAATATTATTTTAAGCTTTTCCTGAAATTTTCAGATTTTTCTAAGTTCATTTGCTATTTTTCTTAATTTAATTTAGTTTTTAAGCACTTTTAATTAGCTTTAAATACAAATAATTAAGAAAAGTCTCAAAAAAATAATTTTTCATTTTTCTTAAGTTTAGATAAATGTAAAAAGCTTAAAAAGTATTTTTCCCTATTTTTCTCCTTTTATTTGGTATTTTTAATAATTTAAATTAGTTTTAAATAGTTTTAAATTAGTAATAAATACATAAAAAGTCTAAAAATATATTTTCAGTTTTAAAATTAGTTTTATCATATTTTAGATTTTCTAAGTCTTAATTTTATTTTTCTAGTCTTATTTTGTATTTTCTTTTATTTTAGTCTATTATTAAATAGTTTAAAATAGTTTTAATTAATAATAATTAGATAATTAGTTATAAAAATAATTTTCTTTTTCTATAAATTTTCTTTCATCATTAGGTTTGTAAAATGTATTTTCATATTTTAGGATCTATATTGTATAAGTTTCACTTTTTTATTTTATCGTTTACGTTATTTTTGTTTAAGCGTAAGTTTTTCGTTTTAGGTTTTAAACGTTCATCACTTTAAAAATAGTGATAGCGTTTATTTAATATTTTATCTTTTATTTCTTTTAATTTGCATTTAAGTCGCTTTTATTTTTAACCTTTTTCGGTAGTGTAATTATTGATCCTAATCCTTTTCGATCGTTATCCTTGGTGATCATTCTATCTTCGAATCGGTGTTTAACACACCATTGAGTCTCCTTGGGACTAAACGACCGAGAATCCCTATATTCTCTGATCTTAATTGTATTTGTGTATGCAATTTGTTTTATGTCTTTTAGACTTGACCGTTCGTGTGAATCATTTTATCCCAACTCTTTAAGTATACCTTAAGGTTATTTCCTCGAGATCTCTAGGATTCATAAACTAACACTAAAGTTATCTTTGGATATTTAGCCTACAATTACGCTAGGTGGTTATAATCTAAGGATCACAAAGATTACTCGAGCATTAAAACACAATGATGACCTAGTGCGATCTAAGCCAATTACAATTAAGATAAGAGACAACCAACCAATAATTAATAACTAGGTTTCATGGATCTAAGCAAACACACAAGAAATTTATTCAGACATGTTAAACATGCAAGCATACACACATACAATTGAAGACATAATGAAATCAATGAAGTAAATTACTTATCTTGAGGTGTCGTTATTGTTGGGAACCCGTCGGATCGTAGTCATTGGGGTTTCGTTTGGCAAGTCATCATTGGGACGGCGTCACGTTGTGGTTGTGTGGCCGTGGGTCTTCAACGATGGCGTAAATGCGAATTTGGATCTAGGCCGTGCGAGAAGAAAAGTCTTCGTGGCGCCACTTACTCTTCAAATCCGGCGTCGTCAAGTGTAAAATAGCAAAAGCGCTCTTGGGTCGTCACAAATTTAATTACGTAGAGAGGACGGCGTCGCCCTCTGTTTGGGACGCCGTCGGTGTAATTCCAGTGACTTGAGAGTCTTGATCTTAACTTAGCCATTTTCTTCACATATTCATCCTTTTCGTCCAAAAATGCATCATTCCGGCATTTGCTTCCAAGAGACCTAAAGGTGAAATAGGAGCGAAATTAGCGATATGAATATAAAGTGGCCGATTAAGGGCTTAAATGACCCCTTAAAAGTGTACGTTTTAAATCCTTATCAATACACTTATGTCAAATGAATGCGATCTCATCCTGCGGTAGGGTAATAATTTACAAGCACAAGTTCTAGAATAAATAAAATCACCGACACGCTCCTTGAAAAGATCTAAGCATAAAAGATGTATGATATATATATATATATATAATATAGGCTCAAATTCTCACAATTTGGTGGAAAGGGCTTATATAATGTGTGCTAGCAAATGTCATCGATCACAGAATGAATTGCAATATTAATCAGAACACATCTCAATTTTTTCCAAAATTACAGATTTTACCAGTGGATTGATCCAGTTATTCTAATGTATAATCCTAAAAGCGTGAAAATAACTAGATCACAAGGGCAACAAATTTTTTAAATTTAAGCTCAAAAACTCTAATTTTCCTATTCACCCCCCCCACACACACTTAAGTTAAACATTCTCCTCGATGTGAAAAACGAACTTTAAAGTATAGATTTTCGAATGAGTTTCGATTTTAACTTATTTGATCCAAGTGTCTCTGAAGTAATCATTACTGCGAGAATCTTACACAAAAAAAATTGTTTTATTAAAGTGTGTCACCCCCCCACACACACACACTTAAGTTCAACCAAAGGTTTAAACTTTGGGGTGTGAACACGGAAAAATGAAAATCAAATCTGAAAACAACACGGGTTGCCTCCCGAGAAGCGCTTGTTTTATTACTAAGTCATCAGCCTGACTCAAAACTTCCCGTATTCACGTAGTTACATGATGCGAGTTTCTTGACCGGTCTTAATATTTATAGTGTCTCATGATACCTATGGTCTACCCTAGTGCACTAACGAGGCGGTGTACCCGGTCGTGTGTAGTGTCATCCCTAGAGCTATGTGTGTTGGATTATTACTAAGTCTAGTGTCACAGAATAATGGTTTCGATAGGGATTTAATTGATTAAACGACTAATGCAGAATAAGGTAAATAAAAGAAAATAAATGGTAAAGGGAAATCAATAGAGAGAAGTGGTGCTAACCTAGTTAATCATCCTAGCTAGTTATGTCTACGTCTACTTACTTCCAATTACTTCAGGTGGGGTAAAATTTGAGAGGACAACATTGGTCAACTCGCCCTAACATATCAGCAAAGATGCTACCACAGGAGAAATCAGGCTCACCGTCATAAGTCCTGTTGTTCCTGGTCCCCTAAGCCAAGTCATTAAGTACCGGTACATGCTAGATTAATAATAGTGAGTGCAGGCCGTTAGGAACTTAGATACTACACCCCCGATTCTTAAGGTCATCCAAACAATAGGTGATCGGTTGGTCGAATCGCACAAGTAGAAAGGGTCGATGGGTTGGTCATATCTTATCCTTCCTGTCTCAGTCCGCTCACCTAGGGTCAGTTGGTCATATCTCCTAGGCAATTGGCCTCTACCGCCATTCAAAACTACCGAACCAAGGGTGGCTACCAATGAACTATGCATGCATACACTTAGAAATTATTGTATGGAAGTAAAGTAAAAACAAACAAAATAATTAAGGAATCATAACTAGGCTAGCACCAAAAGGTGCTTAGCCGCTCATATTAATCATGCAAATCAATTCAAAATTCAAAGGTACGAAATACATGAATTGAAAGTAAACTAAATATAAAACACTAATGCTTATCGTAATGGAGTGACTTCTCCCTTGGAAGCTTGACTCAGTATGGTCCTCTAGACACCTTGACCTTTTTCCCACGTTCTCGAGTGTTTTGTGTGGAATGGGATGATTAGAAATCTTGGAATTAAATCGGGTATTTATAGGCGGATCCGGGTTATGGCGTAACCAATATAGGAGTTACGTCGTAACATTCTATTTCTTTGTAAAATGCACTAGATCTGCTTGGTTACGGCATAACCTAATGAGTGGTTCTGTTGTAGTCTTCAATAAACTTCGATTACGTCGTGGGAGATGCGATGATTCTGAGGCGTAAGTATCGCGATGGAACCTCTTTTGACCAAATGTAGTTCGTCGTAACCTTTGGGAGGAGTTACGCGTAACCTTCGATAAGTTGGCATCTTGAGTCGCGTGATAGTTATGGCGTAATGTGAGAGATGAGTTCTGTAGTAACTTCTTCAAAGCATATTGTGATAAATCTTTAGATATGTTTCCGGTTCCGTGTCTCTTTAGCTCCAATGCTCGTAATTTACACGAAAGTGGAAAACAAGTGTAAATCCATATAAATGATATAAATACGAGCATTATCGGGGAAATTGACACTTAATATTTAGGACTATTTGATGTAATCAAATATCCCCCTTGAACTCTACTTGCCTCGAGTAGACCTTATTAGATAGATTCCTAAAAGATAACTCCTATAACTTTGGAAAATATGAGTTTACAAATCCTTATGCTAGAATAAAACAAAGCCGAACACCTCACGAAGGAGAACAAACACTCAAATCTCTCAACTATTACAGATATTAACTTTTCACATACACATCAAACCATAACACAAAGTAGCATATAGATGGAATTCTAGAGAGAAAGTTAGAGGTTTAGGGAACTTAGTGAGAGAAAGTGAAAGATATTATTATGAACTCAACTCTGCCTTGGAAGGTAGAGTATTTATCAATCTTACATAACTACGCCACACTTTGGGAACATGGATCGGGGCATCTGATGGGTAAAATTAGTCCTCCACGGTGTTGCTTAACTAATTACTACTTAACTTAAAGAACTACGACTACGAGCTTTCTAACGATTACATATACTTGGTGACCGACTCATACCAGGAATTTCTAATTCTAACAATCTCCCTGGGAGGTCACTCAAACATGTACCAAAATTACATAGAATACAAATAGATACAACACTAACAATTGATCTAGTATTCTTGATGTAGTCCTTTGCTCTGAGCTCGTAGTCATTGATTCTTCATATTGCATGTTTGGTTATTCAAGTGGAGTCTTACCGATCCAGCGTGATGATAAGCTTGAGCCATCTTTGGAGATCATCGACACAACAATCTCGACATATCCTATATGGTGTTGGTATTTTGTGATGTTGTGACTTTGGGACCGACATGCTCACATTCGGATCATGATATCTTCTCATCGAGTAGCGGAAGCATTGGTTGATTCATGATATTGGCGCGTAAGCGAAGCATGGGTGAAAATATCGGAGACATTGATGCACTAATCATGATTTCTTTTGAGATGAATGTGTTAAGTGAGCATGCGGCTATGGATTGACCGCTTCATTACGATCATTTGCAAAGCGTCGGGCGTACACGCATACAACGATTAGCAACAAATCGCACGAAAGTGTCTTTGATCACTTCGATGAATTGAGTACCACGACCCATGGTTCCCGTTGATCGATTACAAGTCTTTTTGTGATCGGTGGATTCCTAAGAATCTCCTTAGCGGGGTTTCGCAATTGCTCTAGGTGTTCTCAAACCGGAACATCTCAAAGAAGACAACACGGGTGAGTGAACGGTGAATTTTAAGTCCATTTGATTGATGAAAAGAGATTTGAGAAACAATCGTGTATTGCTCAATAGAAATTGTTTTGCAATACACGAAGGTTTTATTGAAAATCAATTATCAATCATAAAATACCTTTGGTTTGAAAATGAGTACAGGTCGATGTGCTAAAGAAAAGAGTTTTTAAGCACAAAGACCGGTTTTCAAAGGTATCAGTCAATCCATAACACGAACCGAGGTTTGATTCAAGAGATTAGAATCGCCCCATTGTTTCATTCGGTTGTCACATGGTTGATCTATAAAATAGATCTCACATGCCTACCTACCGAGCTTGTTTGAAGTTGGCTCTAGAAGGCTTTCCATCTTCATTGTGAATATGTAAACACATCCTCGGATGTTACAGCAATACCACAAGGATAATCGTGGGACTCGAGATATAATCTCTCTTTCCACATTGTGTGAAGCAGAGAGTCTTCTCCTAATGAGATTTATTGATGATCTCGTGGCTCTAGACTCAATTTGTGCATATTTGGATCCTATAACGGAGACTAGGGAGAGGGTCTCCTTGCTTCAATATCAACCATCTCTAAGAGAAAGTCGATAGATAATGTCGGTTCCCAGTGAGAATGAAACAAGTCCTTTTAAGAGGAACTTGAGTGGTTTGGAAAGTTGAAGTGCGGTCGTCAGCGGGTCCATGGCGTCTTGTCTTCAATACCGATGTTACCATCGATGCATATGAATTACCGGTTTCTAAGGTTGAATAAATGAAGGGCTATTTGTTTTCACCCTTTTCTCATTCAATTCTTTTAATTCTTCAACCCCTTGGTGCTTACCAAGACTTCATAGCTAGAACCTTGTTGGGTTTATTCGATACTAGCTCGGTCTTAGTCCGCACTCTTCCCTTATCTCATTTTTCTCCTTTTATCATCATACCTAAGGACTTACACTAACTAGTGGATTGTCCTGGTAGATCCCTCCGATTACGGATCATGGGAACACATACCTAACCTTATCATCCTTATATCACCGTACATAAAGTAAAGTTGGTGGGTCTAATTGGTATTGTTCATCCGCCATTGGATCAATTGAAAACCATTTGAAAATCAATTCGATACTTGTGATATATTATCAAGCATTTTGTACTGAATTGTTTTTGATATTTTAGAACGAGAACTCCCCTCAACATGTGCATCAAGTATTAAAAATGTTTTGCACAGGAGGCAAGAGAAAAGAATTAACTTCTTTTGATTACCATTTCTAAAGATATCAACATCACTTCACCGGATCAAGTGAGTATAGCATGATGAGGTTTCCATGAATTTGCTCCCCTCGATATGTGCCTCGAGGTTTGAAAAGAGTTTTGCACATACTAGGGAACACACGCATTGGGATGAATGATCCGTTTCAAATCAAAGGTTTAAGATAGATGCTCCCCTCGACATGTGCATGAAAATTTGAAATCGTTTGTCACATGTGGGCGGATAGCATGTACATCCGTTTATAACCATTTACCTAATTATCGGTTTAAATCTAATTTAAATCACACATTCTCCCCGATCACAATTATCAAATCATTTGAGATTTGTGATCTCGATATAAATTAAATTGATTTTGAAAGCTTTAAGGAGAATTGTGACTTGATTGTGAGATTGTTTTAAGCGTCGGATCGTATTTTGAGACTTTAAACTCCATTTATGAAACATGCATGTATATCTTTTGAAAAGCAGTTTAATGCCAAATAACTTTTAATTTAATTGAAATGGTTCTCCCCTCGATCAATGACCTAGGTTGTTGATTGAGATAAGCCTGACAAATAAGTCTGATGATTTTCAAAAATAGAGATCGAGTTATTTTTCAAAGCATTTAGTTTTCGGCGAGATAAATGTTTATAGAATCGAGCATGGAAATTTGAAAACATGATAAAACATGGCTCATTCTTTCTTTAACCGAGTTATTGCTGAAGATGACAATAAACCATTTCTCTTTCTCCCAAAATATTTTTTTTTTTAATTTTTTTTTTTTTTTTTTTTTTTTTTAAGAATTGAACAACATCTAAAGTCCGTGTCATTCTTTGAATGACAGCACAAACACCGTAGATATAATCGAACCGAGAGAAACATGACAAAATGACAATAATTTTGAAGATTTTGAATTTTCAAATTTTTATGGATTTTGAAAGTTTTATATTTTTCTATTTGATTTTGTAGGTTTTATATTTTTGTATTTTGTTTTCGAATAAGTATTTACAAGGGATAAATTAGTTTAATAGAATGATGAAATGAGTACCGAGATAAAGATATCGTTCGACGACGTTGTAGAAGAAAGGAATCAACATCTCTTAAACTTTCGCCACCAAAGCATCAGGGGCTTCTAAGAAAATCGTGCGAACATGAGCCTTCTCAATTTAAATCTTTGATAGCTTCCCCCAAGACCGACAAACATCGAATAAAGACCATTTCCTAAAAGTAGAGTTGAATACAAAGCGGTCTCATTGATTGAAGCTCGGCACCACGAAGAACACGAGAACACCGAAGTAACAAGTTGAAACATTGATCGTCTCGGTGGTTATCAAATCCGGATTAGCGATTCGACCGATCACATGAACTGTTGTGCATCCCGATGTACACCTTACTCTTCGAGCTTGACGGTTGTCTAGTTAGGGAACAATATATCAACATCTTCATTTTACCAAGTGCATTCGGTTATATAACATATAACCAATCGGCACATAATGTACATGTACCCAACAAGAGTAGAGGCGATGACATCCATATAACGTGTTGAGTCACTAATCATCTTTGTGGATGTCAACTACTGAAATAAGCGAATTAGCTCGATCAAGTGAACATGTTGTGCATATAGCAGGAAGCACTTTATCATAAACCCGATATCACGATGTCGATAGGCGTTATCATCTCACGTTCAAATATTCTTCTCACATTTCTTCCGGCGAACCTTTGAAGTAACAAGAACCAAGGTCTCCGAGAGACCACTTCCCCAAAATAGTTGGAATAATATATCCTTCCCCAAATAGTTTTGATACCTCGGGAATCGAAGAAACATAATATATCCATAAACTTGAAATCTTGTGAGAAGAACTCAAATAGCCCAAGTGAATCTGTGAGAATCAAGCTGCTACATAAACTCTCTCGACTATCTTTATCAACCCATATGTAGACAATTTGAAGTGACCCATTGTTGAAGAAAACCCGATATACCAAACTTGAAAAGTGAATTCGCATTTGTGTCTTAAGCTTGCACTTAAAGATGGAAGAGCGATTATCGAGAATCTATGCTTCAAGCAAATCTCTAAGTACTCACTACTCGAACAAAGTATGAGACATTAACACCTCTTGCGATTATCCCACCGTCATATCGTGTGACCTTGAGTAAAACAAAGTAACTCCTAATAGTGATAGTTAACGGTCTTCAATCATCCACTTCATTGGTAACTAGATAACCCAGTCTTCAACTCAAATACTTAAGCCCGAGCAAGTTATCAAATAAGAACACGCCTTTGTGAGCGTCAACTTCAACCTCAAATAAGTTATAAATGAGTAACCCGAGTAATCAACTTGAGTCAAATGTCCAACACGTGAATAAACATACAATCGGATGTACATTGACCTTTGAGCGAGCCAGACAAATGATTCCTCAACATCAATGCATTCTTCCTTACGGTATACATGTAAAGCGATCCGGAAGATTTACCAATAATGTTTTAAGCGGATGAGGAAGTCATTTTCCTTAATGTTCATGTGGTTGATTCTGAGTGCACATTTGGAGAAGAAAAATGAAACAATGATCCGTGAAGATTTGGCAAAGGAGTACCAAAGAGCGGATCACTATTCATGAGTGCTGGCTGCAATGATAGTCATTAACAACGCCTTGTGAAATGGCGGAATAAGGTTTCTTGAGAATTCCAAGTACTTCTTAGATGGTGAACCGAGTTGAGTCAATAGAAACGAGACATGAGCTTGATTTGGATGATCAACATTAGTTAGAGGTTGGAAGTACTCATCAAACATATCTTTGAAAACAATGAATCCCAAATAATGAATCAATTATCCTTAGTAATTGAAGCATTAGGCGTTGGAGGTGTCATCAAAAATCAAGCAATGAATCATTCTTTGAAGAATCTGAACAAGTCTAATTGGGGATAAAATTTTGGCTTTTCAATCTCCCCAATTAGTGCTCTCCTAAAGCGACGAAGATTTTCAAGTGTTCTTCTCGGCCGGATTAAGAAGACTTTAGATCATCAAATGCAATTGTCTTTAGTCTTCTAATCATGTAGCTTTCAAATGTAGATTAGGCTGTAGACCGACCTTCTTCAAGATTATCCGAATGGGAA
The DNA here is from genome assembly GCA_022545495.1 of Chrysanthemum lavandulifolium. Lineage (NCBI taxonomy): Eukaryota > Viridiplantae > Streptophyta > Magnoliopsida > Asterales > Asteraceae > Chrysanthemum > Chrysanthemum lavandulifolium. The sequence continues at coordinate 13,668,229 of CM040244.1, read as the reverse complement.
ATAGCAGGTTAACATCTTCTTCACACCAAAGGCATTCCATTAACTTGTAAATAGCAAATCCCTTAATTAAATCCTCCCAATCAAACAAGAACAGAAAGATGTTCATCAAAGAAATCGAGCCGACAATTAGAAGCACTTTGTCATTTAATCATATCGACCGTGGTGTGAAGATGTCAACCAACGGCTCTTAGAAGAAACTACATGTGAAGATGATCAGATAAGAAGAATCTTGGTTCTTACATGGGTTAGGAGCGTTTGACCATATATTCTCAAATATGTCGTCAAGCATGCAAAAATTCACACTTCTTCTCCCCTCAAGAATTGCATACTGAGATGCCATTCTTGATTAACCAATGATTATCATCCAAATGTATTATATTCACACTTCTCCCATAAAATTAGCACATGATGTCGCCATCTTCATTATATTGAGCAAGAGGAATAAGAGTAATTATCGGTGAGTCAGGTTCACTTGATGGTGAAGCGCATGGAAAAAGCATGAAGCATGTTGATGAAGAATGTCGATGAGAATGGTCATAAACATGAAGATTTCTCTTCTTAAGAAGATAAAGTGCAGCAGCGTACACCTTTCTTTTCTTTGAGGCAGGGCTGAAGTGTTATCTTGACGCCATAATGATGAAGTACGAGGCACGAGGCCGATGTGGCGGGCGTCATTGTTAAGAGCCCGATCATATGTTTAGAGCCCTTGAATCAAATACCAAGGGCGATTTATACGACTGCTTTGGACAGACGAGGCGAAGAGAAGTGGAAACATTGGATCCCAGCGTCTTGATGGGTTCCTTTTGGTTGCAAAGCAGTCTTTGAATCGTGAAACCCTAGATGCAATGGCATTATCCTAGGAGTTGAACTAGTAGAGGCATCGGACTTAGTCAAATGACATTTTGTGCTTAATGGGATTATTCTACGGTTGGCTTCGAACCTTAATGCCTTATTCTCGGCATAGTGGATCTAGTTAAAGAGCAAGGTTTGCCATTCGTGAACATTCGACTGTTGGCTTGCTTGAAATCCTACATTGGTAAAAACCTTCCTGTAGGTTTCGGGATTGCTTGTGCATTTTGCTTTCCAAACTTTCTTAAGCGGGGTATGATTCTTAGATCTCGAAATAACACATCACATTTATCATGATTACGAGAAAATAAACATTTTTACATGTTTTGCAGACGACATAAGGCCTCGAATTAATTTCGATGAAAGCTTAGAGCTAATACTAGAACTAACACGATTCTTTTGTTCAAATCAAACTTCTTGTCCCTATGGTGTTCTTTTACTTCCTTATCATGATCACTTTTAGTTTGTGTAATCTATCCTTCTTTGCATTGCTTCTAGGTTTTGACCGCTAACTTTAGTGTCAATCTTAGCATCTGTAGGAGTAATGATGGGAACATTACATGGCTTCACTATTTTACGCATTCTGGTCTAGAAGTCTTGGGATCGAAATTCTAGGAGGCACATCAAAGTTGCTTGCTTGAATTTCGACATGGAACAAGGCATATCAAGGGTCACATGCTTGGCTTTAGGCATAGAACAAGGCACAATTGTTCTATCTCGCCTATTGTTAGATTTGGACTTGTGACAATTACATACTCTAAGAGTTCACGAGATCGTTTGGCATCCATGCGGGCATAGGCTATAGTACTATCAAAGGTTTTCAAATCTTTCATCTTCAACAATCTCACGGAGACCCTTCAAACTTTCCTTAAGGTATGAGAGGTATGCTTTATGTGCAAGTTCATTATTCCTAATGGTAGGAGGAATATATAACATATCGATAGCATATTTATCTGTCGAAACCTTAGGAGCAGTATTTGCAATTGGGGATTGGCAACTTTCCTTTCACCTCACGCTTGATTCTCAATATCGTTAAGTAAAAAGTTATCTTTTCAATTTGTTTATCATGATTAACTTTAAATGAATCACATAACTCTTTGTTTTGATCATTAACCTTTGAAATTTGACTTTAAAACAATCATTTTCCTTTTGCAAGTTATCAATTATGTTTTGAAGTTGGAAATGCGAGAATCTAAAGGTGGAGGCATATGGGAACGATCACATCCTTCTTTTCACCTTTGATTTGTGAAATTTGGGCTTTCAATCTTTTGATCGTGTGGCAATGAGCTCGAATTTGTTCATCACGTTTGCTAATTTCAAAAGCGCATCAAACTCGGGAGCATCGGAGGATGTCTTGATATTTGAGGTTTTAACATTTTCTTTGAGATGTTGATGTTTTAATTGCAAAGCAAGATGTTCAACTTCTAATTTAGAATAATGTTTGACCAAGTTATCATGATCATCTGTTCTATTTTCTCATGCAATTTTGATTTGTTGTTTCAAGCTCAATGACACGATCATGGGAGACTTTTAGAGCAACGGATAATTCATGAAATTGAGAAGCATTAATGGAACAATTTGTAGCGATGAAAAACACATCTTGAGCAATACATTCATAAATCGATTCTCATTCAAATGTATGCAAGTTCTTCCTCTCAATCTCATTATATTTTAATTCTCTCTAATCACTAACCTCAACAATCATTGCATCAAATACCTTTTCCATTTCTTTAATATCGAATCGTCCCTTTTTAAGACTCTCAAATTGATCTTTTAGTTGTTTAAAGAAAGGCATGACCTCGGTTAAATAGCATTCTTTAGTTTGCTCAAAACCCTTTCCCTTGATTATACCGGTGGGTGTGATCCTTTTCTTACAAGTTTTCTCAAAATCAACAAATAGTTGAAGATAACATATTCATCGATTAAGGTCTTGCTTTTAGTGGCAAGAGATCTAGGAACTAAGTGCATTGGTGTATTAGGAGGATACCACAGTTGATTTAAGCGATTTCCTACAAGGGGATTCTTTTCAACAAGATTTTGACTTTTGCATTTCCATATCCTTTTCGAACACTTGTTCGGGGGTTAATAAGTCGAGGCTTAAACTTGTTCAGGAGATCCAATTTTCTTTAGTGTAATTATGGGGTTTGATCGTTATGTTATTCTTTTTACACTCGGGATCTTCTAACTTCTTATTCATTTCTCCCTAGTGACTTCATCGATTTCTTATCTTCCTCGGTGCACTCAAGCGCAACTAGGTTTCCGCCTAGGCTTAAGGTTTCATTACCATCATAAAGCACCTTATGAGCATTTCTAGCCTTTTAATTACCTCTGGATTTGGTTCCTCAACAAGGGAATGCTATGCTTATCGCTTAAGACTCGATGCTTAGTGATCATGTGGCGGTTTGAATGGTATTCCTTATCGTACAACTTATTTTCAAGCTTGTTTTCAAAGTTTTTAGATTGGAAAAATCATTCAAAAGTTTTGATTCCTTAGCCTTGAATTCTTGCTTAAGCATTTAACATTTTCTTGAAGTTCGTGTTTTGCTTAGCGGTTTGGAAAGCTTTTCTTGTAAGGAGTTTAACTCTTGTTTAATACTTCTTCTAAAATTACTTTTCTAATAATTATGCGCATTTGGATATCCATCTCTTGCTTTCGCGGTGGTAAGTTCAAACTTAGCACGTTGTTTGTATATGGCAACAGTCCTTATAGGTATTGAGTTCGGTGGTCAAGGAATCATCGAGCACAAATGCGGTGTACTCATGCAATCCATAATCATCATTTTGAGAAGAAGATGCATACCTAGGCTGTGAAACTTTCATGCAAGTTTCCTGCATTAACGTACCACGAGGTTGTGGCGGTGCATCTCTATCTTGGGTACATCCGAAGCTTCCATGTAGCGTTCCTTTGCATTAGCTTGCGGGTTGTGGTGGTGCACCTCTCTCTCTTGTGGACATGAGCATGAAGATTCTATTTTAGCATTGTCCGACTCATCATTATTTTTTCTCAAACATACGCATTCGGACCACCGATTCTTCACGGATACATTACCCGACTTATCACAACAATTTTTCAATCGCACGACACTCATTCACGTCTTCATTCTTTTGTGCGAGATTCTTCAATGAACTTTTTCATATTATCCATGAGTTGGATAAATGTCTCAATGAATTCACAATTTCCATTCCGGTATGTTTTTGAAGGAAATTCGGTCAAGTGTTGATTGTAATCTTTGAATATTCCCCAGCGATGAATGGTTGAAATTGTTTGTAGATTACTTGAAGAAATTGCTGGAACCATCTTTTGAACTTCTTCATTGGTAAGTTGCGACTTTAAATGCTCTAAGTTCAACAAACAAGCTTCTTGTCAATGTAGGTAAGTCTGGCGGAAAAGAGCACTACATGTTCGATCTGATATGGATAACAATTGTATGAGTGCGAGATGAAGTAGTTGATAGGGCTCAATCTGCATTCCATTTGTATGGCATTACATGGCAGGGTGCAATTCATTCTCATTGTACTCGAACACGAAGATCTCACATCCTCGTTGTTTAATTCAAACATCTTTAATCGTTCGATGTAGCATCCATTATCATTATTATCCCAACATCATACAATTTAAGCACTTACGAAATCTTTGGGTGAAGAGAGGTAAGACATGATGTGGTAGAATGCAGGGATTTTACAAGTCTATGATTTAAACCGAGAAATAGAATCTTCGGCGGATTTTACTAAAATCAAGACTAAACCGTTAAGTAATGACCAATGAAATGTGTTAAGCGACTAATGGATCGACACAATGATAGACAATTGTGTGTTAGGTCTTATGATTGTTTGTGGGATAAGCGAGAGATGTTGTTTGGTTGTGATTCGGATTGGTTTATGCCCGTTTTCACGAAATTTAGGTCTAAAACTTAAAACCTCAATAACCCATTCGGGGCAGTTTAGACCTTGAATAGTTTATTGATGATCTATTCTCCTCGTTCTCACGAGTCGTTTTGATGGGTAGAAGCTGGCGGATTCTGGTTCAAAGTTATGGTAGTTTGAAGTTTTGTGGGAAAATCAACCAAGTCGCTCTGAATTCTTGAACAAGTCGCTAACAACTAATTAAGCTACACCACTAAGTCGCTAGAGTTCCAAGTCGCTAGCCGGATGTAAGTCGCTAAGTAGTAACTCACGCTACCCTCAAGTCGCTAGCAAAATTTTGGCGTGATTAGGCTACACAGTCGCTAGAAATGCAAGTCGCTAAAGGCAACTCGCTCTTGACCAAGTCGCTACAAGTCGCTACCCGTGGTGGAGATTCCACTACTTGTACTTTAACTTGCTAGATCTAACTCGCTAGCTTTAACACCGTAAGTCGCTACAAAAGCGTGAAGCAAGTCGCTACCAAGAAACTATTCCGAGCTAAGTCGCTGGCTTGAAAAACCAAATAAACTTCACTTTTCAATCCAAAAACAACCCAACCAAGATGATTCAAGCTTACCAAATGAAAACCTAAACACTTTTGATGATTCTAAACATAAAAGTACCAACAAAATTCAAACTTTAACACAAGAGATCAACCAAATGATGCAAAAACCACTAAACTTTTTCAAACTCAAAAACCACCTAAAACCACTATAAATCCAAAGATGTAAGATATGATCCAACCTTGGCTCTTGATACCAATTGTTAGATATTAAATTTTCACATACATCAAACCATAACACAAAGTAGCATATAGATGGAATTCTAGAGAGAAAGTTAGAGGTTTAGGGAACTTAGTGAGAGAAAGTGAAAGATATTATTATGAGCTCCAACTCTCTACCTTGGAAGGTAGAGTATTTATAGTCTTACATAACTACGCCACACTTTGGGTGTGGATCGAGGCATCTGATGGGTAAAGACCGTCCGTCCTCCACGGTGTTACTTAACTAAATTACTACTTAACTTAAAGAACTACGACTACGAGCTTTCTAACGATTACATATACTTGAGGTGACCGACTCTTTAATACAGGAATTTCTAATTCCTAACATATTCTAAGTTTCAATTTCAGGGTGATCACTCAATCGCACAGTCATAGTATGTATTCTATCATAAGCTTGGCGGTTACACAAATCTCCACCACTAGAGTTAAGGGCTAAACAATTCTCAAAGGCAACATGGGTAGACACGACAAAGGTTAAGGGGTGACTCGTCATTACTAACATGTCACGATGAAGTGGAAAAAATCAATGATACATGACTAAATCCATGGCCAAGACACCAAAGATTGCTCATTGCATCACTGACACGCTTCATGACTAAAGGGTAGGATAAGACATGGGATATATAATTGGTGTAAAATAAAAACAAGCAGGTAGTCTAAATCTATAACCAAGTCATCACCACTTACCGTCCGTAAAAGTTCAAGCTTAGAAGCCAAGAAACCGGATCATGAAATGCAAGGTAGATGTGTCATTAGAGGATGTCGTGATGGGCACACTACCTTTTCTCCAAATGTTGGCATAACTACCAACTCCAATCTTCAAATGTGATCGAGGTAGCCTCCTCGATACTAAATCAATAAAGCTCATACTACGATTGCTTATAACATCGCACTTTACAATAACATAATCATAACAATTTTTTCTTTTGAATCACTTTTTTTTGAATCATAACTATCAATACTAACATAATATCCCCCACTTGAGATGAACAATGGGAATTCGGGGGTCTTCAATGATCTTGAGAAATGTTGTCGATGGATGTGATTTCGAACCTTTTCACTCGAACCTTGAACTTAGGCAAATGATGACTTCGATTACAAATAAAGACTACAGCGTAGGCTAAGGTGTATAGGTGTATCGAAACAATATATTGGGTGAACAAAATGAAAGGAATTCCTTGTCGCCAAGAAGAATGAGAATTGATAAAGTTTTCTTGGGGTTTTTAAACTCAATAGCGAGAAGCAAAGAATGGCTCGAAAGGGTGTATCTGGGGTATCTTGCACTAAAGATGAGTGCAACAAAAGGGTTTCAAATGGAATTCGAAAAGTCGAGGCGACTAATCGATAGACTCACAATGGTAGGTCGTTTGGTGATAATCCTATAATATTGCCTTCTAAAGCGAAAAGTCCAAATACATCGAGCTAACTCAACATACCTCGTCTATGGTCTCGAAATGATGCAAAGGCCAAGTTCTAAAGTTTACAAGCTACCAAAGCACCTCATAATTTGGTGGTTGGGGTAAAATATTAGAAATGGATAAGGCTAATCTCACCATATAATATCAAGGGTTGTATGTGCTCGGCTAAGGTCTAATCTAGTTAGGTTAAGAAAACATGTCAAAATTTTAAAAATGGCATAATTTATCAAAATAAACTAGAAAAATGAGGAAGTGAAATAAAGTTCAAGAGATAATTCTACTCCCGTTTCCCAGTTGAATTGTACAAAGTCCCTTTTGTACTAGGCATTAAATAAAGGTGAAGAAAGGTAGAATTAGGCGAGAACTTCCACGAAATTGCTCCATAAAGAAGGAGGCCCACGAAAAAGCGTGCCTTCGTATAAGCATCATGAACAAACTTCAATCCACGAAATCACAATACCGACAAGCATAATTCTAAAAAAGAAAAAATGAAAAATGAAAAACAAACCTAACTCGCTTCGTAGGAATCACGGTTTGCATTTAGCGAATGCAACAAGCCTTTAAACCACTTGGTGTCCCAGTGAACGAGTGAAAGTCTCGTGAGGGTTTAAAGGAACACACCCACAAAGTTCATTTAAAAACTAATACAAGGTTCTTGTGTTTAAAATGAAAGAATTAAGCAGAGAGAAAGTTCGTCGTAACTCTTTTGAGGAGATTCTGTAGTAGCGGCATCTTTGGAATGAGTGCAAAGCGAGTAGTTCTGGCGTAACCAGCGAGATGGTATTACGCCGTGGTGGTGATCGTCAAAATTATCTTTGCCAAAATGTTGGTTCTGGCGTAATCACCAAGATGAGTTCGCAAGTAACTGCATGCTGAAATAACAAGCGGCGACAATTACTTCCTCGTTTCTGCAAAATAGTTAGAAAAGCGAAAACCCAGCGAAAAGGAAATAAAACAAAAGAAAGGGATAATTCGGGTTGTCTCTCGAGCGAGCACTTTTCTTTATTCTGAGTCTTTAAGTTAGACTCGAGCAGCGGGGCTACCGGTGCTTGTTGGTCATTTCGTGGACATGGCAATCTCCAAGCTAGATCCAACTTACCAAATTCTCATCCCTTTTGTAGTCATGTCCCAATTCTAAACAGCCTGAGTAGAAATTTTTGATTTCTGGTGAGGGTGATCAATGCCTTTTTCTTTGTCTTCCTCACTGATATCGAGTAAAGGTTGAGCTTGGCTCAACTGCCTCTTGGTCTGTTAGGTTACTAGTTTTACAAACACAAGTAATATAGAAAGAGATAAGGCGATTGAACAAGATTCACACACACACACACGATATAATAGACGGTTTTGGCGTAGAGTGTATGAGAGAAAATAACTTGAACAACCAACCTTCAAATGAAGGTTAACAAGAGTATTTATAGGAGGGAAGCTAGGGCAACACTCCTAGTTCCCATCCTTTCTCCTATGGGCTTGGGCCTAAGCTCATGGGCCTTCTACATAAGCTTAAGGCTAATAACAAACATAAAGGCCATAATAAGCTACCTATTACATAATAATGACTAACACTTGAATTATAGTTTAGGAGTGATTCCAACAATCTCCCCTCAAGTGTTGGTGATGAGCGGTGAAGGCGTTGATGTAATAGTAGCTCGGCGTCTTCGACATTCTTCTTTCTTGTGAGAAGAATTGCCTTGATTCGAACAATCTCTCGGTGTAGAGACATTGTCTTCTTTGAGCGGTTATGCTTTGGCGTCATCTTTAACTTTGTTCTTTGATCATTGTTCTTTGTGATGAAAGTGATAGTATGTTGTTATGCGCATCAAGTGCTTCAGTGCCTTCATTTGCTCTGATGTCTCACGTCATTCTTCAACATGCTCACACGCTCTTTGGCGTTGGAATTGATCTTGATGAAGTTCTTTAAGTCTTTTTAACTTTGTAGATTCTTTGATTTGATGAATAATCATTCTAAGCTGTTGTGTTGCTTTTGGATAGAACTTCCGTTAGTGATGATGTTGGCGTGAGCATGAGAAGAATCCATACGATCATCCCACTCTGGAGCTTCCATAAGAAGAAAACATTTCAAGCGGTTAGTAATAAGCGGTTAGGCACCACAAGTTTGAACTTGAGAGTGTTATGACATAGTGTGAAAACACAACTCTAATTCTTACAAAGGTCATTCCTGGCTGAGTCCCACAAGTGAGATAGCGATGTGCGAAGTACACCTCTGATTCGGATGAGTCATTGAGGTACATCAAGCATCACCTCATGTTGTGGACCGTTTGAGACACACTAAGCGTAATCCACGGGAGTTACGAAGTGACATCTTTGTCGAGGCTGCTTGATGTTGACCACAGCGGGGAGTTTCCATTCAATCACCGAGGATCACGGATGTGAACCTCTCATAAATGTTCTCGACAGTTGCTAAGATCATGAAGGACTCGATAATGTACCACCGAAATTCTTATTGTTTAACGTCAAGTGATAAAAATGTCAAGTGTACCTAAGAGATCTTTTGATGAATCTCGTGGCTCTAGACTCAATTGTGCGTTTTGGTTTTCTGGCGCGAGACTAGGAGAGGTCTCCTTCTTCAATACCGGCGATCTCTAAGAGAAAGCCAATAGTTTACGTAGGGTTCCACTGTGAGAATGACACAAGCTTACGGTGAGAGAAACTTGAGTGGCTAAGAAGGTTTAGTGCATGCGTCCTTTGGGTCGATGGCGACTTTTAATCTTCAATACCGGCGTCACTAAGTGACAACCATTAGTATATGAATTGAACCGGTATGCGCCTAAGTTGAATAATTTGGAGGCTATTTCTTTTCACCCTTTTCCTTGCATTTCTTTTAATTCTTCAACTCCTTCTTTCTCCGATTCTCATTTTCTCCTTTTTATAATCATACCTAAGGACTTCTAAGTACTAACTATTTGTGATGTCCTTGGGTGATCCCTACGACTCTGGCGGATCATAGGGCAGTTATTCCTAACCTTAGTCACCTTATCACTCCATGACTAACCTATGTTGCCATAAAACCATTTACTTGAAAAATCTCTCACGGTGTTTGTGAATGAAAACATTTTGAATCCTTTGTTGAGATAGGATTTTGCATAAATACTCCCCTCACATATGCTTAAGAGTTTTAACGGTTATATGCACAGTGAGGAAAGAGCGCGCACTTTTGAATTGATCCACTCAAGATAGACAATCCCCGCGAGACACGATTACATTGCATAGTTAAAGAGTTACATTGTCGACTTTTAGGTGACAACTAGCTCTAATAACTACCTTGAAGGTGTAAACAAACCTCGAAGGTTGTCAAACCCGTCGAGTTCATGTCTACCCGAGTTTCTCGAATGGTACATTCTACTCGGACAAGTCCTTTCTGAAACACGTTTACATTACTAGTGAACTAGCTTGAAATTATTACCCGTCGGGACAAGTCTTTTGAGTTACTAACGAGTTTAGTACCGTCAATTAGTTGGTTAAGTCTATTACACAAAGATTCATTTGCATTTACACAACATATTTCTTATCACATAATTTTCTCCCCTCAAAATTGCACATAAAATGTTATTTTTGAAAAGTTGAGAATAAATATGACCATTTCGAGTGTTGCGGGAAGATGACCACTATGAACAATTTGTGAACAAAGTTTTAATTCAAATACTCCCCCTCAACAAGTGATATAAACGGTTGAGGTTTTGAAAATCATACGGGGAAGTACTTGACCTTTTGAGCAAAACCTTGAAAAATGAAAGGTTTGATAGGTTTTACTCAAAAGTAAGAAGCTTTCGCTCCTTTTGTAAGGATTGTGGCACTGAAGCATACCACAGGGTCCTGTCTTGACAAGAACGGGTTGTACACTGTTATGTGTGCACAAGCCATAGATATATATAATCACACATCCAAATGTAATAATGAAGGATACAATTCAAAGGGTACCAGGAAGTGCAATGATGTCGCCAGGAGTGCGAATAGGGCGTTGATAGCCGGTGATGTTGATCCTGGGTTGACCACCAACAAAGCTTTCCAAAGTTCTGAACTGATCCCTTTGAAACAACCTTTCATCAATCATTCTGATGATTCTCCTCACATCCCTTCGATCCTGAGAATTCCATCACTTAGGAGACCCAATCTTGTGGCGTATGTTCTTGACCTATATGCCATTCCGTCCCTAACCATCTTCAAAGTGTGATCCCCAAACTTGTGAAGTTCGGTACATGCCATTAAGCAATTTCTTTGTAGTTCACTACTGATGGCACGCGAAAGGTTTCTTGATGAGTGTATATTGTAAGAGCGGTTGATGTCGGGAAGATCTAGGCGAGGTGGTGTGAAGTTGACACGGGTGCGATAAGATTCAACCGCCGTTGAATATCTTCTACACGTTCCTTGATGACTATGCGTCGATGAAGATGAGCGGTGACTTGATGAATTCACGTTGTACTTGGTTGAAAATTGCCTCATGCGACCACATACTTTGGCAAGGTACATGTCTTCAATGTCGTTGATAGACAAATTCTCAAAGTCGACCTCAGAGAATGCATAATCTTTTTCATCTTGTCGTTTGACCACGATATTCTTTAGGAAAGTGTAGTCCCACTTAGATGAAAGAAAGCGTGTTTGATGGCAGCGATATCCTTAATCTTGAACACCGCATGTTGAGACTTACGAACACGGCACCGGTAGTAGATTCTTTGGCGTGCCGGCCAATGATGAATCCGTACAATGCATCGCGGTCATATGCTTCCACTTTGTCGGAACACAAGTGATTGGCACGTTCCTCGATGGCTATGCGTTTGAGTATATGGTGCAGGAAATGGAAGTGTCAAAGATGTAGCGTATTTCCTTGATCCATCGCCACCGTGTAGAAGAAATTCCAAGTCTTTGTTGAAGAAATATCGAATGGAATCCTAGGTTCATCTGGTTGGCCGATCGTTGGTAGTGGTTTTGACCGATCGGTGTAATATGGAGGGTTGTCCCGTTTAGTGAAGTCGACGTTTGCTTCGGGTTGAGCCAATCCATGTTGTTAGACATAGCTCGAGCAATGTTTTCAAGGTGATATTCAACCTCGATGGCACTACGAGATATCTTTCCACGATGGAAAAGCTTCATTCTTGATTCGCCTCAACTCGGATTTCATCATCTTCTTCACATGGAACTTTTCTTGCATTATCTTAGCATGTTCCAAAGTATTACCGTCTACCGGATCTTGACCTTCTTCGGGGTGGGGAGTGGAATTGACAAGTGTGAAAACCATTCAAACTCTGTGTTGTATCTTCATCTAGCCATGATACGACGTCGGGTCATTGGCGCCTTCTTCTTCTTTTGTTTTGGCCTAGATGAGGATTCGGTTTCTTAACTTGTTTGGGAGAGGTGGGTTGTTGTGGGGCTCGAGGACCTCTTCATCGTCACCACCCGTATACTCAAAGTGATCACCGGTTTTCTAAGTCGGGGTGGTAACTCGGAATAAATCACGAGGTTTATCTGTAGAAGAATGAGGAGGGACCTTTGTTGAGCGGGGAGTTCGTAGAGGAGGGGTTGCATGAGCGAAGATTCACCGATCGCTTACGGCGTTTAGGTGCGAGTCCTTGTGCGTATCATCGTCATCTCTTGGTCGTTTGGGTTGATCGGTGACTCCTTGCAAGATGATCCGAGTTGAAATTCAAGTAGACCTTGAAAAATTTAGCTTCATCCGAGTAAGCGTTCGGATCGCTTTGACATTTGCATCACCGGTTTAGCGAGTAACTCTTTTCGAAAGATCGACTTCTTTGGCTATTATATGTTTAACCAATGCGGCGATGTTTGGGTGAGTTGTCTGGAAAATACTTCTCTAGTCACACGAGGGCGATTTAGAAGAAACTTGTGAGTATATTCTCTTGCCGTCTTCTCGAATTCCTTTGTGACTTTAGCGGTGATATCCACGAAGGTACTTGTGAGTGTAGCCTTCAATCATCTTGTTCAGTTCCTCTTGACGATGACTTCTCATGAATTCTGGATAAACTTCCTTTCTTCTTGCATCTTCTCATTCTCGTCATGTAGATATTGTATTTGTTGATTGAGAAAGTTCGACTTCTGTAAAGCATGTCTTTCTTTTACGAGTTGTTTGATGACTTTCACAATTCTTTCATGTGTCGAGAAATCCAAGATCGAGGTGGTTTCTTCACGATTTGGATGTTGATTTGGTTGATTTCTTTGATGGTGGTTGGGAAGAGTGAGATGAAGAGTCGATGAGGAAGAGACATGAGGAGACTCGGGGTCCTTGGGCGGTTCGAAGTTTCCTTTTGTGAGCGTGTAGGACTTTCAGTAGCTTGTCATAATCAAGCATCTTTATCTTTCTCGGACTTCTCGGTTTGGGTTTCTCAAACTCATATTCGATAGTATCCTCCACAAGCTTTAGTTGTTGCACAAGAGTGGTGGCACCGGATCCCTTATCGGGTCGATTAACGCATCGGGATCACGGTGAAGAGTGGCGACACCACTTGATCCTCCGGGGCCACCCATTTGGTCTTTGCAAATTCTTGACTTTTTGTAGGTGTCTAACAATTTAAACTTCTTCTGTAGGATTGATCGGTAGCTCTTCTTCTTCTTCTTGAGCTCTCATCATAGGGCACAAGTGCAGTGAGTCTTCCTTTTCCTTTATCGACTTGAGGACTTGGAGGTTTTGGTCTTGAAGGATTGTCATCCTTTGCGGTTTGAGTAGGTAATCTCTTCATCGTGTCGGTACCTTGAGCTTTCGTTCAAAAGCTTTCTTCTGATTCGGTATGGGAATAGGTTCGACTTCCTTTACGGAACAATCCTTTTACGAGGAGGATTCCTTTTGGGAAGCTTCCTATAACTTCAGAACTTCTGACACTTCCAAAGACTTCTCTTACGGTTCTCGGTAGGAGTTCTGAAGGTTTTCATCAAGATGACCGACTTTACCTTCTTTTACCGCTACTAGATACCTTTTGTACATTTCAAGCTTATTGAGTTCTTTAGATAAAAGGTGATCAGCTGACGGCACCCGCTTCTTAGTTGTCGATTCCTTGATTCGATAGAAAGGATAGGTTCGGACAACAAGTCATGATTGTCGGGGTCATTGAGCCTCGTGGGGATATCGGGATTAAGTCCAAGTGCTCTCGGATCAAAAGCTTTGTGTATTTGACATAGGAATCTTTGAGCCAAGCTTCTTGTGAGATAGCATCATGTCCTTCCATATCGATGCTTCGATTTGATGTCCTTCTTATTGATCGAGACCGGAAGATTTGCGGTTCCATGAGCTTTGGATGCTCATAACCACCGTCACGACCGTAAAGCAGACTTGGTAATGATGATGTAGAGGTTCTCCACGGTTGAGGAATGTTCTTAAGCTCACGTGAGAATGCTTAGTAATAATCCCGAAGCTTCATCATAGCCAATGTCAAGAAGAAATTGCGAGCTGTCTCTTGATGGGTGTAGCAAAGAAGTCGGTTGGCTCGATTTCGGGAATGAGAAGAACAGCCGTAAGTGCATGAGTGATGGTGACTTGTTTGTGATTAAGTGTCACATCCATCGCACTTTGACTGTGATCCTCTGCATAGAATTCGAATTGCTGAATATAGATTTCGATGCAGTGGCGAGTGTGAGAGCATGTTACGGTAGGGATGATTCCTTAGAATATCCACAAGCAATGAGACAAGAAGATTACGGCGGGTTAGGGTTTCAAAGTCAACCCTAAGGTTGTTCTTTCCAATCTTTCTAGGATAGCAATTGGGAAGATGTCGGCAATAGTGAGAACCTCCGGTGCATCCACATTCATTTGAGCGACCATGTCGTGATGCGAAATAACATTAGCCAAAAGAACCAACATATCGAAAGACATAACGTTAGTCAATAGAAGGTTTTATTGTCTAGTTATTGAATGTACTGATGTCAATGATTGTTACGAGTCCTAAGTCACTTGTTTGTCCAATAGTCCAATGACGTCGTGAAATGTTTCGTGAGTTAGTTAACTTTAAGTTTTAAAGTTTATGTTATCACTTATAGTTCACAACATATCAAACGTTTAAGTTTATTAGTGACATTATTGGATTCGTGACGATATGATTTGTTTATTAACAAGTTTGTACACGTAACAATTCATAACGAAGGTCAATAAAGGCTTAGGCGTAGATATGGCAAAGTTCAGCGTAAGCGTAAGAAGTATATGCGTGGCGTGAGGCTTATGCGTGGGATCCTTACTTACGCGTGAAATGTTACGCTTAGGAAAAGGGGTCCTTATGCGTGGGGCTTACGCGTGGCGTATAAAGACCTTACGTAAGGATTACTCATAAGAGTAGACCTTATGCGTAGAGTCATTTGCCACGCATATCCTTCACGGGATCTGGCGTAGTCCCATTGTAGAACCTTATGCGTAGTAGTACTGGTAGGATTTCTCTTACGCATAGCGCCACGCGTAAGGTAATCCTTATGCGTGGAGTAACAATCAACCTTGATTCGAATTTTATGCGTAGCAAGCCCGAAATAAAACCATCATATCATCAATCTTAACACATATATTCATTCTAAAATCAAATCATGGCATGAGAGCTTGTTAAATATTTATGCGTAGAAACACTTACGCGTAGGTCAAAACCCTAAGGGTTATGAATTACGCATAAGATTTTTAACCATAGGATTAGCACCAGTTCAATTCTGGTAGGTCATGGATTTTATGAGAGTCTAATAACGGAGTTATAACATCTAAATCGTGGTGAATCAAAAATACCCAAACTCAACAACTTTAAACCCTAACATCCAATTTTTAATCAATGAGAGTTTCTGGGTGGTTATAGAGCCTGGAAACCTTTAATTCAACATGATATGAGTATCACACAATAATCTTTTTGACCAGAAACATACACATTTGAAAACACCCAAAACCACGCATAAACTCTAATATTTGAAAACCCATCAATTCGTGTTTCTGGGTGGATTTTGATGATAAAAAAGATATCAATGATGTTTTAAGAACATTTTGACATAATTCTTATAACCACAAACACCCTTTTATGATTTGGTGTTCTTGCGCTTACGCGTAAGACACAAAAGTGACTATATCTTGAGATTAAACCGTTGGATTTTTGAAAGATTCAAAACCATTGCTTAAAAACTTGTTGTAAACACGAAATCACTTACAAATTGATGATACGAAACACGGATTTGTCAAACGATTTTGGTTCGTAGATGATATTAGGTGAAGTATTAAATGTGATAGAAGTAAATGAGGTTCTTGGGTATTTTATTTAAAATAACTTTAAAGTTTTGTGCTTTTGGTCCCTCCACCTTTTCCTTTTACAAACAAAGCCTTTTAACTTCCATTTTGGTTACCAAACAAAGATTTTAAGAAAAAACTTGACGACACTCCCCCTTGACTTAAGAAATATTGAAAGGTTATTAATTTTAGTCCGAGGAGTGTCAGTGAACCAGAAAATTTACCACCATTGATAAAAGAAACAACCGGGATAGGATAACATGCAAGTACAAAGTTATTTTGAAACAGTTAAGTATTTATTTTCTCCCCCTCAACACATGATCGAAAAAATACTGAATTTTGAAAGATTATGGTGTTGACGGAAGAAATGTACTTGCCATGTTGAAAGAAAAATAGATAGAAGAATATTTTTGTTGTTTTATCATGTTTTATATTTTTGTATTTTGTTTTTGAAAAAATATTTACAAAAGATGTTTTGGTGTTTGACAGGTTTTTAAGACTGTTTTAAGAGGTCATCCAATTCCTCTTGAGTCAAACATCTCATACCAATCCGGTGGACCAACTCATTAAACCTAGCGGGAGGCAAGGCTTTGGTGAGAAGATCGCCAATTGGTATTCTGCACCACTAAGTATAATTCAACAAGACTGCTCCACGTGGTCCTTGATGAAATGATAACGAAGATCGATGTGCTTTGATTTCAGTGTTGGGTGAG
The DNA here is from genome assembly GCA_022545495.1 of Chrysanthemum lavandulifolium. Taxonomy (NCBI): domain Eukaryota; kingdom Viridiplantae; phylum Streptophyta; class Magnoliopsida; order Asterales; family Asteraceae; genus Chrysanthemum; species Chrysanthemum lavandulifolium. Next base: position 13,651,357 of record CM040244.1, on the reverse strand, counting down.
TTTCACGAGATCGCAATGGCACTCGATTTTCGCGAAGACATCGGGATTCTTTCAAATACGTAACCATAGTCTTTGAGTTGTGTTCTCATCCATATGACTTGAGCACAACACGCGGACATGGCTACATATTCTCGCTTCGGTTGATGACAATGATGTACAATCCTGCTTCTTTGATTGCCAAGACACCGGTTTATCACCAAGAAATTGTAGAGCTCCCAAATACTTTTCCTTGAGTCTAAGCATCCTGCGTGGTCGTCGTCCGAAAGGCGATTAGTTCAAAACCGAATCCTTCGGATACGGATCCCAAGTTAATGGTTCCTTGATGTATCGAGGATTCTTTTAGCCTCGAGAGGTGGGTTTCGGTTGGTCGCGATCGATAACGGGAGCATAGATAAGCGGAAAAGACAATATCGGTCTCGCTAGATGTTAGATACATGAGAGACCCAATAATACCGGTATTTGGTAGGTCAACTAATTTCCCATGTAAATCGTCTAGCTTCTTGGTATGAGTCATTGGTGTGGCATAAGTATCACAGAGTTTTCATTCCAAATTTGTTTAACAATTCAAAGGCATATTTGGATCGACTCAAGAAAATACCACGGGTGATTGATGAACTTGCGGTCCTAGAAAGAGCGTAAGTTCACCCATCATGGACATTTCAAAATTTTCCTTCATTAGTTTTGCAAAGCGATTGAAAACATTTTATGTGTAGACCCAAAATGATGTCATCTACGTAAATTTGAACAATTAAGATATGTGCCCGTGATATTGTATAAAAGAGTTGGGTCAACCGAACCTTTGGTGAAATTATTAGCAATGAGGAAAGATGATAGCTTATCGTACCATGCCCGAGGGGCTTGTTTGAGACCATAAAGAGCTTTGTTCGGTTTTTAGACATGGTTCGGGCACTCTGGATCAACGAATCCTTCGGTTGGTGACATAGACCATTTCTTTTAGTTGTCCGTTGAGAAGCGGTTTGACATCCATTTGAAAGACCGTCATATTCATATGAGCCGCGAACGTGAGAAATATCCGAACGACCTCAAGGCGAGCAACAGGAGCAAAAGATTCTTCAATGTCTATTCCTCTTCCCGACAATAACCCTTAGCAACTAAGCGTGACTTGTTTCGGATTACGTTTCCTTGACATCAATTTGTTTTTCCAAATCCATTTGAGACCAATAGCGTAGACCCCTGTTGGTCTTTCAACCAGTTCCCATACTTCAAGACATTTGAATTGGTTGAGTTCTTCTTGCATGGATTCAATCCGGTTATCTTTTGTCATTGCGTCTTTAATGTTTTTAGGCTCGATTGGCGGACGGTGAGTGCATAAATGCAATGTTCACCATCGTGTGAAGATGTTGTCTTGTAACGATTGGTTGATTCGGGTTGCCAATAATATTAGCCGAGGATGGTCTTTTGTCCATCGATGTGTAGAGGTTGATGTTGGTATACATTGTGCGATTCGAGGATTCAAATGGTTTGTTGATGATTCCAGCGACATCGTGTGTGATGTCATTAACAAACGGGTTAAAGAACGCATTTGGATCAAAATCGCAGTGGGGTACTTCATTTAGAATATCATCATTTGGTTCATCATTGTTGGAAGCGGTGTGTTCAAGCTGTTGTGGTGGAGTCAAGCGGTAGGTGCATCTTCAACGATGAGTTGTTGTAGCAGGTGTATCGGTAAAGAGTAGTATCGGGTTTAGCGGTGAAACAACGGATACACCGAGCACGTTCATCAATATCGTCACCGAACGGAGGAGCAAATAACCTTTCCATTTATTGACGAGTGAGTGGGGCTTTGTTCGGTGATGATGTGGGTTGAGGAAGTTTAAGCGGTTGTGTCGGGTTCTAAGTGTTATACTCGAAGCCATTTCCGTGAGTTCATCAAAATGAGCATAATCGTTTCCATCACCTGCTTTGTCTGACGATTCCGATCCGGTAACCTTTAGAATTCTCACAATATCCAATAAAGACTCCAATGTCGACTTTGGCTTTGAGCTTTCCAAAATCATCACGATCATTATTCGGATAGCAAAGGATCCAAATACATGAAAGTGTTTGAGATTCGGTTTATGGTTGTGGAAAAGCTCGAAAGGTGTTTTGTTGTGGCGTTTGTGATCATAGAATGGTTTTGAGTATAGCATGCGATGAATACGACTTATGCCCATAAGTAATCTGGAAGTTTAGCATTGATTAACATTGTTCTTGCGGCCCACTAACGTTCGGTTTCGTCTTTCAACAACTCCGTTTTGTTCGGGTGTACGTGCAATAGATGTTTGATGTTGAATTCCACTTTCTCATAGAATTCACGAAGGGTTTGGTTAACAAATTCAGTTCCTTTGTGCATTTCGATTAGCCCTGACGGTGTTGCGGAGTGAACACGTATTTTTGTGAGAAAGGTGATGATCATTTGTGGAGCTTGGTCTTTGCTTGAAGAAAGTAGACCCAAGTCCATCGGGAGTAGTCATCAACAATTACTAAGATGTAGCGTTTGCATTGATTGTTTGCACGTGCATTGGGCCACACAAATCCATGTGAAGAAGATGAAGCACATCTTGAGGCGTGTTCCACCTTTGAAGGAAAATGAGCACGAGTGCTTTTCCTTGTTCACAGTGAGCAAAGGTGATCTTTTGAATACCGGAATCGTGGGAGACCTTCAACTAGTTTGTGTCGAGCAAGGTTGGTGATGGTTTGAAAGTTTAGATGTGAGAGACAGCGGTGCCATAGCCAAGATTTTGTTGATGTTGCCTTTGAAAGTAAGCGGATGGGAGATGAAGCAACCATGTCTTGCATAGAGATAGTGTAAAGACTAGAATTACGCGAGCGGACATAAGGTCATTTCCTTGTAGATCACGAATGAAACAAGTTTTCTCCCGGAAAGCAACCTCCAAATCTCCATCACAAAACCGACCTCATCGAAAACAGTTGTGACCGAGGCCTTCCACATAGTAAACCCTCACGATTTCGATGTTCTCATTGACATAATCTCCGTAGCCCATGATAGTTGTGAGTGATCATTCCCAAACTGACGGTGCCAATGAACTTTGCAATAAAGTTTGATAATGGTTTAAGGTTGCTGTCGTGTGTCGGGAACATCCGCTATCAACAATCGAGAGAATGATCATATCACAGACACACACAGGCGACACGGATGGAATAGAAGTAGATGTGGAACCCGAAATGTTAGAGGGTTCCAAGCGATGATAGTATACATACACACATTAATAACTTTAGGCATCCATTTAAATCCTAATGTGTTATATATCCATTTCGCCATCTATAACTCTTGTTTGCTTTAGTCTTTGTGAATGCACTAGGTGGTACTACATTCTTAGGAGGTGAAACTGGAGCTACGATGAATAATGAATGCTTGCCTTAGAATCTAAAGAAGGCGGTCTACCAGCCACGGACTTAGAATGATTAGTGGGCCTAGAGGTATTCCGATTCTTAGGATTCCGTAAGCGAGAGATTATAGCTTTAGCAACACATTTTCATGACAATCGAATTCATACTTTTACGACAAATAACACAAGGTGCATCGATGAATATCAAAAGTACTTAACGGTTTAGCATTCGTTACATCACTATTTCTATTACATTTGCCGACGCAATATCTATAGTGGAAGCAAAGTGAGTCTTATTCATAGTCCTAGGGTGTTCTTCTACTTTAGCATTCCTTATTGATCTTTTCTTAGGTCGCAACTTCCTATTCTTGATTGAGTGCTCTAGGCTGTGAAGTGCGGACGTTTGGAAAAGACATAACTATTCTTGTTTCAATAGAATGAAGCACGTTAGCAACTTGTGATTTGGCGGTAGAGATTCTAGGTTCTCGATTACTAAGTGTTCTTGGTGCTAATCTCTTAATGATGGTTGGCGGAAGTTGTTCATACTTTCCTAACATTTCTCTTAGCTTAGAGATAGTGTGAATCAAATCTTGATTTTCGGACCGAATATTACCAAAGAAAATTCATGACTTCTCTAGTGTGAGCAAGATAGTGATCAAGTTCGTTTGATGCTTCATGACGAGTCTTATTGAGTAAATCAAATATGACACCATATTCTGCTTAACGTTACAAGTTCTTGTTCATATTTTGAGATTTAACTTTTCAAAGACACGTTTTGATCATCCGGTTGCTCAATTTTAGGATCAAAAGATTTTGTTTGCAACCCGAGCGATTTTCTTTTGAAAACTAAGTTGATGATTGTGAATATCTTTTCACACCAATGAAGACGACGTTTTGCATTGTAAAGTTCGTTAAGTAATCGTTTATTTTCAGCTTTTAAAGACTCGATCCGAAGCACATTATCGGTATTCTCAACGATTACCACAGTCAACATTATCGCCAGAGATATAATCGGATGCATGTGGCAAAGAATAGAATAACACAACATTATGGATATCGACGGATAACATATTCCAAGAGTCGATCAACATCTTTTCTCAACAATTTCTTTTACGTTTAGTATTAGAAATAGATGTTTCGGTTTTCTCAAAACGACCTTCATCACTCCAAGTTCCTTATGAAAATCCTTTTCCCAAGCTAATGCACAACTTTTCAAATTTTAACGTTAGGTAAAAGATTTTTCGAAAATGTCTCTTTGTTCTCGTGCGAGGCGATTGAAAATGATCAATTTTGATTTCATAACGATATTCTATCTCATGTTGTAAAATTTTGAGGTCACCATGAAAATGTCAAAATATCAAAGAATTTTTCGATTTTCGGGTTTTGAGTTTACTTCAGCGATGGAAGGTAAAGGACCATAAGTTTGTGCATAATCTGGTTGGGGATTAACATTAAAAGACTCGGTGTTTTAATGATAACCCTTGGTGTGTTAGAAGAATCCGTTGGTGTGTGAAAGTGACGATTTTGAATAATTAAAGGTTTGTTGTAAACAATGCTTTTAATTTTGATCGACTCTCGTCTTCGCATCTAATTCCTCTTGACGATGATATTCAACAACACTCATAACAATATCATTAATTTTATATTACCTTTGGAAACTTGAGATTTGGTTTGAATGTTTTTAGTGAAAGCTTTGGTTTGTAATCAGCTAGATTTGGTCCATATCCTTTTAGATTGGGTTTTAAAGTAAACTTTTCAATAGTCATATTGATTCACCATGTTTGTAAACAACAGTTTTAAACTCTTTAATTTTGTGTGCAAGTCGATAATTTCTTCAAGAAGGTCATCTACCCGATTCGTTGAATGCTTTTTGTAAGCGGAGAACTGTTTTTGACAAGTTAACAACTCACCTTTAGCTTTTGATTTTCCAAGGTGAGCGTTAATTTGCTTTTTATGTTCATGTTTCAGCTTGTTCTATTTGAGACAACAAAGCATTCTTGAAGCGGCTAGATCACGATCTGTCTCTAAATATTTTTCGCTTTGATGAGATTTAGCAAAGCGGCTTCAAAACCTTTTTCACGGTTTTTGAGTTTTGAAAAAGTTCGATTGCATTTGTAAGCATTCAAAATCCTTGGTTAACAGTGCATTTTTGCCTTTTAATTCCTTATTTAATGCATAACATTCCTCCATTTTGATTTGATGGTCTTGAAATAAATGAGCAAAATTTGGATGAGGCAACAGTTCGGCTTGTTCAACGTGAGTCACAACATGATCATTATTTAGATCCTCAAGTACAACCACGGAGTCAATTTGATTATCAAAGGAAACCATAAGGTCATCTTGATCGTCGAATGTAACTACATGGTTTATTTGAAAATCGTCAGAATGAGATGTAGATGACTCATTTTGAACGATCGAGCCGTCTTGGGATTCGAGATATTGGCGGAGATATTAGTTCGAGATATGATGATGTTTTGTTCGGTACACGAGACATGGAACCCGAAATGTTAGAGGGTTCCAAGCGTTGATAGTAGACATACACACATTAATAACTTTAGGCATCCATTTAAATCCTAATGTGTTATATATCCATTTCGCCATCTATAACTCTGCTTGCTTTAGTCTTTGTGAATGCACTAGGTGGTACTACATTCTTAGGAGGTGAAACTGGAGCTACGAATAAACAATGCTTGCCTTAGAATCTAAAGAAGGCGGTCTACCAAGCATAGACTTAGAATGATTAGTGGGCCTAGAGGTATTCGATTCTTAGGATTCCGTAAGCTAGAGATTATAGCTTTAGCAACACATTTTCATGACAATCGAATTCATACTTTTCGACAAATAACACAAGGTGCATCGGATGAATATCAAAAGTACTTAACGGTTTAGCATTCGTTACATCACTATTTCTATTACATTTGCCGACTTAATATCTATAGTGGAAGCAAAGTGAGTCTTATTCATAGTCCTAGGGTGTTCTTCTACTTTAGCATTCCTTATTGATCTTTTCTTAGGTCGCAACTTCCTATTCTTGATTGAGTGCTCTAGGTCGTGAAGTGCGGACGTTTGGAAAAGACGCAACTATTCTGTTTCAATAGAATGAAGCACGTTAGCAACTTGTGATTTGGCGGTAGAGATTCTAGGTTCTCGATTACTAAGTGTTCTGGTGCTAATCTCTTAATGATGGTTGGCGGAAGTTGTTCATACTTTCCTAACATTTCTCTTAGCTTAGAGATAGTGTGAATCAAATCTTGATTTTCGGACCGAATATTACCAAAGAAAATTCATGACTTCTAGTGTGAGCAAGATAGTGATCAAGTTCGTTTGATGCTTCATGACGAGTCTTATTGAGTAAATCAAATATGACACCATATTCTGTTTAAGCTGTTACAAGTTCTTGTTCATATTTTGAGATTTGACTTTTCAAAGACACGCTTTGATCATCCAGTTGCTCAATTTTAGGATCAAAAGATTTTGTTTGCAATCGAGCGATTTTCTTTTGAAAACTAAGTTGATGATTGTGAATATCTTTTCACACCAATGAAGACGACGTTTTGCATTGTAAAGTTCGTTAAGTAATCGTTTATTTTCGACTTTTAAAGACTCGATCCGAAGCACATTATCGGATTCTCATGATTACCACGAGTCAACATTATCAGCAGAGATATAATCGGATGCATGTGGCAAAGAATAGAATAACACAACATTATGGATATCAAGACGAGATAACATATTCCAAGAGTCGATCAACATCTTTTCTCAACAATTTCTTTTACGTTTAGTATTAGAAATAGATGTTTCGGTTTTCTCGAAAACGACCTTCATCACTCAAGTTCCTTATGAAAATCCTTTTCCCAAGCTAATGCACAACTTTTCAAATTTTTAACGTTAGGTAAAAGATTTTCTAAAAATGTCTCTTTGTTCTCGTGCGGAGGCGATTGAAAATGATCAATTTTGATTTCATAACGATATTCTATCTCATGTTGTAAAATTTTGAGGTCGACCATGAAAATGTCAAAATATCAAAGAATTTTTCGATTTTCGGTTTTGAGTTTACTTCACCGATGGAAGGTAAAGGACCATAAGTTTGTGCATAATCGGTTGGGGATTAACATTAAAAGACTCGGTGTTTTAATGATAACCCTTGGTGTGTTAGAAGAATCCGTTGGTGTGTGAAAGTGACCGGTTTTGAATAATTAAAAGGTTTGTTGTAAACAATGTTTTTAATTTTGATCGACTGCGTCTTCGCATCTAATTCCTCTTGACGATGATATTCAACAACACTCATACTTGATATCATTAATTTTATATTCGTGACTTTGGAAACTTGAGATTTGGTTTGAATGTTTTCTTGAAAGCTTTGGTTTGTAATCGACTAGATTTGGTCCATATCCTTTTGGATTGGGTTTTAAAGTAAACTTTTCAATACATTCTTCGATTCACCATGTTTGTAAACAACGATTTTAAACTCTTTAATTTTGTGTTGCAAGTCGATAATTTCTTCAAGAAGGTCATCTACCCGATTCGTTGAATGCTTTTTGTAAGCGGAGAACTGCTTTTGACAAGTTAACAACTCACCTTAGCTTTTGATTTTCCAAGGTGAGGCGTTAATTTGCTTTTTATGTTCATGTTTCAGTTGTTCTATTTGAGACAACAAAGCATTCTTGAGCGGCTAGATCACGCATCCGTCTCTAAATATTTTTCGTTTTGATGAGATTTAGCAAAGCGGCTTCAAAACCTTTTTCACGGTTTTTGAGTTTTGAAAAGTTGATTGCATTTGTAAGCATTCAAAATCCTTGGTTATGATGCATTTTGCCTTTTAATTCCTTATTTAATGCATAACATTCCTCCATTTTGATTTGATGGTCTTGAATTAAATGAGCAAAATCTGGATGAGGCAGCAGATTCGACTTGTTCAACGTGAGTCACAACATGATCATTATTTAGATCCTCAAGTACAACCACGAGTCAATTTGATTATCAAAGGAAACCATAAGGTCATCTTGATCGTCGAATGTAACTACATGGTTTATTTGAAAATCGTCGAGAATGAGATGTAGATGACTCATTTTGAACGATCGGCCGTGCTTGGATTCGAGATATTGGCGGAGATATTAGTTCGAGATATGATGATGGTTTGTTCGGTACTGAGACAAGCCATCGATGTCATACACTGGAGCTGTTTCACTCATGTGTAACTCATGCATATTAGCCATCAACATAATAAATGCATTGGCTCGCAAGTCCTCCATATCATCATCACGAGTCCGCATACGCCATAAAGCTCGTTCTTTGTTTGTGAGAGATCCTGACTTCATCCTTAAGAGCCAAAGAAGAGCCTCTTTGAAATAAGCACGCCCCTAGTCCTTGGCTTTGGGCATGCATTAGCCAGTGTCCTTCTCATTGCGGTTGTAGCATCGAAACCATTCAACCCATTACGAGCATTTCCTGTTCCACCACTTGAGCTCTGTTGTTATTCCTACCCATAGCATTAAACCCTTGACCACCTCCCATTTGACGACCATAACCACGATTTCGAACTTCAACTCTTCCATTGTTCACAACATCCGATTTCGTGTATTGGATGAGGAACGAATCGATTTTTGGATTTGTTAGTATAACGGCTAAAGCATTAGCAATCATAAGAAATCCACATTGCAATGCTTGAACGGATCGGATTCCTCATTAGTTTGACTATGAAGTGCTTGATCATTGTTGTTGTTGTAAGGAACCAATTGATTTTGTTGAGGTTCTTTGTGATTGATCGTTTGGTGTGGTGAGGAGTTGGTTGAGTTGCTTGTTGAGGAGGATAACTTTGTTGAGCATATAAGGCAAGTTGTTGATTTTCGGATGTGTGGGTGGAGCGGTTTGAGCACGGAGAATCCTTTCCCGATCAACTTCCTTTTCATGAGGCTTCAAGTAATCGTACAACAATCCATATGTAGAATGATGCATATTCTTCGCAGCGGAGAAAATGACATACTTCTCCCATTCAGGACCAAGACTACTCAGAACTTAGTATTCACGCAATTCTTGGCATGATGATGTTGTGTTTATCCAAATCATTGATGATGTCGAAAATTGATGATGATAAGACTCTAGTGTCTCTCGGGTTCAATCATGAAGTGTTCATAAGCCAAGTAAATTTTGGATTCCAAATCCTCCCGATTGAGTCTGATCCTTCCATAAGAAGATGAATCGGTCCCACATTTCCTTTGCGGTCTTTTGAGCATCAACACTTGAAGAATTGAGTTAGGTAATCCTAAAAGGATATATTGCATTGCAAGCTCATCGACTTCATAGCGTAGAAGTTACATTTGATTTAAATCGCTTGATAGTAATGTTTGTTTGTTCATCTCTTGGTGGAATGGCATTAGGATCTCCGGGTACAATGACGGTATGCATCTCAAATGGACCTTCCAAGATAACCTTCTTTAAGAACTTTCCATGTGGCTTCTTCGATCACAAAACCTAAAGAACCTTATCACCCATTGATCGTAGTTTCTGGAGTGAGCATAGGAGGTCTATCAAGTGATCCGACCTCATGAATTGTTGTTGGTCGCTTAAAGCTTCACACATCTTTGCAAACCAAGTGGGTTCCTTCATAGTGTTCCTTGATGGATGTTGATTGAAATCATTTGTGTAGGGTTGAACTTGAAGACTTGGCGGTGTTTGAACCATTTGTGGTGGAGGAATTGCTCCAAGTTGTGGGTGTGTTGTTGATTAAATTGTTGTTGATAAATAGCTTGTTGTTGATTCCATTGTTGATGTTGTGGACTTAGTTGTTGTTGTCATTGAGGATAAGTGTAAGGAAATAGTTAGAGTATGGTGGTTGAGACATGTTGAAAACTTGTGTTGGTAAAATGGATCTTTGTAGTCGAATGAACCTTTGATGAAGAAGTATCCTTAGGCGTAGAAATCACAATAGCCAAGTAGCACTTATGCGTAAAACACCAAAGTTACGGCGTAACAATAAGGAGTTCTGGCGTAGTTTTAGCTTCAGCGTAAGTAGGGAAAAGACGCTAAAGTTATCGTAGACAAAAGTTAGGCGAGAAAGTTAGGCGTGGGATTATCTTATCGTAAGACTATGCTTAGGCGTAAGAAAAATCTTATCGTGGGATTTCTCTGGCGTAAGCTTTATGCTTATGCGTAAATTTAGGGTTTTATCCCAAGTGATCTTTACACTTCACGGTGCAAAAGATATCCAAAGTCGGCGTATTTTCGGGCTTATCAAGCAAGAAAACACGGAGTAAACCACGAAATGAAGATCAAACCAAGGAAAGACTTAGCGTAGTTTTAGGGTTTCACTACGTAGGTTTACTCGTAAATTTGATATTGCTCAAAGATGTTTCTAAACCGGTTTTGTGTGATGAAATAGCTTCAAGATCACCAAATAACACAAGAATGTGAAATTTGATGAACCAAACCTTCTAAAAGCAGTTATGCGTAGAACTACACCCACGAATAAAAACTAGCTCAAAACAATGATCCGCATAAAGTTCCAAACTTTTGCCAAAAACGTTAGTTTAACACCTTATAACGTTGTAAGTACAAGAATCTTGGATTAAAAGTGTAAAATTGCATTTTTAAGCTAACCAAAGATATGGTACCGTACGTTATGCGTGAGACCAAAACTCACTTCAAACAATACGTTCACCCAACTAGTAGGCGATTGATACCAATGTTAGGTCACTAGTTTTACAAACACAAGTAATATAGAAAGAGATAAGGTGATTGAACAAGATTCACACACACACACATACACGATATAAAAGACGGTTTTGGCGTAGAGTGTATGAGAGAAAATTACTTGAACAACCAACCTTCAAATGAAGGTTAACAAGAGTATTTATAGCAGGGAAGCTAGGGCAACACTCCTAGTTCCCATCCTTTCTCCTATGGGCTTGGGCCTAAGCTCATGGGCCTTCTACATAAGCTTAAGGCTAATAACAAACATAAAGGCCATAATAAGCTACCTATTACATAATAATGACTAACACTTGAATTATAGTTTAGGAGTGATTCCAACATGGTCCAATTCCTAAAGTTCTTGATCGTTCTCGGCATTTTGAAAATAGTCTTGTCATCGTTAATCTTCAACCATACTAACCCTTCTTTTTCATTTTTATCTAAACCCGGAATTTCCTGAAAGGGCTTCCCTAAAATTACTCCCGTAAGACCATCCTCCACAAATTCACTTACATCGTCTAGAATCATAAAGTCTACCAAAAATGAATGAGTTCCAACGAAGACATGGATGTTAGTTGCAAATCCAAGAAAATAATTCCCCTTATATTCTAACTCTTTCTTCATAACTTGGTTGTAGCATTCTTTTGACATGATGTTGGTTGGGAAGTAGTGTCAATAAATGGGTGGAAGTTGATGAAATTTAGGTAGGTCTAGTTGCGAAAATGTCTTACGAGTTATCTTGCCAATGGGCCATCTCGGCGTCACTAGAGAGGTCTTGAGCACTCAATCCTAAGTTATCCTCTTCCTCAAAATTGTGAAAACATCAAAATCTCTCCCGAGTCAACCTCTCCGGGATCCGGGGTTGATCGAAATTTTCTAAAGCTTCACCAAAATTGCCTCACGGGTCAATTGCACATACCTTCTCCGGGGTAGACAAATGTTCATTAGGTCCAAAGTAGCAATTTCTCCCTTAGCATCAAGAGTCAAATTTCCAAAGAAAGACATCTACCTTAGTATGAGCGTTGGCAAGCATAGGTCTTCCTAAAATGACCGGTATACGTTGTCTTCGGAATGTCAAGAATCACAAAATATATTGGGAAAAGGAATTTCTTAATCTTCACCAACACATTTTCAACAATTCCCAATGGCGATTGCATAGATCGATCAGCCATTTCAATTTTCATCTTGGCCGGTTTTAAGTTACCAATTCCTATACGCAAAAACATCGAACGAGGCATTATGCTAATACTTGCTCCAAGATCAGCTAGGGCATTACACACGTTAAGACTCCCGATATAGCAAGGGAGAGTGAAGCAACCTGGAGCTTTTTCCTTTTGCGGTAGCTCGTTCCTCAAAACCGCTGAGCATCTTCCATTGAGGTGAATTGTCTCATCAATACTTAATTCCTGCGCCATATCATGATGATTAGTATTAATGTAATTATTGATAGGTTGGTTTTAAGCAAAGTTTGGTCTAGAAGTGACTCTCTCCATCTCGATTCGCCGCTAACTTTTTCCGAAAAGGTCAAAGGTTCTTCGAGGATAGTTTCACGATGTGGACAACTTCCTCCTCCCTAGTGCTAAATAATCGAGATAGCTTCGAACATGAACTAACACTCTTCTCAATCTTTTAATCCTATCATCATGCATTTTGAGAGAAGAGATTGTATTATCCACGAATGTCCTCATCAGTTTTTCAATCCTATCATCTCGTTCTCTTGATTCCCTGATGTGGTCAAGAATTTTTCTTTCAAGATCACTCCTGGATTTGGTCCCAAACACGCTCTTAACCTTTTCAACCTTGCATGCTTCAGCTTTTCTTTCTAACCTTCATTTTTCGAAAATTTCCCCGTAATTGTATTCTTGCTTTGTTATCATCTTCATTACCTTATGATAAAATTGTCTCTATATACATGCCACGTATCCATGTGCCACTTGAAGCAATGTTCGAAATCCATGAGAATACATCCAGGGCCCGATCAAGATTCATGCTAGGAATAGGTCTTGGTGAATCGAGAAGTTCTCGTGTTCGCGCATTAATCCCATGATAGAAGATGTATACAATCTGATGTTTGTTTAAATCATGGGTAGGACATCGATAGAGAAGCTCATTAAATCTTTCCCATTCTTGGTAAAGCGTTTCTTCTCAACCTCGAGCAATTGATAGATTTTCCCAAGTAGCTTGGCCATTTTTTAAGGAGGGCAAAATTGTAGGACGAATTCTTTTCTAAGTTTATCCCACGCTCCTTTACAATCGTTAGGAGTTTGTTATACCAAATTTTATTGTCGAGAAAAAGTCATAGGAAAAATCCTTGCGGTGTTGAATAGCTCGGAGTACCATCGACGTTGAAAAGAGAGGACACGTGGAGAACTTCTTCTATGTGATCTGGCGTCCTCATCTTCATTTTAAAACTCAAGTTCATGTAACTCTCGAATAATATGATCCGGAATAGAGTATTTTTCGGTGTGAGAATCTTGAGTGAAGCTTAGTTGGCGATTCTCATTTGGTCGCTCTAAATCTCGCTCCATAGTTAGGTCATCGATATTATTTTCATTGATAACCTCCGGTTCTGCGTTCCATTGTCTCGATTAGTAAAATGAGAACATGTTGTGAATAGGAACCGAGAGTAGACTTTCCTTCTTCGAAATTGCTTCTCCGGGTCATCGAATGGGGTGGCCATAAAAGGCCTCGAACTGCGAGTCTTGTATCCTAACATTATCAGAAAGAAAATTAAAAACGGACTTAATATGAAATCCTAAAATATCTCCCCGGAAGCGGCGCCAAAAACTTGATGCAGGTTTTACTGACCAGGTCTTAATATTTATAGTGTCTCGCTATACCTATGGTCTACCCTAGTGCACTAATTGTCAGTGTACCCGGTCGTGTGTAGTGTAGTAAATGGTAAAGCCGAGGTCGTCCCTAGAGCTATGTGTGTCGGATTATTACTAAGTCTAGTGTCACAGAATAATGGTTTCGATGGGGATTTAATTGATTAAACTACTAATGCAGAATAAGGTAAATAAAAGCAGATAAATGGTAAAGGGAAATCAATAGAGAGAAGCGGTGCTAACCTAATTAATCATCCTAGCTAGTTATTTCTACGTCTACTTACTTCCAATTACTTCAGGTGGGGTTAAATTCGATAGGACAGCATTTGGTCAATTCGCTCTAACCTATCAGCAAATATGCCACCACAGGAGAAATCAGGCGCACCGTCATAAGTCCTGTTGTTCCTGGTTCCCTAAGCCAATTCATTAAGTACCGCTACATGCTAGATTCATAATAGTGAGTGCCCGGCCGTTAGGAACTTAGACACTACACCCCCCAATTCTTAAGTTCATCCAAACGATAGGTGATCGGTTGGTCAAATCGCACAAGTAGAAAGGGTCGTTAGTTGGTCATATCTTACCCTTCCCGTCTTAGTCCGCTCACCTAGGGTCAGTTGGTCATATCTCCTAGGCAATTGGCCTCTACCGCCATTCAAAACTACCAAACCAAGGGTGGCTACCAATGAACTATGCATGCGTACACTTAGAAATAATTGTACGGAAGTAAAGTAAATGCAAACAAAACAATTAAGGAATCATAACTAGGCTAGCACCAAAAGGTGCTTAGCCGCTCATATTAATCATGCAAATCAATTCAATATTCAAAGGTACGAAATACATGAATTGAAATTAAAAGAAATATAAAACGCTAATGCTTATCGTAATAGAGTGACTTCTCCCTTGGAAACAGCTCCGTATGCTCCTCTACACCTGCCTTGAGCTTTTTCCCATGTTCTCAGAGTGTTGTGTGTGGAATGGAATGATTAGAAATGCTGGAATTCATGGGTTATTTATAAGCCAGATATGGGTTACGGCGTAACCAATATAGGAGTTACGCCGTAACCTTCTATTTCTTCGTAAAATACACTAGATCTGCTGGTTACGGCGTAACCTAATGAGTGGTTGCCGTAGTCTTCAATAAACTCGTTACGTCGTAAGAGATGCGATGAATTCTGACGTAAGTATCGCCGCGTGGAACCTCTTTTGACCTAATGTAGTTACGTCGTAACCTTTGGGAGGAGTTATGCCGTAACCTTCCGATAAGTTGGCATCTTGAGTCACGCAATAGTTACGGCGTAATGTGAGAGATGAGTTACGCCGTAACTTCTTCAAAATAACATCTTGTGATAAATCTTTAGATATGTTTCCGACTCGCGTCTCTTTAGCTCAATGCTCGTAATTTCACGAAAGTGGAAAACAATGGAAAACAAGCGTAAATCCATATAAATGATATAAATAACGAGCATTATCGAGGAAATTGACACTTAATATTCATGACTATTAGATGTTATCAAATATCCCCCACTTGAACTCTACATGCCCTCAAGTAGACCTTATTAGATAGATTCCTAAAAGATATCTCCATAACCTGGAAAATATGAGTTTACAAATCCCTTATGCTAGAATAAAACAAAGCGAACACCTCACGAAAGGGGAACAAACACTCAAATCTCTCAACTATTCTAAGTGTCAATTTCGTGGTGATCACTCAATCGCATATCATAGCATGTATTCTATCATAAGCTTGGCGGTTACACAAATCTCCACCACTAGAGTTAAGGGCTAAACAATTCTCGAAGGCAATATGGGTAGACACGACAAAGGTTAAGGGTGACTCGTCATTACTAACATGTCACGGTGAAGTAGACAAAATCAATTATACATGACCAAATCCATGGCCAAGACACCAAAGATTGTTCACATCACCTAGACACGCTTCATGACTAAAAGGGTAGGATAAGATACGGGATATATAATTGGTGTAAAATAAAAACAAGCATGTAGTATAAATATATAACCAAGTCATCACCACTTACCGTCCGCCCAAAGTTCAAGCTTAGAAGCCAAGAAACCGGATCATGAAATGCAAGGTAGATGTGTCATTAAAGGACATCGTGATGGGCACACTACCTTTTCTCCAATTGTTGGCATAACTACCAACACCAATCTTTAAATGTGACCGAGGTGGCCTCCTCGATACTAAATCAATAAAGCTCATACTACAGTTCTTATAACATCGCACTTTACAATAACATAATAATAACAATTTTTTTATTTTTTATATTTTTTTTATCACTTTTTTTTTTTGAATCATAACTATCAATACTAACATAATATCCCCCCACTTGAGATGAACAATGGGAATTCGGGGAGTCTTCAATGATCTTCAGAAATGTTGTCGATGAAAGCGTGATTTCCGAACCTTTCCACTCGAACCTTGAACTTAGGCAAATGATAACTTCCCAATTACAAATAAAGACTATAGGGTAGGCTAAGGTGTATAGGTGTATCGAAACAATATATTGGGTGAAGAAAATGAAAGGAATGGCTCAGAAGGGTGTATCTAGGGGTATCTTGCACTAAAGATGAGTGCAACAAAAGGGTTTCACATGGGGGTCGAAAAGTCGAGGTGACTAATCGATAGACTCACAATGGTAGGCTGTTTAGGTAGTAATCCTATAATATTGCCTTCTAAAACTGAAAAGTCCAAATACATCGAGCTAACTCAACATACCTCGTCTATGGTCTCGAAATGATGCAAAGGCCAAGTTCTAAAGTTTACAAGCTACCGGCACACTCATAATTTGGTGGATTTGGGGTAAATTATTGGAAATGGATAAGGCTAATCTCACCACATAATATCAAGGGTTGTATGTGCTCGGCTAAGGTCTAATCTAGTTAGGTTAAGAAAACATGTCAAAATTTTAAAATGGCATAATTTTTCAAAATAAACTAGAAAAATGAGGCGAAATAAAGTTCAAGAGATAATTCTACTCCGTCCCCACTTGAATTGTACAAAGTCTCTTTTGTACTAGGCATTAAATAAAGGTGAAGAGAAAGGTAGAATTAGGCGAGAACTTCCAAATTGCTCCATAAATAAGAAGGCCCACGAAAAAGAAACGTGCCTTCGTATAAGCATCATGAACAAACTTCAATCCACGAAATCACAATACCGACAAGCATAATTCTAAAAAGAAAAAATGAAAACGAAAAACAAACCTAACTCACTTTCGTAGGAATCACGGTTGCATTTAGCAAATGCAACAAGTTTTAAACCACTTGGTGTCCCAGTGGACGAGTGAAGTCTCATGACGGTTTACAGGAACATACCACAAAGTTCATTTAAAAACTAATACAAGGTTCTTGTGTTTTAAAATGAAAGAATTAAAGTATAGGAAAGTTACGTCGTAACTCTTTTGAGGAGTTACGCCATAAGCGCAAAACACGAATGAGTCAGCAAAGCGAGTAGTTCTGGCGTAACCATCGAGATGGTATTACGCCGTAATTGGTGATCGTCAAGAATTATCTTTGCTAAAATGTTGGTTACGGCGTAATCACCAAGATGAGTTCTGTAGTAACTCAGACAGATCGAGAAGCTGCGCGTGACAATTACTTCCTCGTTTCTGCAAAAATAGTTAGAAAACACAAAACCCAATGTAAAAGGAAATAAAACAAAAGAAAAGGATAATTTGGGTTGTCTCTAAAGAGCACTTTTCTTTATTTACGAGTCTTTAAGTTAGACTCGAGAGCGGGGCTACCATTGCTTGTTGGTCATTTCGTGGACATGGCAATCTCCACTGGATCCAACTTACCAAATTCTCATCCCTTTGTAGTCATGTCCCAATTCTAACAAATTTGAGTAGAAATTTTGATTTTCTAGTGAGGAGATCAATGCCTTTTTCTTTGTCTTCCTCGCGATATCGAGTAAAGGTCGAGCTTGGCTCAACTGCCTCTTGGTCCAATTCCTAAAGTTCTTGATCGTTCTCGGCATTTTGAAAATAGTCTTGTCATCGTTAATCTTCAACCATACTAACCCTTCTTTTTCATTTTTATCTAAACCCGACATTTCCTGAAAGGGCTTCCCTAAAATTACTCCCGTAAGACCATCCTCCACAAATTCACTTACGTCGTCTAGAATCATAAAGTCTACCAAAAATGAATGAGTTCCAACGAAGACGTGGATGTTAGTTGCAAATCCAAGAAAATTATTCCCCTTATATTCTAACTCTTTCTTCATAACTTGGTTGTAGTATTCTTTTAACATGATGTTGACTGGGGAAGAAGTGTCAATAAAATGGGTGGAAGTTGATGAACCCGACTTTGCATGAGATCTTAAGATAATATGAGTTTCTATGATGTATGCGTGTTCCTACCTCATGAAATTTAGGTAGGTCTGGTTGCGAAAAAGTCTTACCAGAGTTATCTTGCCAATAGGCCATCTCGACGTCACTAGAGAGGTCTTCAGCACTCAATCCTAAGTTATCCTCTTCCTCAAAATTGACGAAAACATCAAAATCTCTCCCCGAGTCAACCTCTCCAAGATCCAGGGGGTCGCTAAGAAATTTTTCTAAAGCTTCCCAAAATTGCCTACGGGGTCAATTGCACATACCTTCTCCGGGGTAGACAAATGTTCATTAGGTCCAAAAGTAGCAATTTCTCCCTTAGCATCAAGAGTCAACTTTCCAGCAAAGACATCCACCTTAGTATGAGCAGTGGCAAGCATAGGTCTTCCTAAAATGACTGGTATTCTGTTGTCTTCTGGAATGTCAAGAATCACAAAATCTATTGGGAAAAGGAATTTCTTAATCTTCACCAACACATTTTCAGCAATTCTCAATGGCGATTGCATAGATCGATCAGCCATTTCAATTTTCATCTTAGCCGGTTTTAAGTTACCAATTCCCATACGCAAAAACATTGAACGAGGCATTATGCTAATACTTGCTCCAAGATCAGCTAGGGTATTACACACGTTAAGACTCCTGATATAGCAAGGGAGAGTGAAGCAACCTGGATCTTTTTCCTTTTGCGGTAGCTCGTTCCTCAAAACCGTTGAGCATCTTTCGTTGAGGTGAATTGTCTCATCAATAATTAATTCCTGCGCCATATCATGATGATTACCAGCAAAGTTTGGTCTAGAAATGACTGTCTCTCCATGCTGATTCGTCACTTAACTTTTTCCGAAAAGGTCAAAGGTTCTTCGAGGACAGTTTCTACAGTGTGGACAACTTCCTCCTCCCTAGCTGCTAAATAATCAGAGATAGCTTCTGAACATGAACTAACACTCTTCTCCATTCT
Source organism: Chrysanthemum lavandulifolium (assembly GCA_022545495.1). Taxonomy (NCBI): domain Eukaryota; kingdom Viridiplantae; phylum Streptophyta; class Magnoliopsida; order Asterales; family Asteraceae; genus Chrysanthemum; species Chrysanthemum lavandulifolium. The sequence goes on along the minus strand of CM040244.1, from coordinate 13,632,192 downwards.
TTTAATCCTATCATCGTGCATTTTGAGAGAAGAGATTGTATTATCCACGAATGTCCTCATCAATTTTTCAATCCTATCATCTCGTTCTCTTGATTCCCTGATGTGGTCAAGAATTTTTCTTTCAAGATCACTCCCGGATTTGGTCCCAAACACGCTCTTAACCTTTTCAACCACCGCATGCTTGACTTCTCTTTCTAACCTTCGTTTTGAAAATTTCCCGTAATTGTATTCTTGCTTTGTTATCGTCTTCATTACCTTATGATCAAAATTGTCTCTCGGTCCGTACCTCTGTATCCATGTGCCACTTGTAGCAATGTTCGAAATCCCGAATACATCCTGGGGCTGATCAGAGTCATGCTAGGAATAGGTCATGGTGAATCAAGAAGTTCTCGTGTTGGCGCATTAATCCCACGATAGAAGATGTATACGATCCGATGTTTGTTTAAATCATGGGTAGGGCATCGATAGAAGCTCATTAAATCTTTCCCATGCTTGGTAAAGCGTTTCTTCTCCAACACGGACGAATTGATAGATTTTCCCAAGTAGCTTGGCCATTTTTAAGGAGGGAAAATTGCGGGATCTAATTCTTTTCTAAGTTTATCCCACGCTCCTTTACAATCGTTAGGAGTTTGTTATACCATCTTTTATTTGTCCCGTAAAGAGTCATAGGAAAAATCCTTGCGATGTTGAATAGCTCGGAGTACCTCGGCGTTGAAAAGAGAGGACAAGTGGAGAACTTCTTCACGTGATCTGGCGTCCTCATCTTTGTTTCTAGAAAACTCAAGTTCATGTAACTCTCGAATAATATGATCGGAATAGAGTATTTTTCGGTGTGAGAATCTTGAGTGAAGCTTAGTTAGTAGTTCTCATTCGGTCGCTCTAAATCTTGCTCCATAGTTAGGTTATCGATATTATTTTCATTGATGACCTCCGGTTCTGCTCGATTGGTTTGATTCAGTAAAATGAGAAGATGTTGTGAATAGGAACCGAGAGTAGACTTTCCTTCTTGAAATTGCTTCTCGGGTCATCGAATGGGGTGGGCGTAAAAGGCCTCTAGTCATGAGTCTTGTATCCCGACATTATCGAAAGAAAATTCAAAACAGACTTAATATGAAATCCTAAAATAGCTCCCGGCGGCGGTGCCAAAAACTTGATGCGTGGTTTCTTGACTGGTCTTAATATTTATAGTGTCTCGCTATACCTATGGTCTACCCTAGTGCACTAACTATCAGTGTACCCGGTTGTGTGTAGTGCAGTAAACAGTAAAGCCGAGGTCGTCCCTAGAGCTATCTGTGTTGGATTATTACTAAGTCTAGTGTCACAGAATAATGGTTTCGATAGGGATTTAATTGATTAAACTTCTAATGCAGAATAAGGTAAATAAAAGCAGATAAATGGTAAAGGGATATCAATAGATGAAGTGGTGCTAACCTAGTTAATCATCCTAGCTAGTTATGTCTCGTCTACTTACTTCCAATTACTTGGTGGGGTCAAATTCGAGAGGGCGACATTTGTTCAATTCGCCCAACCTATCAAAGAAAGATGCCACCAGGAGAAATCGGTGCACCGTCATAAGTCCTGTTGTTCCCGGTCCCTAAGCCAAAACATTAAGTACCGCTACATGCTAGATTCATAATAGTGAGTGCTCGGCCGTTAGGAACTTAGACACTACACCCCCCAATTCTTAAGTTCATCCAAACGATAGGTGATCGGTTGGTCAAATCGCACAAGTAGAAAGGGTCGTCATTGGTCATATCTTACCCTTCCCATCTCGATCCGCTCACCTAGGGTGAGTTGGTCATATCTCCTAGGCAATTGTCCTCTACCGCCATTCAAAACTACCGAACCAAGGGTGGCTACCAATGAACTATGCATGCATACACTTAGAAATAATTGTATGCGAAGTAAAGTAAATGCAAACAAAACAATTAAGGTATCATTACTAGGCTAGCACCAAAAGGTGTTTAGCCGCTCATATTAATTATGCAAATCAATTCAATATTCAAAGGTACGAAATACACTAATGCTTATCATAATGGAGTTACTTCTCCCTTGGAAACAGCTCCGTATGCTCCTCTAGACCTGCCTTGAACTTTTTCCCACGTTATCAGAGTGTTGTGTGTGGAATGGGATGATTAGAAATGCTGGAATTCATGGGGTATATATAGGCCAGATATGGGTTACGGCGTAACCACTATAGGAGTTACACCGTAACCTTCTATTTCTTCGTAAAATGCACTAGATCTGCTGGTTACGGCGTAACCTAATGAGTGGTTACGCCGTAGTCTTCAATAAACTCGGTTACATCGTAAGAGATGCAGTAGTTACCGCGAAAGTATCAGCGGCATGGAACCTCTTTTGACTTAATGTAGTTACGTCGTAACCTTTGGGAGGAGTTACGCCGTAACCTTCTGATAAGTTGGCATACTGAGTAACGCAATAGTTACGGTGTAATGTGAGAGATGAGTTACGCCGTAACTTCTTCAAAATAGCATACTGTGATAAATCTTTAGATATGTTTCCGGCGCGTCTCTTTAGCTCCAATGCTCGTAATTTACACGAAAGTGGAAAACATTGGAAAACAAGCGTAAATCCATATAAATGATATAAATAACGAGCATTATCTGGGAAATTGACACTTAATATTCGGGACTATTTGATGTTATCATTACAGCTTTGGATTTCTTCATTACTGTTTTGGAAATATACAAAAATTATTCACTAGCCTCATCAATATCTCTCCGGATGAATCCAGCTTTTGGTGCCCAAGGAACACTTTGTATGTATCTTCACGAAAAGGTGCTACGAATGTGATGGTTTCAAAATCATCTCGGGAAAAGTTGCCTCGATTGAAATTTCATTCAATTGCTCCTTATCATAATATAACTTGATTCGGTGTCCATTAACAATGAAACTTCCACCGCTTGTCATAAAGTTCGACATAACCGGATGGATATCTATGTTTCACTATAAATGGTCTCGAACCATTTTGGTTTTAGCTTAGGAGCTTTGAATTGAATTTCATGTTGAAAAGCGAACTTTATCACCGGCTTTGAATTCTTTTCAATTCTCGACTTTTGTCATGATAAGCTTTGGTTCTTGCTTTGTACTGTTTGGAATTCTCATAAGCTTGGAGTCTTAATTCATCGAGTTCATGCAACTGCAAGAATCTTTTTTCTCCAGCTATTTTGAGATCGATGTTACAGCTTCTAAGGGCCCAGTAAGCACGATGTTCAATTTTGAACGGCAAATGACAAGTTTTTCCATACAAAAGACTGTAAGGATTTGTGCCAATTGGAGTTTTGTAAGCTGTACGAAACGCCCACAGAGCATCGTCAAGCTTTTTCGACCACACTGAAGGATTACCCAGTATTCTTTTAAAGCTCTGTTGGTGGTTTGTGGATGATTGTGGATGTAGCAAAACGATGATGGACTCCATATCTTTTCATGATTTTCTCCAACTGTTTGTTACAGAAATGAGTTCCTCGATCAATTATCAAAGCTTTAGGAATTCCATAATGAGAGAAAAGCTTTTTGAGAAAATTGATGACAACTCGAGTATCGTTCATGGGTAAAGCTTCGGCTTCTGCCCATTTAGACACAAAATCGATAGCAACGAGAATGTATTCGTATTTGTGGGATTTAGGAAATGGTCCCATAAAATCAATTCCTCAAATATCGAACATTTCGCAAACCTGAATGCTTTTTTGTGGCATTTCATCTCTGCGAGAAAGGTTACCGGATATTTGGCAAGCATCACATTTTTGAACAAGCGTATGGGCTTCTATGAATATTGTGGGCCAATAGAATCCAGCATCAAAAACTTTTTTAGTTGTGGTGGAAGGACCATAGTGTCCCCCAGTAGGGCCATGATGGCATTCTTCAAGAATTTCGGGTTTCAAGAACCAGAAACATATCTTCAGATCATTCCATCGGGACACATTTTGAAAAGATAGGGATCTTCCCAATAATAGTGTTTAAGTTCCGAAAAGAATTTGCTCCGTTGGGCATGAGTTAATCTTTTTTTATGGATTCTTCCGACGAGATAATTTGCAAAATCAGCAAACCAAGGATCTTCATTATCATCAACCGTCATGATGGTTTCATCAGGAAAGTAATCATCGATTTCGTCTTCCTTCAATTCCTCTATATTCGGGTTTTCAAGACGTGATAAATGATCAGCGGCTAGATTCTCTGCTCCTTTCTTATCTTTGATCTCAATGTCAACCTCTTTGAGCAGTAGAATCCATCGAATAAGACGCGGCTTTGCATCTTGTTTGGTAAACAGATATTTGAGTGCCGAATGATCTGTGAACATGATTGTTTTTCAAAGCACGAGGTAAGATCTGAATTTGTCGAACGCAAAAACTACGGCCAATAATTCTTTTTATGTAACCGTATAATTCTGATGAGCATTATTAAGTGTCTTGCTCGCAAAATATATTGGCGAAAGTGTTTTCCTTCTCATTGGCCTAGAACGACTCCTACACCAAAATCACTTGCATTGCACATGAGCTCGAATGGTAGTGACCAATCAGGTGAAAACATAATGGGTACACTAGTCAGTTGTGATTTCAAGGTTTTGAATGCTTTTATGCAGTCTGCATTGAAGTCGAAAACAGAATCTTTCTCAAGAAATTTTGTCATAGGACGAGATATTTTGGAAAAGTCCTTGATAAAGCGACGATAAAAACCGGCATGTCCTAAAAAACTTCTAACGGTTTTAACGTTAGTTGGAGGTGGTAGTTTTGTGATAATGTCGATTTTTGCTTTGTCTACCTCCATGCCTGCACTGGAGAGTTTGTGACCAAGCACAATTCCTTGATCACCATAAAGTGACATTTCTCTAGTTGAGGACAAGATGTTCGACCGCATCTTTCGAGCATTTTATGGAGATTTAAAAGACAAGCATCAAATGAGTTTCCAAAACTAAAAAGTCATCCATGAAAACTTCCATGGAGGTTTCAAGCATGCCTTGGAATATTTCAATCATACACCTTTGAAAAGTTGGGTGCATTATAGAGACCAAAAGGCATAGCCCGATAAGCGTAAGCTCCAAAAGGCAAGTAAAGGTGGTTTTCTCTTGGTCAGTCGGATCAATTAGAATCTGAAAATAGCCTGAAAAGCCATCGAGGAAATAAAAGAACTTGTTCCCCGCTAATCTTTCGAGCATTTGATCCATGAAGGGAAGAGGAAAATGATCTTTTCTGGTGGCTTTGTTTAATTTACGATAATCAATACAAACGAGCCATCCAGTGATAGTTCTAGTAGGAACTAATTCATTTCGTTCGTTAGTCACAACGGTCATTCCTCCTTTCTTAGGAACATAGTGAACAGGACTCACACAAGGACTATCCTCGATGGGGTAAATGATACCGGCATCAAGAAGTTTGATGATTTCCTTTTTGACAACTTCTTTCATGTTGGGATTGAGTCGACGCTGTCTTTCTGACAACATGTTTAATCCCTTCCTCGAAATTGATTTTGTTTAAACAAAACTTGGGACTAATTCCTGGAATATCAGAAGTTTTCCAAGCGAAAGCTCTTTTATGATTTTTGAGAATAGAAACCAGGCGTTCCTTCTCCTCTTCTTTGAGCAATGAAGATATGACTACCAGAAGAAGTGAATTTTCTTCCAAATAAGCATATTCAAGGTGGTCAGGAAGTGGTTTAAGCACAAGATCTGTTGGTGGTTCTTGCAGAGAAGATTTTATCCTCATTTGGTCATTGAAAGTTATTTCCTCAAAATTCTCTTCCTCCATTTCTTCCTCAGTGTTATCTTCTTTGAATTCTACTTCAATAAAATCGTGAACTCTTTACCAAGATTCGTTTCACTAATCTTTTCTAAAATAGTCATGAATGGATCAGAATCGGTGAGTAATGCATCCAATTCTTCATCAATAACATCAATATTGAAGCAAGTGTCATTACTGAAATGTGGATATCGCATTGCTTTATCGATTAAAAAGGTAATTCGATATTCTCCAACTCCAAGATTGAGCTCTTTACCTTTTACTTTGATGATTGCATCATCGGTATTTAGGAAAGTTCTTCCTAAAATGAGTGGGACTCTATTATCATCCTCCATCACTAGGATCACAAAATCCACTGGGAAAATGAATTTACCAACTTGAACGAGCATATTCTCAGCAACTCCAACAGGGTATTGATAAGAATGATTTAATAATCGTATGCTCATCCTTGTAGATTTTAAGATGTTGATGGATAATTTGGAATATAGCGAGTAGAGCATCAAATTGATACTTGCTCCAAGATCGGCTAAAACATTGCATTGGATATTATTCCCTAAGGTGCATGGAATCAGAAAGCTTCTGGGTCTCTGAGCTTTGGTGGAATTTTGTTTTGAACAATGGCTAAACATTCTTAATTTAGGAAGGTAGCGGATATTTGCTCTAACTTGCTTTTGTTGTTCAGAAGTTCCTTTAAAAATTTCCCATAATTGGGCATCCTGGCTAAAACATCAACGATGGGAACGTTGAGTCTAACCTCTTTGATTATTTCAATGAACTTCTTATATCGCTCCTCCATTTCTCTTTCTTAAGGCGTTGAGGATATGGAATTTTTGGTGTGTACGCCTTGATTGGTGAAACGGTTTTTTTCTTGGCAGGTTCGGTTTGGTTGGCTTCCTCAGCTTCATCTTCACTATCTTGGGCGATAGGAGCATCATTATTTGGGTTTGGTGGTGGGTCATCTGAGAGACCACTTCTTGTGAATACAGCATTGATATGCTCATTTCTTGTTTGTGGTGGACGATAAGTTTTATCGTTTGATTGTTTTGGGTTTGATTGGGTGTTACTTGGTAACGAACCAAATGGCCGAATTTGTTTTCAAGGTCCTGGATAGAAGCTTGATGATTTTTCTGTCCTTGCTCAACTTTGGTTTTGAGATTGAAAAATTGATTTTTTATAAAATCATTTGTTGATCTTTGAGCAGCCACAAATTCTCTCATGGTTTTTTCGAATTCGTATTCTTTCATCTTTTTGTCAGAGTTTTGTGAAGGTCGATTGTCTGTTCGAGGTTGAGAATCACGGGTGTTATCCCTTTGTTGGCGGTCTTGCTAATTTCCAGAATTTCTACCGTAATAATTACCACGATATCCACCTCCACTATATCCTCCTTGAACATAATTAGCTTCTCCTTCGTTGGGTCCACCCATAGGTTTACTGTCACATTTCGACGATGGGTGATTTCCTCCACAATTGTTACATCCTTCTCGCATTTCTTTCATTTCTCCTTTGAGATCTTTGTATTGCGAGTCGATTTTGGAAGTCAAGGCTTCCATTTTCTCTATGAGTTTCAAGGTATCGGAATTTTCGACAAAAGCAACAGTTTTTATAAGAGGTTTGGCTTTGGAATCTTTGGACCAATCGAGTTTAAGAAGTAGATATGCCTCGTTAGGAGTCTTCTAGAGAAAAATTCCTCCGGCATCAAGAATACCTTGAGAAATTTCGTCTAGTCCATGGTAAAAGATTTGGATAATGGTTCCATGGGGTAGACCATGTCCATGAAAACTACGAAGTAAATATTTCATCCGAAGCCAAGCTTCGACAAGTGATTCGTTGGGGTTTTGCGAAAAAGCACGAATTTCTCCCATTAATCGATCAAACATGGCAAGTGGAAAGAATCGGCTTACAAAAGCTTGCCTCATCTCCTCCCAATTATTGATAATTCCTAGGGTTAATTCATTCTATCATACTTTTGCATCTCCGGTGAGTAATGATGGAAAAAGTTTGAGTTTGATGGCATTGACATCAGTGTTGCCATATCGAAACATGCCGCAAATTTCAATGAATTTGGCAATGTGCTTATGCGGATCGGCCCGCGCACGGTCATCGAATTGGCGGTCTTTGATCATAGAAAGGTGGTGATCCTTCACAGTGAAGCTGTCACCTAGGTTGACGGCAACAATAGTACCTTCAGGCGTGGGTGCTACGATTCGGTTGGCTCCCCATATTGGCTGATCGTCGGCCATGGGAAAAGGTAAATTGATGAATGGGTTATCAACGACTTTGGCTTCTGAAAGGTTATCAAACGGTGGGTTTGGTACTCTAGGTACACGGTTTTCTAATGGGATAAAAGGCGTTCTTCTTCTTCTTCAAATCAAACATTCGGGATTGGTAAGAGGTGAAATTGGTTCTACTCCAGTTGAACGAGAGTTCATAAAACTACCTAGAAAATCCAGGCAATGGTTAAACACACGAGCAAATAAAGAAAAATAGATTTCAGACAGAAAAGACGAATCGAATCAGTTGCGAATTGCGACCAATCGGTTGGATGAAATCTTGGTCTGGGTTTTGGTCTAAACCGATCGGTTGAATGAAGCAACCGATCAGTAGGATGACTCGTAAAAACTTTTTTTTGAATGGATTGACTGACGTAGATTTTTAAAACTTGTTGAAACACAATCAAAATCCCCGACAGCGGTGCCAAAAACTTGATGTGCTACGTGTGTACAAGTTTTAAATTTATAAAAAGTGATTTACCAAGTCTATCAATAACACATACGAGCAAGTGAACTCGTCCGTTATAGCAAGATTGTGATGGTAAGTCGAGATTGTTCGCAGGGATTTGTGAGTGAATCAAGAAACAAGTATAAAATCTACTATAGCAATCCAAAAGTAAATAATAACGAAAATTGAGATGATGAAATTCAGATGATTAAAACAACACTTGCTTAAACTAGTTTCTTATCCTTTAAAAAGTATGATTGTGTTAACCTCTCCTTAACATGTTGGTTATGATAATTAGTTGGTATACTAATCTATTGTTCTTAAAAGTTAAACCTTCATCAAGATTTTAGTTTATAAAAACAAGCATTAAGTTTAACCAATCAATTCAAGTTTCATAAGTTTATATTCATAAACTTAAACACAAAAACATCCATTTGTCTTATCAAATTTGCTTAAGAAATGGTCAATACAAAAGGTAACCAATTATAGACAAAGGGTCACAATTGATTGTAAACAACTAATCTTACGGCCTTTGAGGTGTTTCCAATCAATCCAATTTGATAATCAAAAGTATTCTTATTACAACCACACTTGAGTTTCTTTGTTTGACCAAGAATAATGGGTAAAACAATCATTCATAGACAAGTGGTTATAAATAGTTGAATAACAATAAATAATTTCGACCTTTAAAATTACTAACAACTAGTCAATCTTGATTAACAAATGTCACTATGAAACTTAAGCACAATTGGATCTTAGAATTGACTTGAAATTGAATTAAAACATGTTAACACAATCATAAACTAATCATTAGATAATTAACATTGTTTAAGAAAGTGCATAAAGGAACTAGTCACTCATAGCAAACATGAACATAAACTCAGAACTTTAAACATTAGAAAACATGATTAAGAGTCTTACAATGATTAGAATAAGATTACAAATGATTGAGAAATGTCACCCAAAGTATTGGTGTTGAATTCTTGGGGTTTGACTTCCAAATGTTGACTTCTTGGACCTCCAGACTTTCCTGGACTTCTAATGACGAATTTGAGAGCTATTTGAGAATGATTTGATGAGTAGAGAGTTTGTATTGAAGTGTGTGTGTTCAAATGATCACAAAAGGCTCTATTTATACTAATCTCAAGGCCTAGGGTTATTAATGCTGAACTTGGCCTCCAAGGAGCTTGGAAGGGACTAGAATACACCAAGGAAGGACCTAGAATCGATTGGATACAAGTGAGGAGTCTTAGTGATGAAGAAATGGCAGACAGACTTTTCCATCCGAATTGGTTGCGGTTGGCAACCGATTGGCTGGTCTTATTTACTAACCTCCAACCAAATCGGTTGCGGGTGGCAACCGATCGGTTGGTCTTCCCCAGCAGGTGACTTGCTTGCTTTGATTGATTCTAGTTTGTAGCTCTTGATTCTTCATCCAAAGTTGATCTTTTTCATTGCTTCGACACTTGTAATGTTGAACCATTGGGTCATGCGTGCTTGACATGTCTCCATGAAATGGAAATCTCCTTGTATGAATACGGAACTTTATTTATCTAACATTCTTTTACTTTTCCTTCCATTTCCCTACACTTGGTTACATATACTAGACAAACGTTCTTTGATACGATTAAATACTAGAAGCATATGAATATAACCAAATAACATATATAAAAGCACGAATAACGCTACTGAAAATATGTACAATTTGAGCGTCATCACTATCCAACTTAGAACTTCCAGTGACATCATTAGACGTCCCAGCATTATTATCAACATCAAAAATATTATCTTCATTCATTAAAACATTAAAGGAATTCCTTAAGGACACAAGATTAATATTATCTTGTTGTTGTACCTTGCTTCGATCAAAAGGATGTTTTGCCTTCTCATTATTATTATGCGAAGTTGAGGCCTTAAACGAAGAAGGGTCCATTTGCTCCTTAGAATTTGATGTAGAAGCAACACCATTCCCATTTTTCGGTTTGGTAACAGGGTGGTAGTAGTAGTTCGCCTTAGGTTTATTCAACCGGATCCCATCAATATGTTTAGCTTTAGACGGTTGTTTAGCTTTCCCATTTTTACTTGTAACCTTAACAAATTCATCATGATTCCAAAGAATGTCCCGGCTCATTTTGATATGGGATATGGGATAGCCATATTGAGGTGGTTGCCCCTCATATTCAACCTTGTAGATTCCAAAGAATGTCCCGGCTCATTTTGATATGGGATAGCCACAATAACATATTCCATAAGTTCCTTTAGTAGTTGTAGCCTCAATAAGTGCCCTATCATATGAAATACGCTCCCAAGGATTAAGACACATGGTGCTCGTAAAAGCATTAAGCATTATAGGACGACTAGTAGTGATCAAACTAAGCCAATTTCAGAAAAAGCAACAATAGGAACATTGTGTAGCTTGACCTAAACAGGATTCGTAGTGATTTCATCCTTTATAATTCTAGAATTAGGAGTCTAAATGTTTAGGATTATTGGAACCAAATGAATAAGCCAAGGAACGTTTTCAATAACTTGTTTCCGTACCTTCCTTTGTCGCAAATTGGAATAAAAAGAACCCAATTTTTAGCATAACTCGTTCAAGACCAAACTTCTTACAAGTGTTTCTAACATAATTCTAAACAATAGAAAACATAAGCCATTTTCCAACAAAGTACCCATATAATGTATTACCAAAATGATTACGAACCTCATATCTGACGTCAAAGGAAGAGCTACATACGCACCATCTCTGATCTCCTCATTACGTATTTTAGAGATTCGGATTATTTTTTTTGGAGAATAAGTAGTTGCTTTAAACATGGAAGAATAGGATGTAGTCTAAATACTTTCGTTACTCGATTTGGCAGCCTCGTTATACATGCAAGTTTCATTATTAACTACATTTTTCCACCACATCTTTATTACTCAATTTAGCATCAACGTAATCCAAGGCCTCTGCCACTTTCGTTACAACCTCAACAGTAGGTTTATCCATCCCTGAATCGCCACTAATGTGTTCCTTACCATCTTTGCTATTAACCACACTTTCCATCATAAAACAGACACTAATACTAACACTGATTAGTGGACCAATATATGTAGGATGGCCCACATCATAAATCAGCATAAAAATTGTGGACAAACTAGTAAGGTTACTAGTTTTTCCACACTTTTTCTTTTCTTTTCTTTTCAACCTCAACTAGACAAGAATAATTGTCTTTAGTGACAAAAGGTGTATGGTCACTATCAGCATAAAACGGTCACTAACACTAACATTTTTTAGTGACCAAAACACGGGTGGCCACTTTTCGTCACAATAGCTCCGTCACTATTTTTATTAGAGACCGAAAATTAAACTTCGTTTCTAACCAATGACCATAATACAGTGGTCACTATATTTGTGACAATATATTCAGTCACTAATTTTGTCACTAAAAGGTGAAGGTGGTCACTGAATTGATAGATAGTGACCGATAACGATTGTCATGAAAGTGGTCATTGTTTTGTTAAAAATAACGGACTCCTTAACACCCATGATTGACCATATGTGTGGTCACTTTGTATTAAACTTAGAGACCAACTGGTGGTCACTACCTATTTACTTTTAAAAGCAAAAAGGTGGTCACTTATTCAAACATAATTAAAAACAATTTAGCAATTTCATAAAATATATAATTGCGATAAAAATTAAAAACAAAAAATTTGAACAACAAAGATATCAAATATTACTTATGATTGCATAACATAAGATACTTTTTAACATATAATTTTTTGTATCTCGCTAATCAAAGGAAACAAATATAACCACAAAGGGAAAAAACACAACGTTCAAGTGTTTAACGCCGTGTTTATTAGCAATAAAACATGTGTCGAATCATATCCACCCTCAATGAATGACAATTGAACAAAACTCAATACCAAACAACCCTTGTATCCAACTCAATACCAAACAACCCTTGCATCCAACTCACTCTTGCATCCAACTAAACTTTTAGTCACCCTACAATTTCAATAAACTTTCAATCATACAAAATAATAATGATCTGAAATATGAAACACAATACCAACAGAAAGTGAATCTGAAACTCAAACAAGCAAATCCGCCCAGAACTCGTTTCCGAGTCTAAGAACTTAATGAATGGGTCATCAAAACTCTAAAAATGACCCATTTTAACATTAACCCACCCGATACGCCATTCTGCCACTCCTTTGTTTTCAGTTGTTAATGTATCTACAAAATGTATCATCAAATTCATTCATGGAGTGGAACGTCAAAGCTATTTAATACTAGTGAATATGTTAAGTGTTTGGCTCTTGTCCATGGGCAGGATGTCAAGATAATAGCATTCATGCTCATTTTGTTATGATTTTCGTGGTTTCTTTTGTGGGGTCCACTAAATTTCATAAAGACAAGATTTTTTCACATTTTAGAGGAAATCGACTTGGCAACGGGTACTTTGAGCTCCATTCAAAGTGGGTCACGAAAGTTACTAGGAACATCGAATCCGGTCCATGCCTTGAAAGTTCATGATGGACTCGTATACTCAATCAGCTCTTCTAAAAAAGGGATTGTATTAAAGATATTAGCTTGCACCATGAAATGTTGAAACTAAATGAACAAAAGGGACGTATTAACGTACCAAAGTTATAAATATGTAACATTTTCAAAGTCCCTTAAGCATAAGCAATAAAGAAATTAAGCATAGTCTTTACAACTACCTAAAATGGTTTATTCAAAAAGTTAGATCATCAGTTGAATAGTAGTTAATGTAGTCATGTACAATTTATAAATTACCTATACTATCAGAAAAACATACGGATAAATTACCTAAACTGGTGGGTTAACCTGACCAGTTTTGACTCGCCCTAAAATGTAACAAGTTCTTGCATATTACCCAACTGTCCCATTTTTAACATAACATGACATACAGGCTATACAATTAATACTAGTACTCACAAGTTTTCTGCAACTTAAGTGGCACATAATCTTATAATTCAACCAAAGTTCATCCCACCAGCCTATCAAATCCACTACTTAATATAACTTACACAATATAATTAGCGAAACAAGCAACCTTACCTACCATAAACAAAAACTATACATATAACAAAATCATCCATTTCCTTAACTATATGCTTGACGTCATTGCATATATAACCTAAACAACCCTATAAGTCTATAACTCAAACAAATAGCCAAATATTAACGTAAGATTCAATATATGATGTCAAGTTACATAATTTTGAGATACCAATCCCAAACACCTTATCTCTTGCATCATTTATCCCATACTCTTCTTCGTTCATCTTGCTCCTCTTTAAAGCTAGCTTGCTCCTTTTGATATTTGACTTGCTCCTCTTTGAGTACTCGCAACTCTTCCTCTATAGCTGCTGATTTCTTCTAATAGTCGAAGGGTTTTAACATCTTTATTTAAGGTACTTGAAGATTCATCATCACTATTCCAATTAACACCTCCTATATTTCATCTATGTTATTTAACATCTCATTAAGGTCATCATTATCATCCATATCATTATCATCGTCACTACCTTTACTAATTGCATATCATCATCACTATCATCTAAATCATCATATGGCTCGTAATGATGAATCCAATTCTCACAACCAACAATAATACCTTTTTGCATTAAATGTTCCAATATTGTAGTTCTACTATGTTTGCGATAGTTGTTGTTGTCTTTACAAGGGCAAGGCACTTTTGATGACACTTGTTTGTTACGGTATGCAAAATCAAGAAACTCATTTACACCTAACTCATATCTTGGATCATTTGTCCTATGAGCTATGTTCATCCATGACTTGTCCATATTTACTCGTACAATAAAATCTATTCAACGTATAGAAAATCACGTTTGTAAATCTATTCATATTTGCTATCAGTTGAAAACAATTAACAAACAAATGTAGTAGATGGTATCATGAATACACAAAAACAGAACATAACTTTATTTCAATCATTTCACACAATTACTTTACACATCAAACTCAAATTATTCCATGACTACTTGTATTTAGATAGTATTCAAATTATTTCACTATAAAAAGAAAAAGTGAAACAAAATCACCAAGCTAAAGTATCAGTTAGCAACTTAAGCCAACACACAAACTAGCTCATAACTACACAATACACATAATACACAAAAAAAAATACTAAAAATACACACAACTATGTCAGGCATTTCTTCGAACACTTGGTCTGCACATGTAATCCACAACATTTTTAGCAAAAAACACACATAGCTAAGTCAGGCATTTCGTCGAATAGTTATGTAGCACAAAAAAAACTACTAAAATCCTAAATAACATAATTGACTTATTTGATTTATAAATTTGATCAAAGTTAATTTAATATTTTTAACTAAAAGCAAAATGTACTTAACATAATAAAATCTTAAAAAGTATCCCTCAAATTGTTAGTGTATCCATATCATGTTTGAAAAGATACATGGTCTAGTATATAAATTCTGATGCATTGTCGCTTTTTAGTCGCTGGGTTTCAAATTGAACAAGTTTAAATATACTTTTTGTTTATTTGAAATTTTAGTAATATTTCATATGTTTGATATTTTTAGTTATTCATCTTGCGGATATTTTTAAAAATCTATCTTTCTTATCAACTTGTAATGTTGCGTGAATTCACAATTTAACGAACGCTAATTTTAGTTTTTTATATATGTAGTTATGTGACCACCAACCAACCGGTCTCTAAATTTTAGAGTTTAAAGTTTAGGGGTTAGGATTTAAAGTTTAGGGGTTAAGGTTTATGTGACCACTATTTGCTGTCTCAATATTTTATAAATCAATGACCACTAACTTTGATCTCTAATTTGAAAACCTAGTGACCACTAATATTTACTCTTTAAAGTTTAGGGGTTATGATTTAAAGTTTAGTGGTTAGAGTTTATGTGACCCCTATTTTATGTCTCAATATTTTGTAAATCAGTTACCACCAACCTTGGTCTCTAACTTAAAAACCTAGTGGCCATGGTCTTTAAACTTAGTATACTTTCTTTTGGCAGTGACCACGACTTTGGTCTCTAACTCAACAACTCAATGACCATTACTTATATGGTCACTGGAATATTTGCCCACTAATAGATTTAGAATTTAGGGATTACGTGACCACTATTTTTTGTCTTTTATAAATCAGTAACCACCAACCTTAGTCTCTAACTTAAAAACCTATTGACCAATACTTTTGGTCTTAAAAATTAAAATACTTTCTTTCACTAGTGACCACCACTTTTGGTCTTTAACTCGGCAACTTAATGACCACTAGTTATATCGTCACTGGAATATTTTCCTACTTGTAAATTTAGGGTTTAAGGACTACGTGACCATTATTTTTTTTGTCAGTATTTGATAATTTAGTGACCACCAGCTTTGGTGTCTAACTTATAAACCCAGTGACCTCTACTTTTGGTCTTTGAACTTAGGGCCCGTTTGATAATTTTTAGTGTAGGTTTTGAATTAAATGATGAGAGAAAAATAAAATAAAATAATACTATTTATTTTCCAAATGTATATAATCTATGAATTAAACATAATACTATTTTAAAATAAATAAAAAATATATGAGTGGTAGAGATTAAAGAAGGTCCACTAAAATGAAAGGATTTGATAAAAGAGTCAAAATACCAGTGACAAACAACAAATTTTGGTCTTTGAACTCAAAGAATACTTTCTTTCAAATACTTGTCAATGACATATTTCAAATAGTGACTACTATTTTTGTCTCTTATCTTTGAGCTTAATGACCACCATATTTATTGTCACTAAGACTTGTCATTTGTGACAACTTAGTATCTACACTTTTGTAATGTTCACTAATTTTGTGGCAATGACATAAAAAAGCAGTAACAACAAGTAGATTGGTGACTAAATGATGATAATAAAGACCAAAGCATGAGTGGTCATAAAATAGTTGGTCACTAAAAATGCACTTTTTCTTGTATCGGAGAACATAGGGTCTTTTTTCCCATCTCCTTTTATTTTCTCCATCTTTTCTTTCTATCCTTTAATTTACAACTCCAACATGCAACCAAGATTGTTTCAAGTATTCAAGTTACTAAAGAGAGCATAAGACAAAATTAATAGGAACAAGAGAAATCTAAATTGCTGAGAAAACCTTACAAAATGCTTTAAAGAATACTTTGGTATTTATATTATTACTACTAGAGAATGGATGGCTAAAATTACACCTACATCAATGACCAATAGTAACTTATATACATAACGTCAAGTGAAAAAGTTCTAAATATTTATGAGGAGACATCCAAACTCTTATAGAGACTTTGCAGAAATCTTCAACACTTACGGTGAGATCAAGTGAGTATTACTATAAACAAAAGAAATATGATTTGTGATTCATGGTATCTGCTGTGCTGACATGCTTAGGTGTTAATTATTGCTAAAGACTTTGGAAACATGGCTCCGTGATTACAAAAAACCAGTTAATTATTAACATTTTAAAAGTCAAATGGCAATGGTTAAAAATGCGTAAAATTATAAAGTTCACACTTTTTTATGTGTGGTAATAATATGTGTGACAAATTTTTTTTACACATATAAGTGTGGAGATATTATTTAAATTTTTATGGTTAAAAGTGTGAAAATATTTTTTTGAATGTCTATACTTAAAAGTGTGGCAAATTTATAAAAATGTTTATAATAAAAAGTGTGAAAACATTTGTAACATATATAAGTGTAACTTTATTGTAATCGCACACACTAATGTATGTGGATTACTTGTTTAAATATTTGTGACACCTATAAATATAGCAAAATTATTATCCATATAAAAAAAATCTACAGTTGATTATACCATGGCAAAATAAATGTGAAGAATACAACTATTTTTTGTAGTGCGTACTGGTTTACACTTCTCTTCCATAGAAAGTTGCATGAGTTATAGCATCATAAATGTTGCATAGTGATCAGAAAGCTCTACAAGTTCTATATAAGCAGTGTACCTAATCATATCCTTGTAACGTAGTATGAGTAACCATCTAGGGTTGATCGAACACATGGGAATAACGAGATAGACTCGAGATGTAAATGCAAGTGGCCAAATGAGAAGAAGATTTGTGTGATATTAATTAATTGTTTGAAAGCAATTAAATTATCTAATTGAGCAGGATTTGACATTGAAAAAAAAAAAGAAAAAGATAATGAACTAGCGGTTATAAACAAGGACAAGGAAAATGTGTTCACCTAAACAAAACGCCTCTTAAAATGGATGATTCAAATACGAGGTCGCCTCATGATCGCAAATGACTCGGGTAACTTTCACTTCCCCCAGGAGTGCTAGTGCATGTATGGTGACGTGTGGCACGCGCTACACATGAATTTGGCAGATGTGGTTTGCTTATTAGCCGCCTCAGAAGTGATTCAATCCTTTACTTTTCACCGTCACATCGCTTTTCTCTCCAAAGAACCTTCGTGCAATTAGGTGCCCCAGTAAGGCGACCTACACTACAAAAAACATACCTCACAAATATACCTTTTATTTTAATTAATACACACACAAACAAAAAAAACCAAAGTTAAAGTCTCGATCGTCCAGCCGATTGAATTGGTAATCTTGGGAGGCGATCGACTGGCACCACAGCAAGCCGATCGATATGAAATCGATCGCTACATGGAGTCGATCGACACTCGATTGGTTCTATTGGGGCTAGCCTTAGGAAGATAAACTTTCATCTAAAAATTAAATATCTCACAAATACCGTTAATCGTTACGCAAAATGAATCATACCATTGCGACAAAAATTAAATCATCCTTTTATAGAGAAGCACTTCTATATACTTTCGACAAACTTTTTTTTCGATTTTTTTCAGTTACTTTTGAAAAAATCACATGTGATTTGTATCACAAATCACATATGCTTTATGAAATCACACATGTGATCCATGAAATTACATGTGATTTTTCCAGACGTAGCTTAAAAAAAATTCATCGAACGTATATCGAAGTGCCCGTCTACTGAAAGATAAAAAAAATATACTCGTCGCGATGGTGTATTTTTTTTTTCACTTGACGATTTACCGTTTGCAAAATATCTTATTTTTAAAAAAAGAGGTGGAAAGTGTTTTTTTTTTAATTATTTTGATAAAAAAAAAATGAGTGACTATTATTGGTTCATTGATTTATAATAAATTTTGAATCTACATTGATATCAACTCTTGTAGATCAAACATTTTAAAAGAGTTAACTGTTTTTTTTTTTTTTTTTTTTTTTGTCCTCGTGGTTTGCTTGGTATTTCATTTTTGGTCCAAAATTTCAAAAAAGTCAACAAAGATGTCATTTCACTTTTAATCCTTATACTAAACCGATCAAATCCTCTGGAACTAAAAACCCTAATTGCAAGATGATAACAACCCTAAAATCCTAAATGTTGCTTTGCCAGTGAGTCTTGAGAGTCGTACATTTGATCCATACCACGTATACCGTAAGTTTATTTTAGTAATTTAGGGTTTATGCTTTTTTTTTTTGGGTTTAATGTTTTTTACATATTTATGATTGTTGAATGATAAATCTTGCATTTTGTTGCAACAGGTAAATTTTCAAGTGTTTTTTCCTTATAGATACACCATGGTGGTGTCTTTACTAGTGCACCAAATCGTGTATACAATGGTGGAAAGGTAAGTTGGTTTGGTCAACTTGATGCAGATGAGTTTTCAGTAGTGGAAGTAACAAGTATGTTAGCAAGGTTAGGTTATAACAATCCATCAATGCAATATTATTATAAAGTTCCAAATGGTAGTTTAGATACTGGTATTTTTTTTTCTTAAGCAATGATAGTGATGTCCTGCAGTTGATAAAGTATATTGATAGATTTAAACTCATTGAGGTCTATGTTGTACACCCAGTTGATGAGCCTAAAATAACTGACCTAAATGAGAATTCTAGATTTGGAGATCACTTTAATCCATTCTTTGTGACCTTGACAATGAAATGGGGAGTCAAGTGCTATGCCTAAAGAAACCGACCTAAATGTGAATCCTAAGGTTAGTGACTCAAATGTAAATCCTAAAGAAACTAACCCAAATGTTAATGACCCAAATGTGAATCCTAAAGAAACTGACCCAAATAAGAGTGAAAGTAAAGATACTGATGGTAGTGAAAGTGAAGAGAGTTCTAACAGTGATGACCTTAGTGATGACAGTAGTGAAGACAGTGATTTTGAGGTGGAGTTAGAGGATAAGATTGATGATGGTGAGGTAGACATGCAGGATTTTAGGATGCACACAGATGGTAATGTTGAATGGGTATGATGTAATGAGACCCATTTGAGCAAGAAGATCAACCATTACAAGATGAAAAAATGAGGTATACTTGGAGGATTTTGGGAATGCTAGTGACCCGGATGATTTATAGTATAATAGGAAACAAGCCTTAAAAAGTTAGAAACAAAACAAAACCAGTTGATGGCCGATTACGTGAAAACTTTTATGTTGGGAAAACTTTTGGTAACAAGAACTTGATAAAGGAGATAGTTACTAGATTATCGGTTGAAACAAGAAGAGATATATATTTGGCAAAGAATGATAAAGTGAGGTTAAGGGTGAGTGTAGAGGAATTGTACCTAGCTTTAGTAATGAGAATGCTAGTGGATCACAGTTTGGGCCTAGTGGGCCAAATGGTCCAAGTTGTGCTAGTGGATCACATCTGTTAAGTCAAAGACTTTTAAGACACAAAAAAGCAGGTCGACTTCCTTATTCAAAAAATACCAAAACAAGTGGTAAACCTAAAGTCCATGGTTGCTACACTATTCTAAATCAAATCAAGAAACTTAGTGGTTGAAAGTATTTGAGGATAACCATACATGTGTGCAAACCAGGAATATGAGAAAGTGCACTACTAAGTTTCTTTCAAAAATTGTTGAAGAAACAATAAAACCAAACCCTAAGGTACCCTTAGCTGCATTAAAAGACCAATTGCAAAAGAAGTTTGAAGTGAGGGTTTCAAATGCAAAGGTTGTTAATACAAATGTGTCCAAAAACATTATTTATATTTTATGATCTTTACCTTGTTTTGTTAACAACAAAAGTAGATTTCATTTTTGCAAAGTATAAAGCTTGTCAAGATTATTAGACATTAGTACAAGCTTTTCTTAAATAAGTCTTCAACATTTAAGCATTTGCATCTTATCACCTTTTGATTAGCTACATATCAATTCATATTGTTAACCTTCTAAACTATAATGTGCCTCAACATTTTTAGATCAAATATGTTTAGTTTCTTAAACAAAACATTACATAAGTATTTACTTATATATCATGTTAATTCTAAAAATGGAAAACTACATATTACATCATGGCTTGCATCACATTGGAAATATTTAGAAGATTTTATATAATATTTTGTTTAGATATTCACTCATCATATCTTACATAATCTTGGAGAGATTTGGATGATCTTTGAAAGATTTTGTGTGATCTCCACTGTCAGACTGACGGAACCAAAAAATATAAAGGGCGGAACCCTTTTTTGGTTCCGTCTAGTCCGTGATCTGCTGATCACTTGGCCTATAAATAGCAAGCCAACCCAAGTTGTTTTCTCATCCCTCATTAGCATAAAACACATACATTCTCTCATTCTATTACATCTAACTCAGTTTCATTTCATTATAGTGATCATCTTTTGTAGCAAAGAAGATCAAGGGATAATCAAGCTTCAACGTATAGTTTGAAGTCTTGTTTGTTTTATTGTTGTGTGAATCATTGTTGTTCATACATCATTGTTGTACCAAACCATCTTAAACCTTTGAGTGTGAGTGGTTAGTATTTTATTCCTCAAAATACATAGTGTGTTGGGAGTGGTTGTACCCTTGTAAAAGAACTCGACATCTAGCTTTGTGTCGGAAATCTTGTGTAAGCGACATGTAAAGGTTTTCTCTGCCGGTTAAAGGAGCTTTTTGATTAGTGAAGATAACTCTCGAGTTGGAGACTCGGGGAGTGGAGTAGGATAAGGAAATAGAGTCCTTGTAGACCGAACCACTATAAATAACCTTGTCGTGGTTTGATTGTTTCTTTACTTACTTATATATTATCTATTGCTTGCATATTATTCATTCTTCACTTTCACATCATTTATCTATATTGATTGATCTCACAATAAATTTTCAAAAAAATTAAAGTTTTTAAACGGTAAAACTATTAAACCCCTTCTACTTTTCCACAATTGGTACCAGAGCCTCGTTGCTCAAGATTTTCTAAAATATATTGTAGTTTATAAATTTGAAACGATCCATGGATTCCGAAAACTTTAAAGAAGGGCAATCTATGCAAAGAACACCACTTTTTGAAACCAATGGATTTATCTATTGGAAAAACTGTTTTGAAACATATATGAAATCAAAAGATATAGATCTTTGGTTTGTTATCATCAAAGGTGATTATAGTCATACAACAAAAGATATTTCAAATGATGAACAAAAAAAATTAATAGGTAAAAATAATGAAGCTAAAATGTTGCATTATAATGCTTTGCCTAAAAAGGAATACAAAATAATTTTTATGTGTGAAACCGCTAAAGACATTTAAGAATCTTTAATAATTACACACCAAGGGAATTCACAAGTCATGGATAAAAAAATTGATCTTCTTGTTCAACAATATGAGCAATTTGTTATCCCTGAAGATGAAACCATTGACTGTGGATTTGCTCGTTTTAATACTATTATCACTTCTCTTAAAGCACTTGATGAATCTTTTCATAGCAAGAACTTTGTCAGAAAATTTCTTAGAGCACTCCATCCGAAATGGAGAGCAAAAGTAAAGGCTATTAAGGAATCAAAAGATCTCTCAATAATCTCACTTGACGAGCTAATTGAAAATCTCAAAGTACATGAAATGGTGATGGAGAAGGATTGAAAATCATCAAAGGCAAAAAGAGAAAGTCAAATCCGTTGCTTTAAAATCAAGAACGGAATCTAGTGATGATGAAGAATCTTGCTCGGATAGTGAAGACGAAGAGTATGCCATGGCCGTAAGAGATTCCAAAAAGTTCTTTAGAAGAAGAGGAAAGTTTGTAAGGCAACCCCGAGATGAAAATAAGTCATTCCAGAAAGACCGAGATGACAAAAAGGGAAAAAGTGAAAGGAAGTTCTTTAGATGTGGTGATACAAGTCATCTAATAGAAGATTGCCCCAAGCCACCTAAAAGCAAAACTCAACGAGCTTTCGTAAGTGGTGCTTGGAGTGAAAGTGATGAGGACGAAGAACCAAGTAAAGGAGATCACTCTCATGGCACATCAATCAAACGAGGTACATTCCGACTTATCTTACTCCTTTATTGATGATGACACTTTACAAAAACAATATAATCAATTATGTGAGCTTAGCTTAAAATCATAACTAAAACAAGTTTTTAAAAACTAAAAAGAATTTTTAGAAAACGAAGTTTATGAGTTAAAAGAAAAGCAAAACGATTAGAAAAGAGCAAGGCTAATGACGATGGTTGCAAATCATGCCAAGGGCTTGGTCTTGAAATAGAAAAACTAAAACTCACACAGGAGGTTCTCATCAAACATAATTCTAAATTTAAGAGATTTAACAAAAATATTTCTTGTGCCGATGAAATAGTAAGAATTCAAAAAGTACCAAGAAATACAAGTGGATTAGGTTTTAATAAAGTAATGATTCCAAGTAGTCAAAGCAAAAACGGCCGAAGAAAACAAACAAACTATTCCTACTGCAACAGTAGACCACGGACCAGACGGAACCAAAAATTTGGGTCCGTCCATTGAAAATTTTGGTTCCGTGGTTACTGCAGTAGGACAACAAATTTGCAAAACGGACCGTAGTGAATTTGTCAATGTTACTAAGAAATCTAAAGATATTTTTAAACAAAAACCTGTTGTTACAATAGGAGTAGAACTTGCTAAAAATGAATTTAGATCTAAAACCACTCAACAAAGGCCTAAAATACTTATTACCAAACGCCCCTTTCCCAAAAGCAACTACAATATACAAACCAACTATCAACATACCAGTTGGAATCAAAAATACCCTAGACCATATCAAACTCCTAATTACATGCCATGGAACCCATATCCATCATTTCCATATATGAACCTGTTGGAATCACTCCTAAACAGTATTTCAAGTATTTATATTTCATATGTAATAGGTAGCTTTATTATGGCCTTTATGTTTGTTTAAGGTCAAGCTTATGTAGAAGGCCCATAAGCTTGATCCAAGCCCAATAAGGAATAGGGAAGGAGAGGGAGTGTTGCCCTAGCTCCTTGCCTATATAAACTCTTGTAAACCCTCATTTGAGGGTTGGTTGTTCAAGTTTTTCTCTCATTCATACTCTATGCATAACCGGTCTTACTATACGTGTGTGTGTGTGTGATTTACTTGTTCAATCGCCTTCATCTCTTCTCTTATAACTTGTGTTTGTAAAACTAGTGACCTAACAGTGGTATCAGAGCCAAATAGTTGGGTGTACTCGTTTGTTTTTGAATTTTTGGTTTTGGATCTTACGCGTAAAGATAACGCAATATTTGGTTATCTTAAAAACTCGTTTTTTACACTTTTTAATCCAAGATTCTTGTACTTTCAATGTTTTGAGGTGTTAAAATACTTGTTTTTGGCAAAAAGTTTCAAACTTTACGCGTGGATTTACGTTTTTAAGCTTGTTTTTGTTCGAGGGTGTTGTTCTACGCGTAACCCGCTTAGCAATTTTGGTACATCAAAATTCACACTTTTGTGTTCTTTTGTACTATTGAAGCTATTCCATAACAAAAACCGGTTTAGAAACACATTTGGGCGTAATCAAAGTTACGAGTAATCTTACGCGTATCAAAACCCTAATATTACGCGTAAGATTTTCCTTGGTTTGATCTTCAATTTTCGGTTTATTCCGTGTTTTCTTACTTGGATAAGTCCGAAAATACGTCGACTTTGGATATCTTTTGCACCGTGAAGTGTAAAGATCATTTGAGCAAAACCCTAAAATTACGCGATAAGCATAAGCTTACGCGTAGAATTCCTACGCATAAGATTCACTTTACGCGTAAACTACGGTCTACGCATAAGGTAATCCTACGCCTACGTTTCTACGCCTAACTTTTGTCTACGCATAACTTTAGTGTTTTTTCCTACTTACGCGTAAGCTAAAACCTACGCGTAACTCCTTATTGTTACGCGTAACTTTTGGTGTTTTTACGCATAAGTGTTACTTGGTTCTTGTCTTTTCTACGCCTAAGGACACTTCATCAACAAAGGTTCATTCGACTACAAAGATCCAATTTTACCACACAAGTTCATCATCATGTCTCAACCACCATACTCTAACTATTTCCCTCACACTTATACTCATCAACAACAACAACAATTAACTCCACAACATCAACAATGGAATCAACAACAAGCTATATATCAACAACAATTTAATCAGCAACATACTCCACAACTTGGTGCAATTCTACAACCACAAATGGTTCAACCACAACCAAGCCTTCAAGTTCAACCCTACACAACCGATTTCAATCAACATCCATCACGGACCACTATGAAGGAACCCACTTGGTTTGCTAAGATGTGTGAAGCTTTAAGCGACCAACAATCAATTCATGAAGTCGGATCACTTGATAGACCTCCAATGCTCACTCCAGAAACTACGATCAATGGGTGATAAGGTTCTTTAGGTTTTGTGATCGAAGAAGCCACATGGAAAGTTCTTAAAGAAGGTTATCTTGGAAGGTCCATTTGAGATGCCCATCATTGTCATTGTGCCGGAGATCCAACTGCTTTGTTCCACCAAGAGATGAACAAACCAACATTGCTATCTCATTGCGATTTAAATCCTACGTAACTTCTACACTATGAAGGCGATGAACTTGCAATGGAATACATCCTCTTAGGATTACCAAACCCAATTCTTCGTAGTGTTGATGCTCAAAAGATCGCACAAAAATGTGGGATCATATTCGTCTTCTTATGGAAGGATCTCAGACTCAATCGGGAGGATTTGGAATCCAAAATTTACTTGGCTTATGAACACTTCATGATTGAACACGAGAGACACTAGAGTCCAATCATCATCGATTTTGAGATATCATCAATGATTTGGATAAACATAACATCATCATGCCAAGAATTGCGTGAATACTAAGTTCTGAGTAGTCTTGGTCCGAATGGGAGAAGTATGTCATTTTTCTCCGTCTGCGAAGAATATGCATCATTCTACTTATGGATTGTTGTACGATTACTTGAAGCCTCATGAAAAGGAAGTTGATCGGAAAGGATTCTCCGTGCTCAAATTGCTAAACAATACAACCGGACAATCAACAACTTGCCTTGTATGCTCAATGTAATTATCCTCTCAACCAAAGAACTCAACCAATCGCTTCAAACACACCTTCACAGTCCCAACCTCAACAAAATCAATTGGTTCCATACAAGAACAATGCTCAAGCATATGTCGTTGAAGCTACCGAGGAAATCGATCCGTTCGAAGCATTGCAACAAGGATTTGTGATGATTGCTAATGCTTTTGGCCGTTACACCAACAAATCCAATAATCGTATTCGCTCCTCATCTAACACACGGACTCAAGTGTTGTGAACAATGGACGTGTTGAAGTTCGTAATCGTGATTATGGTCGTCGGATGGGCGGTGGTCAAGGGTTTAATGTTGTGGGTAGGAATAACAATGAGCTCAAATGGTGGAACAGGAAATGCTCGAATCGGTTAAATGGTCTTAGATGCTACAAGCGCAATGAGAAGGGACACTGGCTAATGCATGCCCAAAGCCAAGGACTAGGGGCGGTGCTTATTTCAAAGAGGCCTTACTTTTGGCTCTCAAGGATGAAGTGGTGGATCTCTCACAAACAAAGAACGAGCTTTATGGCGGATGCGAGACTCGAGATGATGATATGGAGGACTTGCAGCTAATGCATTTATTATGTTGATGGCTAATATGCATGAGTCGCATATGAGTGATACAGCCCATGTATGACACTCGATGGCTTGTCTCGTGTACCGAACAAACCATCATCATATCTCGAACTAATATCTCCGCCAATATCTCGAATCCCAAGACGGATCGGCTGCTCAAAATGAGTCTTCTACATCTTCTTGATGATTTTCAAGTTAACCTCGTAGTTACATTTGACGATCAAGATGACCTTATGGTTTCCTTTGATAATCAAATTGACTCGTGGTCGCATTTCGAGGATCTAAAGAATGATCATGTTGAGACTCACGTTGAACAAGATGATCTGTTGCCTCATCCGGATTTTGCTCGGTTAATTCAAGACCATAAAATCAAAATGGAGGAATGTTATGCATTAAATCAATCCTTAAAAAGTAAAAATGCACTGTTAACCAAGGATTTTGAATGCTTACAAATGCAACTCAACTTTTTCAAAACTCAAGAAAACCGTGAAAAGGTTTTGAAGCCGCTTTGCAAAATCTCATCAAAACGAAAAATATTTAGAGAGACAGATCGTGATCTAGCCGCCTCGAAGAATGCTTTGTTGTGCGAATTAGAACAATGAAACACGAACATAAAAAGCAAATTAACGCTCTCACCTTGGAAAATCAAAAAGCTAAGGTCGAGTTGTTAAATTGTCAAAAACAGTTCTCCGCATACAAAAAGCATTCAACGAATTGGGTAGATGACCTTCTTGAAGAAATTCTCGGCTTGCAAAACAAACTTAAAGAGTTTAAAGCTGTTGTTTACAAACATGGTGAATCCGTAATGACTATTGAAAAGTTTACCTTAAAACCCAATCCAAAAGGATATGGAAAAATCTAGGCGATTACAAACCAAAGCTTTCACTAAAACATTCAAACCAACTCCTCAAGTTTCCGGTCAGAGAATACAAAATTGATAATATTGTCATGAGTGTTGTTGAATATCATCGTCAAGAGGAATTAGATGCGTAGAAGGCGAGTCGATCAAAATTAAAAATGTTGTTTACAACAAACCTTTTAATTATAAAACGCGGTCACTTCGTCACACCAACGGATTCTTCTAACACACCAAGGGTTATCATCAAAACACACGAGTCTTCTAATGTTAATCCCAAAAGCAATTTGCTCAAACTTATGGTCCTTTACCTTCCATTAGTGAAGTAAACTCAAAACACGAAAATCAAAAATCCTTCGATATTTTGACATTTTCATGGTCGACCTCAAAATTTTACAACATGAGATAGAATATCGATCCGAAATCAAAGTTGAACATTTTCAATCGCCCTCGCGCGAGAACAAAGAGACATCTTTCGGAAAAATCTTTTACCTAATGTTAAAAACTTGAAAAGTTGTGCAATTGCTCGGGAAAAGGATTTTCATAAGGAATTGGGTAATGAAAAACGTTTTGAAAAGCGAAACATCTATTTCGAACACAAAACGCAAAAAGAAACTATTGAGAAAAGATGTTGATCGACTCTTGGAAGATGTTATCTGTTTGATATCCATAATGTTGTGTTACTTCATGCCTTGCCATTTGCATCGATTATATCTCTGCGATATTGTTGAAACTGTTGTTATTGTTGAGAACACCGATAATGTGCTTGGATCGAGTCTTTAAAAGCGAGAAAATAAACGATTACACACGGAAATTTACAATGCAAAACGTCGTCTTCATTGGTGTGAAAAAGATATTCACAACCATCAACTTAGTTTTCAAAAGAAAATCGCTCAATTGAGTGCAAAATCTTCGATCCTAAAATTGAGCAACCTGGATGATCAAAACGTGTCTTTGAAAAGTCAAATCTCAAAATATGAACAAGAACTTTTAAAAGTTAAACAAGAATATGGTGTCATATTTGATTTACTCAAAAGACTCGAGATGAAGCATCAAATA